>OX451218.1:129904574-130339748 GCA_949628195.1 Phasia obesa | reverse complement strand
TAACGGCTCCACTTAAAGACTCTGAAATATTAATAGACGATGCAACGATGGTATTGGTCGATTACCATCAAAAAAAGATAATCGAAAATCATGTTAAATGAATACAACTTTTTTAAGGTTAGGGTTCGATATGTTAAAAAAATAATTATTTCATAAACATAATTCCACATTATAAAACTTTTTAATTAATTTTTTGACTTCGAGTATTTTTACAATTCCACACGTTACTAAGCCACTCGGAGGATTCCTTTTCTAGATAATAATAATTAAAACTTTTAAAAATATTTTTATAAAAAAATTTATTAAACAATTTTACTTTGAAATAAATAATAAGAAAAAAATAAATAATTAGAAAAAAAAAAACTACAAGTAATATGGATGGATATTTATAATTTATAGTTAAAAACTAAATCAAATGTCTAATTGCAAATACAGTTAATGTTTTGTATTTAACACACGATTAGATTTGCAAATAATATGCGCTAAAACTCTAGTTAATTCGCTTTCCCCATCTTCAACAGTTGGAGTTTTTCCATCTGAAACTAGGAATTGTTCTCTACAAAAGTCCCGTCTATTTTTAACAGCATCGCAAACAAATTCCAATCTACCTTCACGCGGCGTTTCTTCATTAATCAGAGCATATCCACAAATTTCAGCTTCACTTCTTAAAATCGCCGCAACCATTATAACTTGAAAATCAATTGATAATTCTTTTAATTCTTCGTTAAATAGGGGTAGTGGAAATTCTGTTGCACCAACAAGGAGATAGAAAGCAGCGACAATTGTGATGGCGAATAATTTCATCTTGGAATATTTTTTTTTACAACAGACTTGTTTTCACAATAGAAGTTTTCAAAGTGTTGATGATTTTGTAGAACATTTTCATAGCTTTTATAGAAATTTTGATTCTAGCTTCATTCTCTTGTTCAAAGGGTCATGAACTTGTTGGAAATAAAGTCTGGATAAATATTTATAACATAAACAAAGTGTTATATTTGTGTGCAAATATTAACTGTTGTGCAGCGACTCCAAAAAAGGGACAGGGTTGTTAACATTTGTTTGTGTGCTTCTTGTTTTTTTGTAATTTCTGTTACTTCAGAACTTCGTCATTAATATATCGTTTTTAAAAGTTTCTTCTTTATTTGATTAATCCCATTTAGCAAACATTTAATGAATATATTTGTTAAAGGGTGTCCCCATACAACACACACATACAACACACAAATCTCTGCACCGTAATAAGCTGAAACAAAATTAATTTTTACAACCCCTAATTGAAGGAGGTAACTTTAAATTTAAAGAATCGTAATTTGTAGTTTATGGTATTATCTTCTGAAACTTTTCAATGTGTGTGAAGATAAATTCAAATTTAACTAGCAAAGACAAAAACCACATTTTTTAACAGAGCACTGTTATACGTATAACATTCACTGTAATTAATAATTGAATTATTCTGGAGACTCCAACTTGCAATCGGAAAAGATTCCACACAAAAAAACCCATGGGGATGTTGCTCCAACGAATACATTTTTTTAACTAAAATATTAGAATTTCCAAAATAACTTAAGAACAGCTACTAAAAGACTTTAGATTTGTAAATATCTTGAGAGGATTTGGTCATTATGGAAAAATAGGGATGGGTACCATATACCCATTCTATAGAAAAGTTGCTCCAAGGGGTGCATAAGGAAACTGTATTATTAAAATTCCTGAAAAAATTTTGGACCTTTTTTTGGTTTTTGGTACAAATTTCTTGAGAGGATTTTTGGTTATTATGGAAAAATAGGAATGGGTACCATATACCTACTATATAGAAAAGTTTCTCCAAGGGGTGCATAATGAAACTGTATTATTGGAATTCATGAAGTAATTTTGGAACCTTTGCCAAGGCACCCGAATAGATACAGAAAATTTAACCACACCAATCTGCCAGATATAATTTCGTAAATTTCGCTAATGACATTCAGTAACATCAGACCACTCAATTGGAGGCAACTGGCAAATATCCACGCCTAAATATATATTTTTAACATTTTTTACAGGTTGTTTTTATTTTTTTTTCGGTTGTAATGACTCTCTTTTCTTTTTTTTTGTTAAAAAAAAAATTCCAGAAAATTAACAAAAATGTTTTTAAAAAAAATTTTCAAAAATTTTTTTTAAAAATATTTAAAAAAAATTTAAAAAATTTAAGAAAACATGTTCAAACCATGTTGGTATAGAAAATTTTTCGAAAAAAATTTCCAAAACAAACTTATGAAAAAAATTTTACAAGAAATTTTCAAAAAATATTTTTACAAAAAATTTTTGCAATACTTTTTTTAAACGATTTTAGAAATACTTAAAAAAAAAATTCTATATTTCTATGAAAATGATAAGTGTAATTGTTATTACATATTAAGAATACACTCCGGTTCACTTATTTAAATGCACAAAAGATCCCATATTCAGGAGCCGGTATCTTTGGCAATTTTTAACCGATTCCAGAATTTTAAAATAGAAGTGAAAGCTAGATATCTTGAGATATAAACAAAGTCATGACAATGGTGGTTTCTTAACTAAGGAACCCTTTTTTGAGGAATTTTTTAAAAATATCTAAAAATGTGGTATTTTTTTTGTTCACTTGAATAAAGGCACTTTAACTAACTTTAGTGAACAGCTTTTCTTGTTTTTTAAGTTATTATTACTTTATTAAAGAACTATTAGTAATGAGTACAACCCCCTTTGTTTTTAATAACTTCAAATATACGGGTTTTCATTGACAGATAAAGAGAATTCATGTAATCCAACGAAATTTCATTCCAAGCATCCTTAATGGCCTGAATTAGTGTCTGCTTGTCATCAAATTGTCTACCTCCTTCATAGACCTCATGAGATAACCAACCCCACACATTTTTGATAATGTTTAGATGTGGCGAATAGGGTGGCCAGTCAAGAATATTAACATTTTGGCTGGCAATGTACTCCTTTACTACTCTGGCGTTGTGTATAGGGGCATTATCATGTTGCAATATCCAAGGTATTGGACCAAATAGTTCATTGAACTTCGGGAAAGCCGACTCCAATAACGTTCTATAGGTTGCACCAGTCATTTTTGCACTTTGAAATTCAAGATCGATGGTGCCGTAGTACGTAATAGCACCCCACACCATAACGCCGCCCTCTCGGCTGTGATATCGGTTCAAAAATCGCTTTTCTTTACGCAGGTCATGGCAATAATAGTTGTAGCCATCAGGCCCATCCAAATTAAACTTCTTTTAATCCGTAAATACAACGGTTTTCCAGTCATTTACATCGCCTCTTTGCTGCACATCCCATACCATGTAGTCTTTTGCGAATTGAAGACGCTTTTCCTTACGAGGACCATTAAGTGGCGGCTTTTTTTGTAATTTCTGGTATTTAAGATACTGACAGCTCTTAATAACTCTGCGTACTGATGACTTGCTCGCTTGCACTCCAGCTTGAGCTCTTATTTTTGACAAGGATAAGGCAGAATTAGAAGCAATTCTGATGATTTTTCTTTTCTCATAAGTAGATAAAGACAACGAAACCCTTCCTTTAAAATTTTTTCCATACCCCTCGGGGTCCTGGATGTAATTGTCGACAACTTTTGGGCTCCGTGCAATTTTTTAGCTATTGCGCGGTTAGAATATCCTTCAGAACGGTAAACAGCGATTTAGCCCTTTCCGATAGATTTAAAATTTTTTGTTTTGCCATTTTGACTCGTAAATCGACTAAGATGTAATAAATTGCAATAAACAAACGCCCCTAACAAAAAATCACCGCTTACTTTTAAAATAATACAAAAACAACAAAGTGCCTTTATTCAAGTGAACCAAAAAAAAATACCACATTTTTAGATTTTTTTTATAAATTCCTCAAAAAAGGGTTCCTTAGTTAAGAAACCACCATTGTCATGACTTTGTTTATATCTCAATATATCTAGCTTCCATTTCTATTTTAAAATTCTGGAATCGGTTAAAAATTGCAAAAGATACCGGCTCCTGAATATGGGATCTTTTGTGCCTTTAAATAAGTGAACCGGAGTGTATATTGTACATACGAATATAGAGTAACATGTTTTTTTAATGCGTTTGATTCCTAAATAGATGAGATCTCTGTTTTAAAAACAATTAAACACATATACATCAGGAGATACCGACTACAAACAGACAAAAACTGGTTCCAAAGTGGTGGTTTCAGTGTGGTACCATTACTAGAGAGTTCACTTTGGCTATTGATTGGTAGCTTCATTTTCAAGTTGGGAGTATAATAAATGCTTTTTAGAATTGTTTTCTTCAAACTTCGTTGGGTCCTAACGAGGGTAGAGTGTGTATGAATGAAATGTGTGTAGCTACATGAGCTCCATCCCGAAGTAATGACAGAAATGCACTGATTCGATTGAAAATTCTGGACATGTTTTTGCAAGTTGTAGTACCTCTAACGCATTTTATGATTGCTTTCTTGGGGGATTGGCATGGGGAGTAGGTATGAGGAAAAGATGTGCAGCCACATGAACCACATCCCGCAATAATCACAGAAAGGTCCCGGGGTGGTGGTTCCAGTGTAGGACCAATAGTTGATAGTGCGATATCACTAAGTCCATATTTATATATAGCTAAATTTTTATCCATTAATAAAAGCACTGTGGTGAAGGGTATATAAGATTCTGCGCGGCCGAATATAGCACTCTAACTTGTTTTTATTGCTTTTGAAAACAAAAACATTAGTAGTAAGTATACAGTTTTTTCTCTATTTACATGAGTGAAGTTGAAAATACGATAAGAGATGAGAGTCAATAAACATATGTATGTAATTAACCATGTCTATACGTACTTATTACATATGGATGTTCACAGCGCCTCCTATCTCTGGGACCATAAACGATAGACTCTCAAAACATTTTCGATGTGTAATTGGCGTATGTATCTTTATTTCTTGAACCGTGAAAGGTAGATATTTGAAATTTACACAGAGTAATTAAAATTAAAAAAGAAACCTAAAAATTAAGCGGTGTTCCAACAGTGACATAATTATTACTATTATATTGCCTAATTATTATTATTATATTGCCTAATTTTGTACTGAAGCTATACTGCTACGTGATACTTTAAACACGGATGCGCAACAGATGGCGCTGTTTTAAAATAATGACAAAATATTAATTACTTACTGCCAAATAGCCAATTTAACAAAATTTGAATTTGATTTGTATTTTTCTTTGTGGCATTACCACGTTGTTAAAATATTTTAAACACCTTTTACACAGCTCACCATAATTATTAGAATTTTAGAATTTTTTATAAATTTTAGTATTTTATCCAGGGATGGGTACCTTTATATAAAGCTAATAAAAAAAATATAACTAAAGCACGATAAATGTGAGAGTCCTACAATTAATGTGGAATACTTTCTTTCAAAGAAAAATAGAGCAATATATTGTCAGGACACCCACAACGTGGCGGGCACAGATAGTTATGTTTTATTTTTCTGTCTATTATTATTCGATCTAAGCAAAAAAGTTTTTGAAAAACGAAAAATATTTAACAACCATTTGTTTGGTACCCCCGGGGGTTCCAATTGTCACTGCAGTAATGGCAAATGCTTTGACTCGGTTCACTCGGGGATAATAGGGGCACCAGACGCTAGGGTTCCAAGAGCCTAAATCTGGAAGAAAAGGTCTGTGTGTTAAAACATACGTGTCCTCTTCGAGGCCCGACCAGTGCCCAAAGGACTGGTACCACGGGAATCGGTGGCCCCACAGAGAGCCTATCCTCTCTGTGACCGGTTATTGGTGAGGTCCCCTTCGGGGGTAAACGTGGTGGTTGTGGTTTAAGATCGATTTATGTAGGTAAGGTGCAAGGTCGATCAAGTGTGCTGTTGCACTCTCAACAAACGGAGTTTGGATAGAGTCCAAACCCCTAAGCAAGAGGTTATAATATGGATCTAGGCTTGCCTTGGAAAGGCTTGCCATATTATATGAATTGCTACTCATTGTGACTGTATCACATACAAAAAGCGATTGGTGGCAATCGTAAAGTGTTGTTATACTACAAAATGGGGGCGGTAGTCTACGCCTAAGTTTCACTCGGTGGTAAGACCACCGTGAGGTTAGGCCGAGAAAAACCATTTGTTTGGAAAAATGTTGGTAATAATTTTTTATGTGGCAATTAAAAAAAAAATAATAAATTAATTATTTAGGCTTAAGTTCTTAATTATACAGAGATAAAGAAAAACTAGATACCAGCAAAGCAGAATGCATTTTCTAAACAGCTACGTCCGTCATCAGTACTCTTCGTATCAATTTACCCGTTAGCTTCAATTGTTATTAATTAATAATAATTAATATAATTATAATTAAGAACTTAAGCCTAAATAATTAATTTATTAATTCAATTATTAGTTCAAATAAACTTCATATAAAAAAAAAAAAAATATTTTTATTAAAAAATTTATTAAACAATTTTACATTTTTACATTTTTACATTTTGAAATAAATAATTAGAAAAAAACTACAATTAAAATGAATTTTTATAATTTATAGTTAAAAACTAAACCGAATGTCTAATTGCAAATTCACTTAATGCTTTTCATTTAAGTTACGAATAGTTTCACAAATGAACTCCTTTACAGATCTAGTTAAGAAATTTTCTCCATTTTCATCAGCTGCAATTTTGCCATCTCTAATTGAAGATTGTTGATCACAATGTGTTTCTACATTTTTGACAACCTGGCAACATATCTGCAATACGGCTTCAATTAGTGTATCTTTACCATTTTTAACTACCGATCCTTCACCATGTTCACCAACAACCTGCAAATTTTCACAAATTGCAGCTTCATTTGTTAAAACCTTCTTGACTATTTGAACTGAACTATCAATCATTAATTCTTCTGGTTCTTTGTAAGAAAGTGGTATTTGAAATGCTGTTGCGCCAACAATGAGATAGAAAGCAGCGACAATTGTGAAGGCGAATAATTTCATCTTGGAATGATTTTTTTTTACAAGAGACTTGTTTTCACTATAGAAGTTGTCAAATTGATGATGATCTTTGATGAAAATTTTCATAGCTTTTATAGAAATTTTAATTCTAGCTTCAACCTGTTGTTCAAAAGTTCATGAACTTGTTGGACGTAAGGTCTACAAAAATATTTATTACCTAAACAAATTGTTAGATTTGTGTGCAAATATTAGCTTTTGTTCAGCGACTTCAGACAAGTGAGGAGGTTATGAACTCGCGTTTGTGTGTTTTGATGTTTGTTACTTCAGAGCTTCGTCACCAACGGCACCAATCTGTAAGCATAATATTTCAAATAAAGAATAAACTTTGAAAGCCGATATGTTAATAACGGAGCTCTGAAGTAACAGACTTTACAAAAAAAGCACAAAAAAACGAGTTAACAACCTTGTCCCTTTTTTGAAGTCGCTGGAAAAATATTAATATTTGCACACAAATATAACACTTTGTTTAGGTTATAAATATTTATTCAGACTTTATCTCGAACAAGTTCATGTTCCTTTGATCAACAGTTTGAAAATTGCTATAAAAGCTATGCATATTTTCAACAAGATCATCATCACTTTGACAACTTCTACAGTGAAAACAAGTCGGTTGTAAAAAAAAAACATTCCAAGATGAAATTATTCGCCTTCACAATTGTTGCTGCTTTCTATATCATTGTTGGTGCAACAGCAATTCAACTACCACGATTTGACAAAGGAATAGAAAGATTACCAATTGATTTACAAGTTGTAATGGTTGCGGCGATTGTAAAATATGATTCTAATGTTTGTGGCGATTCTCGGCCTTTTGAAAATATATTGGAGGAAAATTTATTGGAAATTGTTTGCGATGCTGTTATAGAAGGAAACTCATTTTGTAGAGAACAATCTTTCGTTAGAGATGGCAAAACTCCAGGTGTTGAAGATGTGGAAATCGTATTACCTAGAGCTGTAGCGCGTATTATTTGCAATTAGACATTTGGCGCAGTATTCAACTGTAAAATATAAATATTCACATTAAGCCTAGTACTCTGTCCAGTTTTTCATGCAGAATGCTGTCAAACTACATACATAAAAAATCTGTATGAAAAAGTCACGAAAAAATGTTGCAGAAGTAATACTTTTTTTTGCTGTGGAAAAACATCGAAATGTTTCTGGCAACATTTTACCAATGCTGTGAAATAAATCAAATGTGCATTATTACACCTGGAATTTTTTGTAAAATTTTTTTTGTGGAAAATTTTGTTTAACAATTTAAAAGCAATAAAATCGTAAATGTTTCTCAAAATTTTTCACACATACGAACAGAGTACTAGGTTCAAGTCTGTTTGAATTTGTGAAAAATGCTACATTTATTATTTCACAAGGAAAAGTTGACACATTTAAAATGTGATTTGGAAGAATTTTATGATTTTATTGTTTTTAATAAATAAATCAAATTCTCTTAAAAATGTTAGCAAAAGCTATTGTTTGAAAAATTCCACATGAAATAATGCCGATGTGCTTTATTTGACAGCTTTGATAAAATGTTGCCAGAAACATTTCAATGTTTTTCCACAGCAAAAAAAAATTATTACTTCTGCAACATTTTTTCGTGACTTTTTCATACAAATTTTTTATATACATATATAGTTTGATAGCATTCTGCATGAAAAACTGGACAGAATACTGGGCTTTAGTTATAATCAAGGCGAATCTATTTTACTACGTGACAGCACGGCGAAGTTAAATATTTTTTGCTTTACTTTTTTGTGCATGGCAGCTGTCAAAAATACGTTTTTTTTTAATTTGAAATAAAAAATAAATAAAATTGTAATTATTAAAAACTTAAAAATCATGATAAAAAAAAAGAAATACAAAATCCTACCAGAAAAGGAAAGGAAGAAGTGATCTTAGTTGTTGGATTTGTTATTTTAATTAGTGCTTTTGGGGTCTGTTGCATATTTAACCAACAACAAAATGCATGTGGGTGTTTTTTTTTTTTGTTGTATTTTTTGTCGCGGCGATGCCACCTTATATAAATTCGCCTTGATTATAATTATTTATTTTAAAAAGAAAAACTGTCAAAATAATTTTTTTTTTATAAAAATAATCTTAAAAATTGTATTTATTATGATGTTAGAATAACACAAGGTAAACTCATTAGTTCAAAAACTACCCTTGTGTCAATAACAAAATATTAAAACAAAACGACAAACAAAAAATACAAAATTTTTATTTTTTTCCGAACAAATATTTAGAACATTAAATGACATAAGGAGAGATTAGCAGAAATGTCCTGTGGCCTAAATTTTCTAAAAATTTAATCAATACAAACACTATTTCTTACAATTAACAATTTTATTTTCAGTTTTTTGTTTTTTTTTTATTTCTTTAAAAAAACAATGCGATATAAAAATAAATATTAAATAGAAATCAAATTAGGAAAAAGGAACAAGAATATAACTTTGGCACACTCATGGAAAAGACCATATGATGACGAATATACCATTTAGTTTACCTGTTATGAATTTGCCTTGTTTATTATAATCCAAGGCACATTCATCGGGTAACCTGAATACGAAGAGCAAATATTAAGGCGAAAATTTTTAATTTTTTTCTTATATGGTGTTTGATAGTTCAACTTCAATTTAAGGGGAAAAATTGTAAGTTTAATTGTCAAAATCCATATAAAAATATTGATTATTTTTGCCTTAAAATTTCCCCTCCGTAATGAGGTTACCTGATTAATATGCCTGGTTATCATCAGTCAGTCGGTATCAATGAGGAAAACTTAGTTGTATCTGCAGCATATATCGAAGTGTGGCTTAAGGTTCTAGTTGGCATAGGGAAAGCTCCAGCTTTA
This sequence comes from Phasia obesa, assembly GCA_949628195.1. NCBI lineage: Eukaryota > Metazoa > Arthropoda > Insecta > Diptera > Tachinidae > Phasia > Phasia obesa. Next base: position 130,329,903 of record OX451218.1, on the reverse strand, counting down.
GTTAGCTAAAGCAAAGAAAGTTCAGCATGGTTTGCTTTAACATTTCGAGGTTCCCTAATTTTTTAAAGAAAAAACAGAGAACATTTCAAATTTAATGGAGAATGAACATTCTTTGGTATTTATTTTTTGAAGATTATATCTATCAAATATTGGCCGTTGCTACGTCGCAGATGGTCCATCCGTTGAGTCCAATTTTCAATGACTCGTTCGAGCATTTCGTCTAGTAACTGGCGAATGACAAGCGTGATGTTTTCCTCTAAAGCCTGAATCGAAGCGGGTTTGTCCGCCTAAACTTTAGACTTTACATATCCCCACAGGAAAAAGTCTAAGGGTGTGATATCACAAGATCTTGGTGGCCAATCGAGCGGCCCAAAACATGAAATTATGTGCTCATCGAAATGTTCTCTCAATAAATCCATTGATTAATGCGATGTATGAGAAGTGGCGCAGTCTTGCTGAAACCAAATGTCGCCGAGATCACGAGCTTTAATTTCAGGCATCAAATAGTCGGTTATCATGGCGCGATAACGGTCCCCATTGACGATTACGTTCGCACCGGCATCATTTTTAAAGAAATATGGACCGCTGATTCCACCAGCCCACAAACCACACCAAACCGGTGTTTTTTTCTGGACGAAGTGGCAGGTCTTGAATCTCTTCAGGTTGCTCTTCGTCCCAAATGCGGCAATTTTTTTTTTGTTTTTTGTTTACATACTTATTGAGCCAGAAATGGGCCTCTTCGCTAAACAAAATTTGCCTCGAAAATGTCGGATCTTCTTGGAACTTTTCAAGAGCCCATAGAGCGAAGCGATTCAGGCGTCAGTCTTTCCATTATGAAATGCCAAACAATACTAAACAAAAATAGCATGACAGCATGATAAGACTCACACATGATCTGTTAAAAAAAAGGCTATTGAAAAAAGTATCTCTACTTTAATCACCCTATATATTAAGCTTCACATAATGATAATGATGGAAATTCGGTTCCGTATTGCGTTCAATCCATAACTTGCGTAGTACAAGCTTTAATTTTTTTCATGTCGTCTTGGGCCTGACTTTTTTAATTTTACCGTTTTGTTACTCGGTGCCTGCTGGTAATGGTTGAAAAGCTAAGCACAACATATCTTCTATAGGGTCACCCTTTAGTTTTTAATTATTTTCTACAATTTGTATTGCAGCAAGCACTGTACTAAATAGTCAATGTAAATATCAAGTATTTGTCTATAATGTTTAAAAAATTAAGCCAAATGCGTCAAAGCCGCGACTTGTAGGGAACACCTATTAATTTTTTGTGTCTGTCACTATTTTTGGGCATTGTGCACAGGTCATACCGTTTGACATATTAAAACGAAATTTAATATATGGCGATGAAAAGTGGTGTAAATTTTGGAAATAATCGGGAAGGGGCCAAATTTGTAAACGATCTACAGGTCATACCGCATGACATGAAATTCAGCATGTGCCTTTGGTTTATGGAGTTGAAGAGCATAATCGGGAAGGGAATTGTGGGAAGGGCCACAATCTGGACGTAGAAATTATACTGCTGGAATCTAATAGTCTTAGGCTAATTTCAGTTTTCCGGTGACCCGATTCATGTCTTCTCTAAATACCCATTGGATCCACTTAAAAATTTCATATTTTTTCAGATTTTTTTTCGAAAAATCAAAATTTTAAAATATATATATCTCCGATACTGGCCACAATCTGGACGTAGAAATTATACTGCTGGAATCTAATAGTCTTAGGCTAATTTCAGTTTTCCGGTGATCCGATTCATGTCTTCTCTAAATACCCATTGGATCCACTTAAAAATTTCATATTTTTTCATATTTTTTTTCGAAAAATCAAAATTTTAAAATATATATATCTCCGCCACAATCTGGACGTAGAAATTATACTGCTGGAATCTACTGGTCTTAGGCTAATTTCAGTTTTCCGGTGACCCGATTCATGTCTTCTCTAAATACCCATTGGATCCACTTAAAAATTTCATATTTTTTCATATTTTTTTTCGAAAAATCAAAATTTTAAAATATATATATCTCCGATACTGGCCACAATCTGGACGTAGAAATTATACTGCTGGAATCTACTAGTCTTAGGCTAATTTCAATTTTCCGGTGACCCGATTCATGTCTTCTCTAAATACCCATTGGATCCACTTAAAAATTTCATATTTTTTCAGATTTTTTTTCGAAAAATAAAAATTTTAAAATATATATATCTCCGATACTGGCCACAATCTGGGCGTAGAAATTATACTGCTGGAATCTACTGGTCTTAGGCTAATTTCAATTTTCCGGTGACCCGATTCATGTCTTCTCTAAATACCCATTGGATCCACTTAAAAGTTTCATATTTTTTCAGATTTTTTTTCGAAAAATCAAAATTTTAAAATATATATATCTCCGATACTGGCCACAATCTGGACGTAGAAATTATACTGCTGGAATCTACTAGTTTTACGCTTCAATTTGTAAAAAATTTTTGTTACAGTTTGTAGAACGCAGTTAACAGAGGTGTGGGACGTATTTAACTGACGAATTTATCTTCACACCCTTGTATATTGGGGCCCTTTTTATACTTATTGTATACTTCAGACATGCCAACTAGTAACCGAGTTCACACATCGACATTTGCTGACGACACAGCCTTTTTGAGCATTCATGAAAGACCCGAAGTAGCATCACGATATTTACAAGACCAGATATCCAATTTAGAAAAATGGTTGAAGAAATGGAGAATAAAATTTAATGAACAAAAATGTACTCACATAACTTTCACACTGCGTAGAGAATCTTGACCCCCTATTCGGATAAATAACCAAACGATACCTCAGCTTTCAGACGTCAAATATCTCGGCATACATCTTGACCGGCGCCTTACATGGAAACGCCACATAGAAACAAAGTTAACACAAATGAAGTTGAAAGCAGTCCAACTAAACTGGCTAATTGGCAGAAATTCTACTCTAGCTTTGGGTAGAAAAAATTCAAAGGCGCCGAAATAAGATTCTTCGTATAATTACATCTGCTCTTTGGTATATAAAAAACTCGAACATCCATAAAGATCTAAACGTGCCATCAGTTAAAGCAGAAATAGCGAAACTTGCCATAAGGTATTTAAAGAAGCTTGAAACTCCTCCGAATCCACTGGGCCGTAACATACTAAATGAACCTGGTTACATTCGACTAAAAAGGAGGGACACTGCTTCTCTCATCCGTTCATCAGAGGGATAACCCGCAAATTACAGTAACAGTGAAACACATTTTTTTATGTCCAGCACTGGTTGGACTAAACAAGTATATTTATTTTTTTAGACTTAAGATATGAGTAATTATTATTAGTTCAATTATATTGAAGATACAATAAATAAAAATTGCGAACAAAAAAATATATTCATAAAAATATCTGTTTCCATTGGGTAGGGTAAAGTTGAGTGTAGGCCACTCCAGATTTTTTTATTAATAATGAGCTTTGTTGAAGTGACTGACCCACTACGGTTTAGAAAAAATGTTAATATCACGTGTGTTGAATTTATTTTTTAAAAGAGACATCCTCTAATAAATGTATTCATTACAAGTTTTGCTAATTTATTTGTTATTTCATTTCAAATAACAAAATAAGTTTGAAAATTGATATAAAAACGATTGGGTTCTGAATTAACAGACATTACAAAAACAAAACACACAAACGCGTGTTAATAACCTTCTGCCCTTTTTTGAAGTCGCTGAAAAAAGTTAATATTTACTCACATATAGTTTACAAATATTTATCCAGACTTTATCTCGAACAAGTTCATGGCCCTTTGACCAACAGGTTGAAGCTAGTCAAAATTTCTATAAAAGCTATGAAAATTTTCAACAAGATCAACATCACTTTGACAACTTCTGTTGTGAAGACAAGATTCTTGTAAAGCAAAAATTCATTACAAGATGAAATTATTCGCCATCACAATTGTCGCTGCCTTCTATCTCATGATTGGCACAACAGCATTTCAACTACCACTACTTAACAAAGGACCCGAAGAAATAATAATTAATGCTTCAGTTCAAATAGTTGACAGGATAAGAAAGGAATCTGAAATTTGTAAAAATTTGCCAGTTGTTGAAGATGGCAAAATATCTGTAGGTAAAAATGGCGAAGAAGCACTGGTTGCAGCTATATTGCAATTCCGGTGCGACGTTGTTGATAAAGAAAAAGCAGAAGAAGCATTCTGTTATAAACAATCTTTAGTTAGAGATGGCAAAATTCCAGCTGTTGAAGATGGAACAAACTTCTTAACCAGAGATGCGGAGATTTTCATTTGCAAATCTAAACGTTTGTTATATTCAAAACATTAACTGAATTTTTAATTAGACATTTGATTAAGTTTTTAACTATAAATTATAAATATCCATCCATATTAATTTTAGTTTTTTTTTCTAATTTTTATTTAAAAATGTCAAAATGTTATAATAAATTTTTTAATAAAATAATAATAAAATAATTTTTAATAAATATTTGTGTTTTCTTTCATTTTCATTGTTCGTGAACGAACTGCTGATTTGCCTTTTACAAGTTGTTTCTTACGTTATTTGGGGTATTCAATTCATATCTGCATTCTGTCTTTGTTAAGTCAGTCCTAGTTTTGTAGATAATCCTATATCACTAAAATGAAGAAAGTTGCATGATAGGCATATTTAAGGATTACTCGATAACGATTTACCCTACTGATAATTTTACCAAAAAAATTTTTCATTAAAATTTTCTGTAAAATTTAAAAAAAAAAACTGTTTGTATTAAAAAAAATTACAATAAAATTTTTGATAAAATTTTTACAACAAATTGTTTGTAAAATTTTTACAAAAATTTTCAATAAAAGTTTCTGTAAAATTTTTACAAAAAATTTTCTGGAAAATATTTGCAACCAATTATCATTAAAATTTTCGATAAAACGTTTACAAAAAATTTTCTATAAAATTTAAAAAATTTTCTATAAAATTTAAAAAATTTTGTAGAAAATTTTCTATAAAATTTTTACAAAAAATTTTCGATAAAATTTTTACAAAAAATTTTCGATAAAATTTTTACAAAAAATTTTCGATAAAATTTTTACAAAAAATTTTCGTTAAAATTTTTACAAAAAATTTTCGATAAAATTTTTACAAAAAATTTTCGATAAAATTTTTACAAAAAATTTTCGATAAAATTTTTACAAAAAATTTTCGATAAAATTTATACAAAAAATTTTCGATAAAATTTTTACAAAAAATTTTCGATAAAATTTTTACAAAAATTTTCGATAAAATTTTTACAAAAAATTTTCGATAAAATTTTTACAAAAAATTTTCGATAAAATTTTTACAAAAAATTTTCGATAAAATTTTTACAAAAAATTTTCGATAAAATTTTTACAAAAAATTTTCGATAAAATTTTTACAAAAAATTTTCGATAAAATTTTTACAAAAAATTTTCGATAAAATTTTTACAAAAAATTTTCGATAAAATTTTTACAAAAAATTTTCGATAAAATTTTTACAAAAAATTTTCGATAAAATTTTTACAAAAAATTTTCGATAAAATTTTTACAAAAAATTTTCTATAAAATTTTTACAAAAGATTTTCTATAAAATTTTTAAAAAAATTTTCGATAAAATTATACAAAAAATTTCTCTATTATTTTTACATAAAACTTTCGATAAAATTTTTACAAAAAAAAATTTTCAATAAAATTTTACCAAAAAAAATTTTTCACTAAAATTTTCTGTAAAATTTTTACAAAAAACTGTTTGTAATAAAAAAAATTACAATAAAAGCTTCGATAAAATTTTTACAACAAATTGTTTGTAAAATTTTTACAAAAAATTTTCAATAAAAGTTTCTGTAAAATTTTTACAAAAAATTTTTAATAAAAGTTTCTGTAAAATTTTTACAAAAAATTTTTAATAAAAGTTTCTGTAAAATTTTTACAAAAAATTTTTAATAAAAGTTTCTGTAAAATTTTTCCAAAAAATTTTCTTGAAAATATTTACAACCAATTATCATTAAAATTTTCGATAAAATGTTTACAAAAAATTTTCGATAAAATATAAAAAAAAAATTCGATAAAATTTTTACAAAAAATTTTCAATTAAATTTTCTGTATAATTTTTAAATAAAAAGTTTTCTGGAAAATTTATACAAAAATTTTCGATAAAATGTTTACAAAAAATTTTCGATAAAATTTTAAAAAAAAATTCGATAAAATTTTTACAAAAAATTTGCAGTAAAATTTTTACAAAAAATTTTCAGTAAAATTGGAAAAAACTGGAATTTTGCTATCTCTAATTAAATAATGTTTATCACAATATGCTTTTCCCGTTTTAATCATATCGCAACCTGATTGTAATGTAGCTTTAAAAAATGCTTCTTTACCATTGTTAAATACTGGTATATTGCCATCTTCAACAACCGGCAAATTTTCACAAATTTAAACTACATTTGTTGAAATCTTCTTAGCTGTTTACAGTGAAGCCTGAATTTAATAATTCTTCTGGTTCTTTGCTAGAAAGTAGTATTTGAGGTAATTGAAATGCTGTTGCGCTAGCAATGAGCAAGATAGCTACAATTTTAATTGTGAACAATTTCATCTTGGAATTATATTCTTACAAGAGATTTGTTTTCAGAATGGAATTAGTTGTCAAAGTAATATTGACCTTGTTTAATATTCTCATAGCTTTAATGTAAATTGTTATTCAAAGGGTCATGAACATGTTCGACGTAAAGTCTGGATAAATATTTATAACCTAAACAAAGTGTTATATTTGTGAGCAAATATTAACTTTATTTCAGCGTCTTCTAAAAACTGAGGAGGTTATGAACTCGTGTCTGTGTGTTTTTTATGTTTGTTATTTCAGAGCTTCTTAATTTTCCTATCGATTTTTAAACTTTATTTTTTATTTTAAAATGATATGCTTACAAATTGGTGCCATTTATAAAAATTTTTTATACATATTTATTAAAGGGTGTCCCTTTAAATAAATAAATTCCACACACGTAATGATCACATATTTTCTGAAGAGTAGTGGAAAGACACTTTAACAATTAAATTCATATTTAAGAAAATATTTACTTTAGCTTTTAACAGAAACTTGTATTTATTTTGAAGATGTGCCTTTAACAAACAACTGTGTTCATAAATTTTTTTAAATACGTAGAGTAAATATTTGCACGCAAATATAACACAATGTTTCTGTTAAAAATATTTATTTCGACTTTATTTATGCTGACCAAGTTCATATATATAAAAATATAAATATACGATTTTTCTTTGAAAGTAATCCACACAAAATTTTAACACTCTTATATATTTACTTTATGTAAAGGTATCCATCCCTGGCTAAGATTCTAAAAATTATTGTACAGCTCTGTAAAAGGTGTTTAAAATATCTTAATAACAATATAATTCCACAAAGTAAAACTACAAATCAAATACAAATTTTATTCAATTGGCTATTTGGCAGTAAGTACATAATTTATATTTTGTCATTATTTTAAAACAGCGCCATCTGTTGCGTCACCGTATTTAAAATATCCAGCGTTCAAAAATAAAAGATGCCTTAAAGTATGTAGTACCTCTAAATACGTAAAAAACATCGGCGTAATTTAACTGGTTTTTCTCCACTTTCTCTTGGAAGAAAATATTTTTGGGGAAAAAAGTATCCTATATTGGAAAGAGGATACTAAGGTACCTTCATTGGAATCAAGATACTAAAATCCATCCTGTAGTTTTTACGTGATGCGACATAACATCACGCGACCCAGACATAAAGACAGACAGACAGACAGGAAATGAGTTACTGTTTTATTATATGCATATAGATAAGGCGGGTCGATTTAAAAAACACAAAAGGAAAATTTTGTTTTAGGGATCAAAATAAAAAACTTTGCCCAAGGAACCATACCTCTAAAATGAATTTTGATGTCCTGGAATTTGACGCGAAGGGCCAAATTTTGAATCCCACTTTGACCCATTTAGAGTGCCCCAATTGAGTCCAAATGTATGACGGACCCCCACTAACTTTAGAGGGCCGACCCACCCATGCCAGTGACACACCCCCTGGAACACCACCATTTCAAACATTTCCTAAAATCAGCATTTTTGGCACTTTACAATAAAAAATCTGTGAAATGGCTATGTGTTTTTCTTTTTGGAGTCTATTTCCTCTTTAAAAATTTATTTAGTCAGAACATATATGAATCCGTATACATAAGGATCAATAACAGTTAAAATCAATTTTACCAAACCTTCAGAAAGGCTACAGAATAATGGAATGCACCAATTTCTCAGGCACAGCTTCGAGAGATTTGCTATTGAATTTCTGCAACATTGGTCCATAAATGGTTAGAATATGATTAAAAACCGTTTTTCCCATGTTGTTATTTTTTAAGCTATTGTTGTAATTAAAACAGAAAATTTAAACATTCTTCAGTAATTTGATATATTTAACGATTCATAAAATGGGGTATGATTTCACCCGCAATTAGAATGGAATGTAAATAAATTTTTTTTGTGTGCTATCTTTGTTCACACTCACATTTTGATTAGAAAACGAAAAAAAAACACAAAAATTTAAAAAGCAAAGCGCCATATGTGTTTATATGCATTTCATGCAGTTTTTCAGGTTCACCAAAGGTTGGCCCATAGTGTCGATTAGGTAGTAGGTATGACAACAGTATTTCATTTACTAGCGGAACAAATCCAATCAACTTATTTGTATTTAAGTGCATTAAAAACAAAAATCTGCCCTGGCCTACAGTCAACTTTATCATACCTGATGGAAACAGATATTTTTATGGAAATATTAAATAAAGAATAAAAATTCAAAGTATATTCGAACTGAAAAAAGTAATTATTTTCGGTTTGGGATGTCTAATAAACTACCTCTCTGCCCTTCCAATGGGAAACACTATACACCTCTTCATACCCTTATACGAAAGGATGTGCCTTTGGATTTGATTTTTATTCCCATATGTCAAACGGTCTGACCTGTAGAGAGTTCACAAAAATAATGACATACACACCCGCACTCGCCCACAGATATCATAGCTAAAATAGCAATAAGGGATTCAGCAGACCTCAAAACGTTAAGGTCCTTTGAAATCCCGCAATCGACTACTATACTTCACTCTATATTACGTATGGTTAAGTGAAAAAAGTATAAAATCCTGATATTTTTTTCCGACCATTTAATTTAATACATTTCAAACAATACAAATTATATTTCAGTGACAGTGGGAATTAATAATTTTTTAGGCTTCAGTTCTTTGTTATGAAGAGATAAGGAAAGACACTAGCAGAATGTAATACGTTTTCTGGATCGCTACATTCTTCGTATCTGGCTGATAGTTTCAATGAATCATTTCTCATATTCTTCTATTTCCCTGTCAATGTTGTTTAATCTTAACACAAACATTTAATTATATAATTGCAAATCATATTTTATTTAAGGCAATGCATACAATACAATTTCATTGAATGACACGAACTTTTGTTTGTCGAAATCCGTAACATAAGAGCCAAATACGTTGTTTTTGCATGTGTATCGCAAAAGTTGGTCTGAAAACTCCAACTCCAAGAATGTTAAATTCTTTTATATTTTTGTTTTTGATCAACATGCTAAAAAGAAATTATCTAAAATTAACTAAAATATTAATAAAAACTAAAATGCACTTAAGATGAAATTGCTTTAGTTTGATGAAATTTGTAACGGCTCCACTTAAAGACTCTGAAATATTAATAGACGATGCAACGATGGTATTGGTCGATTACCATCAAAAAAAGATAATCGAAAATCATGTTAAATGAATACAACTTTTTTAAGGTTAGGGTTCGATATGTTAAAAAAAAATTATTTCATAAACATAATTCCACATTATAAAACATTTTAATGAATTTTTTGATTTCGAGTATTTTTACAATTCCACACGTTATTAAGCCACACTAAAGAGGATCCCTTTTATAGATAATAATAAATAAGTTTTTAAAAATATTTTTATAAAAAAATTTATTAAACAATTTTTCTTTTTTACATTTTGAAATAAATAATTAGAAAAAAAATAAATAATTAGAAAAAAAACTACAATTAATATGGATGGATATTTATAATTTATAGTTAAAAACTAAACCAAATGCGAATTCAGTTAATGTTCTTCATCCAACTCACAAATAATATCGCAAATGAATTTCTCTATGGATCTGGTTAAGAAATCATTAACTGGAATTTTGCCATCTCCAATTGAAGATTGTTCATCACAATATGTTTTTCCCTTTTTGATAACGGCGCAACAGGAGTACATTGCAGATCCAAACAGTGCTTCCTTACCATTTTTAGGTAAAGATATTTTTCCATCTTCAACAACCGGCAAATTTTCACAAATTTTACCTTCATTTGCTATCATGTACTGAACAAATTGAACTGAAGACCCAGTTATTAATTCTTCCATTCCTTTGCCCAATAGTGGTAGTTGAAATGCTTTTGCGCCAACAATGAGATAGAAAGCAGCTACAATTGTGAAGGCGAATAATTTCATCTTGGAATACTTGTTTTCACGATAGAAGTTGTCGAAGTGATGATGATTTTGTTGAAAATTTTCATAGCTTTTATAGAAATTTTGATTCTAGCTTCAACCTGTTGTTCAAAAGTTCATGAACTTGTTCGATATAAAGTCTGGAAAAATATTTATAACCTAAACGAAGTGTTATATTTGTGTGCAAATATTAGCTTTTGTTTAGCGACTTCAGACAAGTGAGGAGGTTATAAACTCGCGTTTGTGTGTTTTGGTGTTTGTTACTTCAGAGCTTCGTCACCAACAGCACCAATCTGTAAGCATGATATTTCAAATAAAAAATAAACTTTAAAAGCCGACATATTAATGCCGGAGTTCTGGAGTAACAGACTTTACAAAAAAAGCACAAAAACACGAGTTAACAACCTTGTCCCTTTTTTGAAGTCGCTGAAAAAATGTTAATATTTGCACACAAATATAACACTTTGTTTAGGTTATAAATATTTATTCAGACTTTATCTCGAACAAGTTCATGACCCTTTGAACAAAAGTTTGAAGATAGAATCAAAATTTCTATAAAAGCTATGCAAATTTTCAACAAGATCATCATCACTTCGACAACTTCTACAATGAAAACAAGTCTGTTGTAAAAAAAAACAAAATATTCCAATATGAAATTATTCGCCATCACAATTGTCGCTGCTTTCTATCTCATAGTTGAGGCAACAGAATTTCCACTACCACTATTTAACGAAGAATTAAAAGAATTATCAATTGATTCTCAAGTTAAAATGGTTGTGGATATTATAAAAGCTGATTCTGAGATTGGTAGAGATACTCGAGGACAAGATTTGGATGAAGGTATATTGCGTTTTGTTTGCGATGCTGATAAAGAAAGAAAAGAATTTTGTAATAAACAATATTTAGTTAGAGATGGCAAAACTCCAGCTGTTGAAGATGGGAAAGCGAATTAATTAGAGCTGTAGCGCGTATTATTTGCAATACTAATCGCTTTTAACTACAAATTATAAATATCTATCCATATTAATTGTATTTTTTTTTTAATTATTTATTTTAATATGTAAAAATGTAAAATTGTTTAATAAATTTTATAATAAAAATATTTTTTTTTTTAATTTGTCACAGAAAAAATTATTACCAAAATTTTTCCAAACTAATGTTCAAGGTATATTTATTTTACTAGGTAGTGGCATCCCTGCAACAAATACAACAATACAAGAACAACATGGCATTTTGTTCTTGCTTTGTAGTTCGAAATGTCAAAAAACATATAAGAAAATTGAGAAGGCGTGTATGTGTTTTATTGCTTTCTCACTTCTACACTATAAAATTTCTGAACACATACAACTTTTGACATGTCGAACTACTAAATCAGCTGGGCAGACGACACTACCTAGTAAGATAAATATACCTTGCTAATGTTTGTTTGATATTTTTTCGTTTTTCAAAAACTTTTTTTTTTTTGATCGATTCAAGGCGAATCTATTTATCAAGATAAAGCGAGACGACAACAAGCACAACAATAAAAAACAACATGGATTGAACAATAATTTTGTCTGATTTTAAGTTTTCTGCTGGCAGTGTTGCCGTAAATGAAAATAATAGATAAAAGCTCACATTATTAATATTGAAATGTTCTTTGAATAGTTTTTAATAGCATTATTTTATGAATCTTAATGAAATTAGTTAGCAAAAAAAGTATATAAAATTATTTTGTTACCAAAATTTAGGTTTCAGTAAGAAAATAATTTTATTTCTTTTCCATATAGACAGAAAAATAAAACATTGCGTACGATCACTTAAGTCGACTTTATACAAAACATAGCGCTAGAGTCGACGTAATAATGAAGTTACTTTGCATAGCCAAATATAAAAGATTGTAAAGATTTAAAATAAAAATTTGTTTGATGTTTTCAATAAAATTTTATGTTGGTGTTTTTGTTAAAGCTTTTGATTTTTGTGCTGGCCGTCTTCTTATAGAGATATCATTGTGATAAATCTTTAAACTATCTGTGCCCGCCACGTTGTGGAAGTCCTGATAATATTTTGTTAGATTTTGCTTCGAAAGTATTCCACACCAATTGTAAGAATCTTACTTTTACAGTACTTTAGTTGTGGTTTATGTATTTACTTTATATAAAGGTACCCATCCCTGAATAATATTAAAAATCAAAAATTTTATAAAAAATTATATAATTTTAAAAATCATTGTAAAGCGCTCTGTAAAAGGTGTTTAAAATATTTTAATAACATTGTAATTCCACAAAGTAAAAATACAAATCAAATACAAAGTTTATTCACTTGGCTATTTGGCAGTAAGTAATTAATATTTTGTCATTATTTTAAAACAGCGCCATCTGTTGCGCAACCGTGTTTAAAATATATCACATTCAAAAACAAAAGATGCATTAAAGTATGCAATACCTGTAAATCGGAAAAAGTTGACTTCTACTGATGTTTCTCTTTATTATCTCTTGGTAATAAGGTATTTTTACGGGAAAAAATATCCTATATTTGAATCGGGATGCTAAGGTACCTCCTCACAAAGTTTTGTTAAATTCCATCCAGCAGTTTTTACGTTATGAGAACACAAAAGAAAAGCAGGCAGACATATGTGTACATATGTATAGATAGATAGAGATAATAACTTTCTCCCAACAAATAAATCGGTTCATTATAAAATACTACAGGTTGTTAGATTTATATTTTTGAATTCTCAAAATTCTTATATAATTTAGAGCAAATAAAAATATTGATAAACACAATTTTATGTTATTCAAAGTGTCAAATTAAATAACTTTTTCAAAAAATTATAAATATAACCTCCAAAACTTTTTGCTTGTATATGAATTTGTAATTTTAAATTTTGTGACATTTTTTTTTTTTTGAATAAAATAGAAATTAGCTTAAGTTGACGACAGCCACAACGTTGGTCGGGTAGCCATGTAGCTATACTGGCTTCAAAATAATCGCTTACCTATTAACGTGTGTATTTTATTTTTGTCAGTTTGTAGTCGGTATCCTGATGTTGTTTATGTGTTGCATCTAGGTTAAAACAGAGATCTCATCTATTTAAGAATCAATCGCATTTAAGAAAATGTTACACATACATACATACATACATACATACATACATACATACATACATACATACATACATACATACATACATACATACATACATACATACATACATACATACATATATACATATATACATACATAGATATATTCTTTTCATTTTCACAGAAATATTGAAATTTTTTTTTAATTTTTCGAAAATTGTTTGCAAAAATATTTTATTGAAAATTTTTTGTAAAATTTTATTCGAAAATTTTTTGGGAAAATTTTTAATTTTTTTTCCAAAATTTTTCTGTAAAAATATCGTTTTGAAAATAGTTTGTTAAAATTAATTTAACTATTTTCTTTTAAGCTTTAGGTCTTTAAATAATTTTAATTTTATTTTTTTTTTTCCATATTTCGCTACTCCTTTGTGTAGCATCATCAGGAAAAAATTAACAAATTAACGTTATGAAAATTACAATTAAGTATTGAAAAAATTTTCTTCAAAGTAACATATTTCAAAAAAAAAATTTTTGTCATAAAATTATTAAAAAGTTTTTAAACAAGTACAAACAATAATTAAATTATTTCTTATTTACTAAATGTCTGTAAATTTGAGCTACATTATCTGTGTCTGCCTTAAAATTAATTCTCTGTGTGTTTGGTGTATTAATAATTTGTAACATTTCTAATATGTAACGACGTTTATAATTGTTTTCTGAATTTAGTACTGAAACATTATCAAAATTGGGATAGTGATTTAATTCAGCACAATGAGAAGATAATGCTGTTTTTTGCGAATTAATATTCCTATATTTTTGGTCTGATTTATGTCCTGCTATTCTAGTTTTAAGTTTATTTTTCGTTGTGCCTACATATACTTTATTACAATTCTCATTTTCATTTCCGTTACAAGGTATTTTATATATTATATTTGACAATTCTAATTTTTGGATTCTATGTTTAGTTTTACTGAATAATTTGTTTAGAGTATTTTGAGTCTTAAAAGCCATTTTATATTTAGTATTATCAAAGATTTTAGATTTTTCTAAACGTTCAGATATTTCTGGTAAATATATTAAAGATTTATACATTTTTTGTTCTGTAATATCTCTTGTATTTTGATTACTTCTTCTCCCATATTGATTTATTAATCTATTTGTTAATTGTTTTGGAAAATTATTATCATTTAAAATATTTCTTATTTTTTCCTTATTATTTTTATGGAATTCTTTATTACTAATTGTCAGAACCCTGTCTATTAAATTTTTAGCTGCGTTAACTATTATTCGTTTACAATGTTTCGAATAATAGTTAATAATTCTTCCGGAAGACGTTGGTTTTTGATACCAATCTATTAATATGTCATTGTCTCTCCTTATGAGTAATGTATCTAAATACGGAAGTCTAAAATCAGACTCTATCTCAACTGTAAATTTAATGTTAGGATTAAATTTATTAAATGTCGTTAGTAAATTGTCAATTGCCCTATATTTTTTTGAAATATGTTACTTTGAAGAAAATTTTTTCAATACTTAATTGTAATTTTCATAACGTTAATTTGTTAATTTTTTCCTGATGATGCTACACAAAGGAGTAGCGAAATATCGAAAAAAATAAAAATAAAATTATTTAAAGACCTAAAGCTTAAAAGAAAATAGTTAAATTAATATTAATAAAAAGGTCAAATAAACTATATAAAATAGTTTGTTAAAATTTTTGAAAATATTTAAAAAAAAATTTAAATTTATTTTTAATTAAATTTTTTTTAATTTTATTTAATTTTTTAAATTTAGGACCTTCCTGCTATCTATATTAACTTAGAATGGTCAGACTAAAGCAAAAAAAAATCTTAAAAAAAAATTACTCATATTGACCCCCTATGCGTCCTTAAACTGCTCCTATTTACCAGTGGGTACCCTGTGGGTCCATTGCCTACCTCCATGTGTATTGCTTTCTATAAAGGTCTTTAATAAAAATCAAAGCAGAAAAACCCTACCAACCTAAAAGCAAACAAAAGTCACCTCTCGCAGGGGGTTATTGACCCCCGAGATCTGATATGCACTCCTAAGGATCTACCTAGAATCATTAAAGCCGAAAAAAAATTAAAAAAAAACCTGAAAAAATATAGGTGGGTGTGGTTTTTGGCCCGCAGCCTCCCAAGGAATGGTTTGAACTTGCTTAATTTCAATCTGAAAATTTTTGAAACTATGCCTGACAGATTGCTTTCCTTAAAAATTTTTTTATCTCTTCTGCTGCCTTGGCAAACGACATTTCAACGTCAACACGAACAGACGGACATCTCTCAATCAACTTCTCTATATATAAGGATCCAGAATATATGTTTATACTTTATAAGGTCGGAAGTGAATATAGTTGCAATTACACACGGAATGACAAACTTAGAAAAGGCTATATCCCTTTCCAGTTGTGGTGAAGGTGATAAAAATAATATTGCATACAAACACGCACATTTGGTTTTACTTAAAGCTATCACTTACATAT
Organism: Phasia obesa; assembly: GCA_949628195.1. Classification (NCBI taxonomy): domain Eukaryota; kingdom Metazoa; phylum Arthropoda; class Insecta; order Diptera; family Tachinidae; genus Phasia; species Phasia obesa. The sequence goes on along the minus strand of OX451218.1, from coordinate 130,313,783 downwards.
GTCTGTGTGTATTGCTAGCATGTGTGATGGTGACAATTTAAAAAGCCATTTATTCCTCAACTACTAAATCAATTTTAATGAAACGTAGACGGTGCACTAAAGCTCGACAATATCTACTAACCGGTGAAATAATAAACAAAATCGGTTGACAAACAGAGGAGAAAAAGGTACCCAAAATGTTGCGTTTGCCTATTTTTATATGTAGAGAAGAGATAGAGATAAAAATATTTTAAAAACAAATTTTAAGACAGACTGGCGCAAACAAGGGCATGAAATATTCCGCCTAATTACGTATGCCGTAGTCACGCCAAATCTTTGTCGTTTTTTAAATATGGCATTACCCATGTCGTTTGTGAGACTGACATACGACTCTGTCGAATTCTATTACAAATTGTGGTATTTTGTATGCCGTTTTTTATTGTAAAATTCGAGAAAAACAGTCGTAGTGTATTTTGCTGGTGACAACGTCGAATTATTAAATTTTTTTATTAAACTAAACCAAAAATGGATGTAAAAACGTAAGAGCATTTTCATCAATAATATTTATTAAATATTTAACGAAATTATAAGTACATCATCTCTTTTTACTAATTTAAGACTGAAAAAACAATACCAAAGCAATTTGAAAGCCTTGTTCAATTTATGACACAAAATCCACACCTTGCTAAAGGGTACCACAAGAACCAAGACAAAGTTTTAATTAAGGAGCAAGGGAACACAATTAAATAAAAGTTGAACAGCATTGGTCCTCCCTCACGCGACTCAAAGGGATAAATGAAAGTCTGGGCTGACATGAAGAGAAGGGTTAAAAAGAAGCTTGTATTCAATAAGCAACAAAATTGTGGAACTGGAGGTGGTTCCTTTACACAAAAAGCTTTAACAGCCCTAGATGTAAAGATTATTAAAGCTTGATTCCATAATTAATCCGAAACGAGTAAACTTCGGTATACAAAACGCGACATATAGCCGTAACAAAGAAACCCATGAGAGTGGAAACACACGATAGTTTAAAAGCCAATGATGAGAATGGAAATAGTAACGGTTCAGGAGACAATATAATTTTAGAACAATCCAGAGCCAGAAAAACACAAAGACACTCTAAAGCATCAGAAAACCAAATCCAAAGTGATTTATCCACAGTAAACTTACATGGAAATTGGAAGATCGAATATGTTAGACCGGTGTGTTAGTTGTCTCCGTAAACTTATAAGTTCCTGGCTCCTCTCATGTTCTTCTTCACCAGAAGCTGCAAAATGTGCAACACTTAACATTTATATTAATAATTATTAATTTCATTAATTAAAAAACAAATAACAAATAAATATTATTGAATTTGATGTTTTTTCCAACAGCTGATGTGTTATTGTAAATTAATGAGCGCGTCTAATCTACTACAAAAACACTCTTGTCGAAAGTTTTACATAATGCCCATAAAATGTAAATTCGGGTTCGACTACGACAGTTGTCACAATTCGACTACGACATACGTAATTAGGGGGATTAAATTAGAACTTAAAATGGCGCATAAAATAAAATAACAATAACTTTTGGACAATATACTTACATCAATTTCATGTGTTGCATGGAAATACTCTTTAATTTGTAATTCAATTAAATAAAAGAAGCCGTTATTCACTTTGTGTAAGTTTCACGAGTCTGCCTGTTACAGTTTAAAAGATAAGACCATGGCACCTCCTATATTATATTTCATGAGTCTACCTTGTAAGGTTCAACAGATTAGGACCATCACGTCTTCTATAGGGACACCCATCATTTTTATATTTGTTATAGCGAATATAGTTTTTTACACTTTTCGAAAATTAAAAATGCTTTATTAAAATGCTTCAGAAGATAAGACCATAAACCACAAATTACGATTCTATGGAGGCTATCCTTTAAATTTGAAGATTAGTTTCTCATCACCTTCTTCACCCAGGGGTAGTAATAATGAACTTTGTTGTTCAGAAGATTTGTGTGTTGTATGGGGCCACCCTTTAAAATATATATTTATTAAATGATTGCTAAATGGATTTAATTTGTGATCAGATCATTTCAAATAAGGAGCCGATATATTAATGACGGAGTTCTGAAGTAACAGACATTACAAATAAAAAAAAAGCAAACAAATACGTGTTAACAACCTTGTCCCTTTTTTGAAGTCGCTGCACAAAAGTTAATATTTGCACACATATATAACAGTTTGTTTAGGTTATAAATATTTTTCCAGACTTTATATCGAACAAGTTCATAAACTTTTAAACAACAGGTTGAAGCTAGAATAAAAATTGCTATAAAAGCTATAAAAACGTTCTACAAAACCAGCATCACTTTTACAACTTCTTCCATTCTGAAAACAAGTCTCTTGTAAGAAAAGAAAAAACATTCCAAGATGAAATTATTCGCCATCACAGTTGTCGCTGCTTTGTATCTCATTGTTGGCGCAACGTCATTTCACCGACCACTTTCTAAAAAAGAACCAGAAGAATTAATGGCTGATGGTGCAGTTGAAATAATTAAGATGATGTTAACGAATGACGCTAAAATTTGTGGAAATTTGACGGTTGTTGAAGATGACAAAATACCAGTATTTAAAAATAGTAAAGAAAGACTGGTTGGAGCTGTTTTGCAAAAAAATTGCGAAATTTTAAAAAAAGGAAAATTATATTGTGATAAACAATCTTCAATTAGAGATGGCAAAATTCCAGATGTTGAAGATGAGCAAGACTTCTTCACTGCAGCTACAGAGTATTTCATTTGCCAGACTATTCGTATGTTGAATGCAAAAAAACATTAACTGAATTTGCAATTAGACAGTTGGTTTAGTTTTTAACTATAAATTATCAATATCCATCCATATTAATTGTAGTTCTTTTTCTAATTATTTATTTTAAAATGTAAAAAACGAAAATTTTTTGAATAAATTTTTTATTAAAAATATTCTTATAAGATTTATTTATTTATTTATTACTACCTGCACACATTCTGATAATATTTTGTTCTATTTCGCTTTGCAAAAATTTCACAGCAAATTGTAAGACTCGTATTTTTATAAGGCTTCAAGGTTTATGTCTTGACTTTATATAAAGGTACCCATCCCATCCATAAAAACTCGATATGGAAATGCCTGAGCTCTGAAGTAACAGACATTACAAATAAAAAAAGCAAACAAATACGTGTTAACAACTTTGTCCCTTTTTAAAGTCGCTGAACAAAGTTAATGTTTTCATACAAATATAACAGTTTGTTTAGGTTATAAATATTTTTCCAGACTTTATATCGAACATATACTAAAACTAATAGGATGTTCCGATATAGATGTGCTATTCAGGTATATGTTATATGTTAATTCTTAAACTGTAGGAGACATACACCTAAAATTTAGAAATTTAGTAATTAAAACTCAGTTCGCTATATAAACAAGTATAAAAAAATAAACCTAAAAATTAAAGGGTGTTCCAATAGTTCAACAGAATATGTTTAGATCTAAATAAAATTGATAAGCTTAACAAGATTCCAAAGTTCATCCAGATAAGATGGATGTATGTTTAATAAGATCATTATAGATATAGATAGATCATTGAGAAATAATGTAAATAAAACAGATCCAATTACTAATTTTGAATGCTGTTAAGATATGACCAAGTTAAGAGGCAGTCTCAGTTTTGGAAAACTATATTTGCTGGTAAGTAACAAAGATAGACCAAGAAAGGCTAATAAATGCTAGACATCATCACTTCCGTTACGATAAAGTCGACGGAATTTCGACGTTTTCAAAACTTCTATTGCTACACACTAATTAATATTCTAATATTAATACAAAAATATTTGTGTGTCATCGTTATGAAAGATTACATCGACATTTTATTTTAGAGTCCGTTAAAGTTTTCCAGCTCTGGCCTGTTCTTGCAGCATATGGCTATATAAAACTATGTTTTTTTTTACTTCTGAGGTGTAGGGTATGCTTAGCAACTTGGTAGAAAATTTTAAGGTGCATATTTTTGTAAAATATATTAACCCCGCATAACGCCAGTTGTGGCTGTAGTCTAAAAAATCGTAAAAAACACACCAAAAAAAGTTGAAGGGTGGGAATAAAATGTTCAACAAAAGTTTAGGCCATAAAATTTTACTATATAAGACAGAACACACCAAAACCCAAAACCTAACACAAACACCAAAAACCAATAAAATTAAAGATTACCAATTAACCATCCTTAACCCTGCTACTATGTTAGAAAAAAAAAATACACATGTTATGTTCGGCTCATATTTTGACCCCACATTTTTTTATTGAGAAAAATACAAATTTGTACATTTCAAAAATATTTTTAAGGCTTGTGATCAATGCAATATGTCGTCGATAGCGTGATTGTGTGTCGATGTGTCGGACAAACAGGTTTTTTGCAACTTATGTACTCAGTAAACGTATTTTTTCCTTTTTCGACAGGCAAAATTTGCACCTTTTCCGTTCACTAGCGCATTGTCGTTTTGGAGAAGGCGAATTCGTAGATGGTGATACACTGTCGTCTTCTCGAATTCTTCGTACCAATGATGCAGAGGCTTTTGTGCGAGGAAGCCGACTACGCCTCTTGATATGTTCTTGGGCTAAAATTTCACCGAGTTGCTCTAAAAATAGGCGCCTTTTGTGCAGTTTATTTTTTTGACATTCGGGAAATATTTCGGTCCATATTATAAAAGCGTTGAGAGCAGAAATATCCAATAAATTAGAGAACAGCAACTGGCCACCGATAGGTTTTTCTTTTGCACGAATATGTGCGAACCATTTGGTCCAATGTGTCGACTCCGCCTTTTGTCGAGTTGTAGTATTCAATTATTTCCGGAATTTTTTTTGGATGATCTTGCTGTTATGGTGAAGAGTGCTAAGCAAATAATCCATTCTGTATTTTTTAGGCACATACAAAACTACAGTTTCTTTTTCATGAGAAAAAAATTTACTTGAGTGTATCGGAAGCTTATGCAATTCTTGTGCTGTTGCATGAACCGGCAAAAAAACGTTTGTTTTTCCTCACTGTGCCAACAATAGTAATTTTTTGCTCTAGCAGTTCTAATGCGAGATTATGACTCGTAAAAAAATTATCGGTAGTCATATTTCGTCCACGATATGAAGACACTAAGTCTAGAACAACCCGTTCGCCTTGGTTCCTTTCAGCATTGTCTCCCACTTTGCCCAAGTATATTTGGAACTGTAAGCAAAACATGGAGTCACAATCCGCTGCTATCCACGCTTTCATGGCATATTTCCCAGGCTTACTTGGAATGTATACTTTGAAAGGACATCTACCTCGGAACGGAATAAGCTGTTCGTCAATCGTTATATTAGCACTTGGAACGTAAAGCAGTTGCAAGTTTTCAGTCCATTGCTCATAAGATGTGCGAATAGGAGCAAGTTTATCTCCTTTTTGTACTGATCTTCTTCTTTGCCTATCGTCAAATGCTAGTACACGAGAAACATTGCTAAATCGCTCCAAAGACATGATTGCTCTCAAAAAAGTTCGTCCATAAAAGTCCTCGCACAGAGAGTTAAGACTTTCACCGTATGACCGATAGACTCCTAAGAGAATAATATGTCCGTTATACATTTACAATAGAAAAAATATATTGTAAATAAATACCAATAAGTAGTATAAGAATTCCCAGGTAAGCATCGAACTCAATAGCATCTATAGCTTGAAAATTTTCGAAAACAGCACTTCCCTGCAAATTGCTGTAGTGAATTATATCCATTTTCATAGCTTCTGTAAGGCATACATCAAAAGTATCACGAATTTTCGAAATACGATGAATAGCATAAGAAGTCACTCCAGGTTTTCCATGAAGCATATTTTCACTTGCTGCACGACTTAGACATTGCAAAGAAGTTATTGTTGTCCACTTTATCATCCGATCTTTATCGAAAAATTCTGTGCCATTAGTTATATTCAATGAATTGAAGGCTTCTGTGTCACTGGAAATGGATTGTTCTGAAGATAAACATTCGTCTTCCTCAAGTACAAAATTGACATCACCATCATCACTTGCATCGTCTTCAAGGTCACTCAAGAATACACCAATGTCATGCTGACATTATGGCAAAGTAAATGCAAAAAATGATAGAGGGTCATCAAATGACCCGAACATGATATGTGTAAACACTTGCAATAAAAAATTGTCTAAGCCTAAAATGGTGATAAAACTAATTGAATTCAATATATTTCAACAATTGATGCACTGAGTAGTAAGAACTTTCAAATATATTCCACCAGTTAGAAATACGGTAATGTTAAATACTATTTGGGTCATCAAAAGACCCCAACGTATTAGCAGGGTTAATAGGCTTGCCTTCCTGCTATAATGTATGCAAAAATAATAATCAAATGGATAAAATATGTTATAGATTAAATTTTTGTAACTATAGATATAAAATAATTATATTTCCATATTTTTGCAGTTTTAGATAGTTGTAAAAATATTACCACTTCATCAAATATCTAATTGTCAATTTGCTAACGCGTACTCCACCTACTAAGGTTTTGCATATTTGTTTCATCCCACTTCCAGGATGTCTAGTAACTCTTCCAGATTCTGCCGTTTCACCAGCAATAAGAAATAGAATAGCAAAAAATGTGATCAGTAATAATTTCATTTCGAAAATGTTGCTTTATTCTTGTTAATAATTGTATAAAATACGTCGTGTTTTCGCAATAGAAGTTCTAAAAGTTATGATGATTTTATTAAAATTATTCACATCTTTTATTCGAATTTTGGTTGGACTTTTTGGTGGCTGTTCTAAATTTCATAAATTTTTTTATTATAAAATCTGTATAAATATTTACATCCGGAATAATGGGTTATATTTCATATTTGTGTGCAAATATTTACTTGTGTTTTTGTGTTTTAAATGGAGTATGCTGGAATTTATATAAACAACTTTTATAGATAAATAGAATACGAGAAATTTTTATTATTAATTTTTCAAATAATATAATTTTTCAAACACTCAAAGCAAACAATTTTTTTTTATTTTGTTCTCTTATATATTTCGTTTATTATTTATATATCTTGCTATTAGCCAACCTTTAATTAGCAACTAAAACAATTAGATTTTTTTAAATTGCAGATTTAAATATTAGTGTGTGATGGTTAAGTTAACAATATCTATGCAGAGCAAGTATCTTTTTTTATATACTTCACTACAGGTAGAAAAGGGTATATATAAGTTTGTCATTTCGTGTGTAATTTTCACAATATTCATTTCAATCAATATTCATTCTTAATCCTAATTCACAGAGTTGATTAATGATGTCCGTCTGTTCGTCTGTGTTCCGGTTGAAATTAACTTTGTCAAGGCACCAGCCGAGATACAGAAAATTAAAGCCCAATAATCTGCCAGGCATAGTTTTGATGGAAAATCCAAAAGTTTAAAAAAAAATTTTCTGTAAAACTTTAAAAAAAAATATTTTCGGAAAAATTTTTAGAAAATATTTTCTGTAAAATTTTTACAAAAAATAAAATTTTACCAAAGATTATGGCAAATATTTTTGTAACGAATATTAACCCTCTAACTCCCCCGCATAAAGCCATTTTCGGCTTTAGTCTAATAAATCGTAAAAACCACCCCAAAAAACATGAAGGGCGGGGATAAAATGTTCTACAAAAATTTAGGCCATACAATTTTACTATATAAGTCAGAACACACCAAAACCCAAAACCTAATACAAACACCAAAAACCAATAAAATTAAAGATTACCAATTAACCCTTAATAGGCTTGCCTGCTTTCTATGATGTATGCAAAAATAAAAATCAAGTAGATAAAACATTTTATGAATTAAACTAGATGCGCTTTTCGCTCCAGCCATCTACAAAAAATGCAATAAACACTTGGAAGAAAAGTATGGCCAACCTTTAACTTGAAAATGCACGCTATTCTCGCAGCGAAAATATTTTAGTTTATGTGCAAGGTACGACGGCTACTGCTTGCATCCAACCTGTTTTTTGCTAGACTACAACACGATAATAACTTTTTACTTTCTATGGCAGTTACCACTCCCAATATCATAATCTTGTCTGTATTTTGCTAGACAATGCACATTACTCTGAGGGCTACTTGTGCAAGGTTTCAAGACTCTACCTATTGTAGTTCTGCAGGTAAACGATAATAAGTTTTGACTTTGACTGCCCCAATCCAGTTTGGATTTTGGTAGACTATGCGCATTAGCATAGGGGTTACTCGTACAAAGCTTCAAGTCTTTATCTAGTCTTTATCACTTTGTAAGGGAGGTACCACGCCCACTGTTCCAATTCATTCTGTATTTTGGTAGATTTGTCGCATTTGCACAGGTGGTACTCGTGGAAAGTTTCAAGGTGCTACATATTACTGGTACGATGATAAATATTTACTTTGTATGGGAAGTGCCATGCCCACCTCGAATATAAAAAAATCAGTCAACTGCGAGTTAGTCTCACACACACGTAGGGTTCCGTACTATGTTTAGTACTACTTTAAAAAGTCAAGTTGTTAATTTTTTCATGTCTTATGGTGCACCCTTTATTTTTAAAATCAAAGTCATATTCGCGAAAATTGCGTCGCTATTGGAACACCCTTTAAATTTTAGGAATTGTTGTTATAACGACCATGGTAATACAATTTCTAAGAAAATATCAGGCGCCTACTTATTGCGGTTGAAAAATAAGCTAATATACATGAAAAACATGTCACTGATAGAACACCCTTTATAAATTATTAATTATTACAGCGGCCGAAGTACAACATCTACTGTAAACAATTCAAGAGTCTACCAGGTAGACTCTACCTATTACGGTTCAAAAAATAAGGCTATTTAAGTAAAAATCATGTCTCTGTCGGAACACCCTTTAATTTTATTATTTGTTACAACGGCCATGGAAATTCTCTTTCTATGAATATATATCAAGAGTCTACCTATTACGATTAAAAAAATAAGTCACTATACGTGAAAAACATGTCATTGTCGGAACACCCTTTAATTTTTAGTAATTTTCATATCGGCCGTGGCAACATATCTTGTCTACAAAATTTTAAGAGCCTTCCTCTTGCGGTTAAGGAAATAAGGCGTTATACATGAAAATCACGTCATTGTCGGAACACCCTTTAATTTTTATTATTTTTTATAGTGACCATAGTAATAAAGCTTCTGTAAAAACTACAAGAGTCTACTTACTATCGTTCAAAACTTAGGCCATATACACGCAAAGCATGTCAACTTCGGAACACCCTTAAATTTTAAGGTTTAATTATATACTTGTTTAGAATGCGAACATAGAGTTAATTACTGTCTGCAAATTTTAAGTGGTTGCCTCCTATAGCTCAATAAATAAAGACATAAAGGCAAATAACACGTCACATGTCACGAACACCCTTTAATTTTCGTTGAAAATTTCAAGCGTCTATCTATTGTGGTTCAAAACTTAGGCCTTATACATGCAAATCACACCACTATCGGAACACCCTTTAATTTTTAGGTTTATTTTTTTTACGTGTTTATATAGCGAACTAAGTTTTAATTACTGTTTGTTAATCTTTAGTCTATGCCTCCCACAGTTCAAGAAATAAACCCATATTCGGGAATAACACCTCTCTATCAGAACACCCTATAAGTTTTAGTTTTTGTTGCTATAGCGGCAACAGCTATACATCATCTGTGAAAATTTCAAGAGTCTACCTATTACGGTTCCAGATATAAAAGGCGCTGACAGACGGACAGACGGCTAGACGGACAGACATTGTAGCGAAAACAATGGGGTTTCGTTTTTACCCTTTGGGTACGGAACCCTAAACAAATAAGTACCCGTATATCTAGTAAAAAACATTACATTCTGCTGGTTTCTCAAAATTAATTTGCCCAATTATTAATTTTTAATTGAAATTGTTTCTTTCTTAGAGAGAATAAAACGAACTTAAGCTTGACTTGATGCTGATTTGTTTCTCAGTGTTGCAGGAGTAGGTAATATAATACTAGGTAACGAAAAAGGTTTTTTTGAATTTCGCCCATTTTATGGCTTACTGACCACAAACCGACTCAGGCCTACAATATTATTAGATAAATTTTACTACTGAAACACTAAACAGTACGCGATTTGATTATTATCGTATTGTAAGTGTTTGTGAATTAGTTCGATAATAAAAAAATATAAAATTTTACCGATTAATTGAATAAAAGTATTCGATTAATCGATTACTTTTTATGTTGTTTTAAGCTTAATTTAAATAATACATTATTGTAAATTCATTTATTTAACGTTTAATGGTTTAAAAAGTGACTCTATTCTAAAATACTGTTAATCAATTTATGAGGGGTGATCCATTTATAAGGGGTGATCCATTTCGAGGTTCCCTACTTTTTTAAAGAAAAAAACACAGACAATTTAAATTCACTGGAGAATGTTTATTATGATTTGAAAGAATATTCTTTGGCATTTATTTTTTTGAAGATTATGTCTATCAAATGTTGGCCGTTGCTGCGTCGCAGTTGGTCCATCCGTTGAGTCCATTTATCGATGACTCGTTCGAGCATTTCGTCTGGTAACTGGCGAATGACAAGCGTGATGTTTTCTTCCAAGGCCTGAATCGAAGCAGGTTTGATCGCTTTATATATCCCCACAGGAAAAAGTCTAACGGTGTGATATCACACGATCTTGGTAGCCAATCGACCGCCCCAAAACGTGAAATTATGTGCACACCGAAATGTTCTCTCAATAAATCCATTGATTGATGCGATGTGTGGGAAGTGGCGCCGTCTAACTGAAACCAATTGTCGCCGAGATCACGAGCTTCAATTTCAGGCATCAAGTAGTCGGTTATCATGACACGATAACGGTCGCCATTGACGGTTACTTTTGCACCGTCATCATTTTTAAAAAAAATATGGACCGATGATTCCACAAACCAAACCAAAACGTTGTTTTTTCTGGATGAAGTGGCACCTCTTGAATCTCTTCAGGTTGCTCTTCGTCCCAAATGCGGCAATTTTGTTTGTTTACATACCCATTGAGCCAGAAATGGTCCTCATCGCTAAACAAAATTCGCCTCGAAAACGTCGGATCTTCTTGGAACTTTTCAAGAGCCCATAGAGCGAAGCGATTCAGGCGTAAGTCTTTTCATTATGAAATGCAAAACAATACTAAACAAAAATAACATGACAGCATGACACGACGCACACGTGAACACAAAAAAGTAATAAAATTAAAGATTGCCAATTAACCCTCAATAGGGCTGCCTGCTATAATGTATACAAAAAAAAAAAATAATCAAATGGATAAAACATTTTGTAGATTAAATTTTTGTAACTATAGATTTATTGTATATTTCCACATTTTTGCAGTTGTAGATAGTTTTCATATACATTTGAACACTCCCTCAAATATTTTATTTTCATTTATCCTGGCACTCTTGTACAAAGGAATACTCGACCTTTTAACATCTTGCAAATTACTTTCGCCCCACTTCCATTATGCATAGTATATCTTATAGATTCTGCCTTTGCACCAGCAATAAGAAACAGAATAGCAAAAACTGTAATTAGTACTAATTTCATTTCGAAAATGTTGTTTTATTCTTGTTAATAATTGTTTAAAATACGTCGTGTTGTCACAATAGAAGTCGTGAAAGTTATGATGATTTTATTAAAATTATTCACATCTTTTATTCGAATTTAGGTTGGGTTTTCTGGTGGCTGTTCAAAATTTCATAAATTTGTTTTTTTTTATAAAAACTACGTAAATATTTATATCCCAACTGTATCTCATATTTGTGTGCAAATATTTACTTATTTTTTAATTTTTAAATGGAATATGTATTTCCATACATATTCGTGCCTCTGAATTATGTTTGAAAGCTGAATATGAACTGTATTAACTTTGTTTGTTTTGGTATTTATCTATCTACAAATGTAAACCACTCTTATAGATAAATAGAATACGAGAAATTTGTATTCATTTTGAAGAAATATAATTTTTCAATGACAATCACAATAAAAGTTGTGATGACGGCATTTGTTCGAGGTTTTTTCTTAGGAATCTGGTACTCACAACATTTTGCATTTATTTTTATATTTAATCTGGAAAAATATATTTTGTTGACTTTGTATGTTTTAAATATCTAGAATTTTTTTGTTGATAAAGTGTTGTTTTGTGTAAATAAATAAATGAAATTTAAATTTTATTATAAAAAACTCAAAATATTAGGTACGATTGTGATTCTTGGAAGACTATGTTTTTTCCTAACACTTTGACGGTGCACAGTGGTTTAAAAATATTTTATTTTGGAAACATGTTATTCGTTAGCTTGTGTACTACTAAAGACATATTAATGATATCACAGAGGCAAAGCAGTGGTGTTTTCGCGTATAAAAAGGTCGGCCACCTGAGGTTAATAGGGGCTTCCTATGCTTCCAAAATGGGGTACCTCGGTCATATATTTTTTTTTTTTAATCTCACCAGAATTTTATTTGTAATTTAAGTTCCCCCCGGGGGTTCCAATTGTCATTGCAGTACATTCTCAAATGCCTTGACGCGTAACATAAATCTGGGAGAAAAGGTCTGTGTGTTAAAACACACGGGTTCTCTTCGAGGCCCGACCAGTGCCCAAAGGACTGGTACCACGGGAATCAGTATCCCCACAGAGAGCCTATCCTCTCTGTGACCGGTTGTTGGTGAGGTTCCCTTCGGGGGTACACGTGGTGGTGTGGTTTAAGATCGATTTATGTAGGTAAGGTGCAAGGTCGATCAAGTGTGCTGTTGCACTCTCAACAGACGGAGTTTGGAAGTCTCCAAACCCCTAAACAAGAGGTTATAATGTGGATCTAGGCTTGCCTTGGAAAGGCTTGCCATATTATATAAATTGCTACTCATTGTGACTGTATCACACACAAATTGCGATTGGTGGCAGTCGAAAAGTGTTGTTATACTACACAATGGGGGCGCTAGTCTACGCATATATTTCACTCGGTGGAAAGACCACCGTGGGATTTGGCCTAACCGACAGGTGCCCACGTCAATCTTGTTCAAGTGTTGTTTGAATTTCGTTATTTTATGAGCAATATGCTCATAGTTTAGATGAAAATGGACTTGGATTTTTTTTTTTTTAATTCTTGGCTTATTTATAATCGGATTGTTATTTTAAGATATTTCATGAAGTAAGTCATCAGCTCTGCCGAATTGTTTCCAAAAACAAATTCATTTACAATCAAAAGTTTTGAGCAAATATATTTATGTATTTTCATAGTTTTGATGTATGTGGCTGTTGTCTTCAATATAATTCAGTAGCTGACTACACGGCGTCAGTTGTAGTCATTAAAGCGAATTTTCACAAAAAATATTACCAGCGGTGCTTAATTGTTTTTTATTTTTCAAATAGATTTTTTTGAAAATATATAAAAAGAAAGTTTTAAAACGAAAAATAATCTAAAAATTTCAATAACCCGCGGTATTTATAACCAAGGTTTTAATTTATAAATGTGGGATTATTATCATACTTTCTGGGAAACCGATTAATGAGAACAGCGTGGTAGTAAGGAATGTGATGCCAGATGTTTGCATAAAATATCTATGTGTTTTGTCAGTTTGTATGGAATTTTTAGGTCTTTTACCTGGAATATTCTTTTTTGTTTATTTATTTTTTTTTTCGTAATTTTCTAAACTTGCTTATAATAAGGGGTGATCCATTTCGAGGTTCCCTACTTTTTTAAAGGAAAAAAAAAACACAGAAGGATCAAAATTAATGGAGAATGTTTATTGAAAGAACATTCTTTGGCATTTATTTTTTGAAGATTATGTCTATAAAATGTTGGCCATTGCAACGTCGCAGATGGTCCATCCGTTGAGTCCATTTATCGATGACTCGTTCGAGCATTTCGTCTGGTAACTGGCGAATGACAAGAGTGATGTTTTCCTCCAAAGCCTGAATTGAAGCGAATTTGTCTGCATAAGTCTAACGGTGTGATATCATACGATCTTGGTGGCCAATCGACCGGCCCAAAACGTGAAATTATGTGGACACTGAAATGTTCTCTCAATAAATCCATTGATTGATGCGATGTGTGGGAAATGGCGCCGTCTTGGTGAAACCAAATGTCGCCGAGATCACGAGCTTCAATTTCAGGCATCAAATAGTCGGTTCTCATGGAACGATAACGGTCAGCATTGACGGTTACGTTCGTACCGACATCATTTTAAAAAAAAAAAATGGACCAATGATTCCACCGGCCCACAAACCATACCAAACCGTTGTTTTTTTTTTCTGGATGAAGTGTCAGCTCTTGAATCTCTTCAGGTTGCTCTTCGTCCCAAATGCGGCAATTTTGTTTGTTTACATATCCATTGAGCCAGAAATGGACCTCATCGCTAAACAAAATTTGCCTCGAAAACGTCGGATCTTTTTGGAACTTTTCAGGAGACCAAGAGAGCGAAGCGATTCAGGCATAAGTCTTTCAATTATGAAATGCCAAAAAATACTAAACAAAACTAACATGACAGCATGACACGACTCACACATGATCTGTCAAAAAAGGCTATTGAAAAAAGTACCCCGAAGTGGATCACCCTTTACTATGATGAAGGGTGTATAAGATTCGGCACGGATGAATAAAACACTCTTGCTTGTTGTTATTAATATTTTTTTTTTTTTGTTAAATTATGTACAAAACTAATGTATATATTTTTTTCATTTGTTCTCTTTGCAGATACTTTTGAAAAGTGTCCTCTAATGTGGTGAAAACAAACATGAACCTGATGAACTATTTTCAAAAAACAAGGCATTAAGCTACCAAAAGTTTTGACTTAAATATAAAATCAAGCATTTACTTAAAAACTCGAACGGACCATGCGTCTGGCAAAGCTCGCCTCACAAAAAACTAAAAAAAATAATCAACTTAAATATGAACTGCAACAACAACAACAACAACAGCAACAACAAAATAATGAATGGGTCACTACAAAAGCTCAAGCAGGAGGAGGTTTTGTCAAGGTCAAACAAAAAAAAAATATTATGACTTGAAATTTGGCTTTAGCAACAACAAAACTTTAGGAATATTTATGAAATTTACAAAAAAAAGAAAAAAGAAAGTCGGTCGGAAAATCTAATCCTTTTTTATATATTTATTTTTTTAGCGTTTCAGCGGTACTCTCAGCATACTTAGCAGCAGTAATAATAGTGGCAGTGGGCGCAATATTGTGGCTGGTGTCAATAGCGTACAGCGCAATAGTTTCGGAAACGGTAGCTGTATTTCCTCGACTGCCTCCACCAACAATACATGTTCCAATAAAAAACGTAAATCAAAAAGAACAAAGTGTTTCAGTAGCACAGTGTTTCGTTGCTGCCTTCCTTGTCGCGGGGGCAGCGGGTCGGCAGCCCCCGCCACAAGTCCTCCTCTCACACCCTCGCCAACAATTAATTCCAACTCTGCAAAAATCGATAGTTCAGTAAATCGCAAGTACTCGGGTAAGTCAGCCATTGAATTGACAACGGACGGCACCGAATCATTGATAGCAGCAGTAAAGAAGCACTCATTGGCCGAAACTATTGGTACTTCGGCCACTACGCCCATTTCGCTAAAGACCCTTATTAACGACGAGGAAGAGGATTTGCAAGAACACATCAGTGCTGCTGATATAGCAGCTGCTAAATTAGCTTCAGGTATTTTACCGCGCAAGGCTGAACCAGAAACTCTTAGTGATACTAGTATTTCTCCTACAACGGCCGTATTGCAAATAGCTGCTAATTCGGCTTCAGCTAGTTCTTTGCTATCCACAACAGCAGCGAATACTCAAGTGAATTTTGTGGCCAACAAAACTACTGTAACTCAAATATCACCTATAACACCACCGAATACAAACACCAATTTTATTAGTCAATCACCAACAGTGGAGCAAAATAGTATTGTGCCAAAAGCTGCTAATACAACATTGCCGCTTACACCTCTGGCACCCTTAACAACTAGTGCAACGTCAAATTCGGGGATAACAGCAAACATAGCATCTGCTAGTACAACAACAACAACTACCTCGTCCTCAACAACATCGTCAACAACACCATCGCGTTGTTGTTGTCCACCGCCACAAACTTCACCGTTGCCACACATCAAGGAAGAAGAAGAGTCTGAACAGTTACTACAACGCCAACATAGCGCCACACAGGACGACGATACTTTAACTGATCCCACCTCGGAAAGACAAATTGCCCATCAACACCAACAACAGCAACAATCACAACAATCGCAACACGATCAACTCTCCCCCTTTGCAGCCAATCCAAGTGGCAGCAGTGATAGCTGTACCTCATTATCAGCCACTGCAGTTACCACAGCAACGATATCTTCCATAACCGGTGGTGGTTGTACACCACAGGAATTTACCAACACCTCAACACCTTCGCCGCGTATTAAACACAAGTTTCGCAAACAACACAAGTCCGGTTGGTCACGTATAATACTTGCTCCTAACAGTAGTATAGTACCCGTTGGCAGTGGCAGTTGTGGTGTTGCCAACTCCGCTGAAACACTAGCTTCATCCTCAAATAATAGCAGTAGTGCTGCTGCGGTTAGTGCTGCTATAGCATCCGCTCAAATACGCTTGGCATCGTCGTCGGCCACAGCCTTAGCAACTCAACAGTCGTCCAGTTCTCAATTGTTGCCGGCCAGCAAAATGCAAGCCGAACAAGGTTCTATTGGTGATTTGCAGAAGTATCACAGTCGATACTTGAAGAATCGAAGGCATACGTTGGCGAATGTTCGGTAAGTGAAAAAAGTTGTTGTAACTTTTTAATTTTTAGCGATTACCCATATATTGCGTTCAATTTTTTTTACACATTTGATGGTACACCTCTCGTGAACGGAAGAAGACTTCTTTGAAATTATTCATTAAAGAAATTTAACAAACATGCTTAAGATCCGGTACCTTTACTGCCCACATGAAATTGCTCAACCGCCGTTGTTCAATGTCTCGTCACGGCTTGTTCCGTTTTGCATATTTTTCATTTTATTTGAGGCGTAATAGCGTGAAAACGAAATGCAATGTTAAGTTAGATTTTTTGACAATCATAACAATTCTCAGTTGATTTCTTTCTTACAAAATGCAATGAAAATCTTAATAATCAGTGTTATAGTGTAAAACGGACTTTGTAAATAGTGGCATTAGGAGCGATAAATGATTTAGGGCTGCCATCTGTTGGTTTGGTTCTAAAATATAATGACACAATTATTAAGATTAAAAAGCTTATAATATAAAAGCTTTTTATTAAAAGCCTTTAATACAAAAGTTTTTTATTGAAAGCTTTTAATACAAAAGCTTTTTATCCTGCGGTATGTATTTACATCATGGTTGGAAAACTTGGTACAATTGTAAAATTTTTGGTAGAATTTAAAACTGATAACGACCAAACACTACCTTTTGACTGATTTCAGTACAAATTAAACTTTTTTCTATTTTCAAACATTTATGCCTTGAAGTATAAGAAAAGGATATAGTTCGGAAAGTTAATTAAATGAAATAAACTATTAGGAGTAGAGATAAGTGTTTTAAGTTTATGGGGAATATTTTGTTCGATAAAATGTAGGTTTAGTACTGTAGCAAATAGAAACTTCAGATAGGGAATTGCTTCTTACGTAAGGCAAATTTTTCAGCAGTTTGATATTTTTTCCAAAAATAAAAAGCAATATATCATTAAGTGCTCTCACTACGTGCTTTAAAAGATAGACTGCTTCAGTTGAAGCAAGACTTGTATGCTAATTTTACAAGTAGCTATTTTGAATTATCCATGAGTAACTGATGATTATTCTATTTGCTGCTTAGGTAGGTGACCATGCATACACTGTGTATGCATGGGCACAGGATCTAGCCCAAGCATACAGAGTGTAATTATCGAAAGTTAAGTCATCTGATTTGTGGATCAAGATCTTTCTGGGCTATATTGTATTTTTTGTAACAATATTGAATTTTACAAGCAATACTTTTTGGGTACTTGTTTGTACCCAAAAGAGTAAAAAATTGTAT
Source organism: Phasia obesa (assembly GCA_949628195.1). NCBI lineage: Eukaryota > Metazoa > Arthropoda > Insecta > Diptera > Tachinidae > Phasia > Phasia obesa. Next base: position 130,295,763 of record OX451218.1, on the reverse strand, counting down.
TTTAGAAATATTATAAGTTGTCTTGCTTATATTGATTTAACATTATATTGCACTCGCTCAACAGTGACTGATGAACTTGATCTTTAAATATTTAAAATTTTTGCGCAGTACGTAAAAAACGGCATAAGCATAGTGAAATAAAAACGTTTTTATTTTTATATAAAATACTGCATAATGCATACTAAATTATTTGTATAACTCTTTTCTCTACTTATAACAAAGTAGCAAGAATATTAAAAAAAAATCTCAAAGATTTTTACAAAACTTTTTGTTTTAATATAAGAAAAAAATTGTTAATTTAAATTTTTACTTATCTAATAAAAAAAACAATATTTTCCCACTTTTATAACTATAGTATAGCTAAAAAACTTTAAGAGATCTCTGGATGTACCAAGTCAAGGAATATAAATAAGAAAGTTTCAATAAAATCTGAAGTAGTCATATTGAGTGCCTTGTTGATTCGATTCAGTACATATAAAGACCAAATAGTATCATTTTAGAAGACGTTTAGTGCAAATTTGAAATTTCATTAACCATCCCTGATTTATAAGCATAAGTGATAGGTATTTGTACGCGCTCTTTATCAGTTTAAACTTTCATAAATCTTTTGGAGTTTTTGTAAGCTGAGCCCAGAACCATAATTTTATACAACTTTTCAGTAGAAATATTTCATTTAATTATAATAAAGCTTTCAACAACTTGTTATCCAAAAGCTTTTATGAGTACTTTTTTTAGATTAAATCTTAATAAGTACTTTATGGTCTTCGCTAAAGGTTCAATTAGGAAATTTTATATATTCTATGGACTGGGAAATTCTTTTCATGAATGTTTTTTACATAATAAATGTTTTTTCGTTTTGCTAGCAATGGTTCGAAATATAAAGTCCACAATTCTACGTAATCCATTTCAATTGACGAAAAATCTCATTGTTTTGTTCGTGCCATACAGCACATAATAAAGAATCAACTACGACCAAAGCTGTTCAAGTAGAACGTTGGTGGTAGCGTGCATGAAAAGTTAGTAGTCTCTGGTGGAATTTTTTTATGCTGTAGCAAACAAAAAGCTCGTGTTTGGTTCGAATGATACTCATAAAATGATTTAAATCACCGAATGGCCTGTTCATTGGAAACAAGTTAATAAGATGTGTTGAAGGTGCAGAAAAAAATGTATCGTGAAATTTTCTATAAAATTCTTACAAAAAATTTTTCCATAAAATTTTTACAAAAAATTTTTCCATAAAATTTTTACAAAAAATTTTTCCATAAAATTTTTACAAAAAATTTTTCCATAAAATTTTTACAAAAAATTTTTCCATAAAATTTTTACAAAAAAATTTTCCATAAAATTTTTACAAAAAAATTTTCCATAAAATTTTTACAAAAAAATTTTCCATAAAATTTTTACAAAAAAATTTTCCATAAAATTTTTACAAAAAAATTTTCCATAAAATTTTTACAAAAAAATTTTCCATAAAATTTTTACAAAAAAATTTTCTAAAAAATTTTTACAAAAAAAATTTCTATAAAATTTTTACAAAAAAATTTTCTATAAAATTTTTACAAAAAAATTTTCTATAAAATTTTTACAAAAAAATTTTCTATAAAATTTTTACAAAAAAAATTTTCTATAAAATTTTTACAAAAAAAATTTTCTATAAAATTTTTACAAAAAAAAATTTCTATAAAATTTTTACAAAAAAAATTTTCTATAAAATTTTTACAAAAAAAATTTTCTATAAAATTTTTACAAAAAAAATTTTCTATAAAATTTTTACAAAAAAAATTTTCTATAAAATTTTTACAAAAAAAATTTTCTATAAAATTTTTACAAAAAAAATTTTCTATAAAATTTTTACAAAAAAAATTTTCTATAAAATTTTTACAAAAAAAATTTTCTATAAAATTTTTACAAAAAAAATTTTCTATAAAATTTTTACAAAAAAAATTTTCTATAAAATTTTTACAAAAAAAATTTTCTATAAAATTTTTACAAAAAAAATTTTCTATAAAATTTTTACAAAAAAAATTTTCTATAAAATTTTTACAAAAAAAATTTTCTATAAAATTTTTACAAAAAAAATTTTCTATAAAATTTTTACAAAAAAAATTTTCTATAAAATTTTTACAAAAAAAATTTTCTATAAATTTTTTACAAAAAAAATTTTCTATAAAATTTTTACAAAAAAAATTTTCTATAAAATTTTTACAAAAAAAATTTTCTATAAAATTTTTACAAAAAAAATTTTCTATAAAATTTTTACAAAAAAAATTTTCTATAAAATTTTTACAAAAAAAATTTTCTATAAAATTTTTACAAAAAAAATTTTCTATAAAATTTTTACAAAAAAAATTTTCTATAAAATTTTTACAAAAAAAATTTTCTATAAAATTTTTACAAAAAAAATTTTCTATAAAATTTTTACAAAAAAAATTTTCTATAAAATTTTTACAAAAAAAATTTTCTATAAAATTTTTACAAAAAAAATTTTCTATAAAATTTTTACAAAAAAAATTTTCTATAAAATTTTTACAAAAAAAATTTTCTATAAAATTTTTACAAAAAAAATTTTCTATAAAATTTTTACAAAAAAATTTTCTATAAAATTTTTACAAAAAAATTTTCTATAAAATTTTTACAAAAAAATTTTCTATAAAATTTTTACAAAAAAATTTTCTATAAAATTTTTACAAAAAAATTTTCTATAAAATTTTTACAAAAAAATTTTCTATAAAATTTTTACAAAAAAATTTTCTATAAAATTTTTACAAAAAAATTTTCTATAAAATTTTTACAAAAAAATTTTCTATAAAATTTTTACAAAAAAATTTCTATAAAATTTAAAAAAAAAATTTCTATAAATTCTTACAAGAAAATTTTCTATAAAATTTTTACAAGAAAATTTTCTATAAAATTTTTACAAAAAAATTTTCTATAAAATTTTAACAAAAAAATTTTCTATAAAATTTTTACAAAAAAATTTTTTATAAAATTTTTACCAAAATTTTTTTACAAAATGTTTACAAAATATTTTCGATAAAATTTTTACAAAAAATTTTCATTAAAAGTTTTACAAAGAATTCTCGATAAAAGTCTTTTCCGACAAAGTTAATATAAAAAATTATCGACAAAATGTTTACAAAAAATTTTATAGAATTTTTTTCGTTAAATTTTATAGAAATTTTTTCGTTAAAATTTTATAGAAATTTTTTCGTTAAAATTTTATAGAAATTTTTTCGTTAAAATTTTATAGAAATTTTTTCGTTAAAATTTTATAAAATTTTTTTCGTTAAAATTTTATAGAAATTTTTTCGTTAAAATTTTATAGAAATTTGTTCGTTAAAATTTTATAGAAATTTTTTCGTTAAAATTTTATAGAAATTTTTTCGTTAAAATTTTATAGAAATTTTTTCGTTAAAATTTTATAGAAATTTTTTCGTTAAAATTTATAGAAATTTTTCGTTAATATTTTATAGAAATTTTTTCGTTAAAATTTTATAGAAATTTTTTCGTTAAAATTTTATAGAAATTTTTTCGTTAAAATTTTATAGAAATTTTTTCGTTAAAATTTTATAGAAATTTTTTTGTTAAAATTTTATAGAAACTTGTTCGTTAAAATTTAATAGAAATTTTTTCGTTAAAATTTAATAGAAATTTTTTCGTTAAAATTTAATAGAAATTTTTTCGTTAAAATTTAATAGAAATTTTTTCGTTAAAATTTTATAGAAATTTTTTCGTTAAAATTTTATAGAAATTTTTTCGTTAAAATTTTATAGAAATTTTTTCGTTAAAATTTTATAGAAATTTTTTCGTTAAAATTTATAGAAATTTTTCGTTAATATTTTATAGAAATTTTTTCGTTAAAATTTTATAGAAATTTTTTCGTTAAAATTTTATAGAAATTTTTTCGTTAAAATTTTATAGAAATTTTTTCGTTAAAATTTAATAGAAATTTTTTCGTTAAAATTTAAGAGAAATTTTTTCGTTAAAATTTTATAGAAATTTTTTCGTTAAAATTTTATAGAAATTTTTTCGTTAAAATTTTATAGAAATTTTTTCGTTAAAATTTTATAGAAATTTTTTCGTTAAAATTTTATAGAAATTTTTTCGCTAAAATTTTATAGAAATTTTGTCGTTAAAATTTTATAGACATTTTTCGCTAAAATTTTTTATAAAAATTTTTTCGTTAAAATTTTATAGAAATTTTTTCGTTAAAATTTTATAGAAATTTTTTCGTTAAAATTTTATAGAAATTTTTTCGTTCAAATTTTATATAAATTTTTTTCGTTAAAATTTTATAGAAATGCTTTCGTTAAAATTTTATAGAAATATTTTCGTTAAAATTTTATAGAAATTTTTTCGTTAAAATTTTATAGAAATTTTTTCGTCAAAATTTTATAGAAATTTTTTCGTTAAAATTTTATAGAAATTTTTTCGTTAAAATTTTATAGAAATTTTTTCGTTAAAATTTTATAGAAATTTTTTGGTTTAAATTTTATTGAAATTTTTTTTGTAAAAATTTTATAGAATTTTTTTTGTAAAAATTTTTAGTAAATTTTTTTTTGTCAAATTTTTACAAAAAAAATTTGATAAAATTTTTGCAAAAAAATATCGAAAAAATTTTTATAAAAAAAATATAAAATTATAAAAAATAAAATTTTTAGTAAAAATATCATAAAAAAATCATAAAAATATATTTTTAGTAAAAATTTTATTGAAATTTTTTTTGTAAAAATTTTATCGAAAATCGGTCTAATTTTATTTAACAAAAGAAGGATAAGATATTCAAAAGTGACTATTAGCACCCAATTGAGTCGGTTCTAAATACACAAACCGGCCACCTGTGTAACCCTATACGCGAAAATTACCTCGTTCATTTGAAAAAATAAATATATTGAAATGAAATGAAATGATTTCAAGCCTTATTTATGAATTAATTTTTTTGTACTTAAAAATTATTTGTGAGAAAGTACTAAAACTGAGAAAATACTAAAACTGCGTTCTCACATTTAAACGGTGCAAGGATGTAGAAATTAAAATAAGAACTTGACATTCATTAATACTCGTAGTGTAAACTATTTTCTATAAAATTCAAATAAAAAACTTTGATTTATTTTGCATACATGAATTCACAGAATCATTTATTTTTTAAGCTGTAAGGACTTGTGCCTTTATGAAAATTACTTTTTTACTTCTATGTATGAGTACGATTACGTGTATGAATAAATGATTGCATGTTTATTTTAATTATTGCTTTCAATAACTACACTTTTCTCGTGAGGCAGACAGCCTTAAATCAAGCATTGGCAAAATGGTAACAACTGTAGGCTGTAGATAAAATTTATGCCCCCACAAAAACGACAATTTCATTTAGTTATATTCAGATGTTTTTGTATGAGTGTGTGAGTGTGTGCTTACAAACAGAACATAAGTGCATAAATAAAAAAGTTATAAATACACATACTCATACATTCACATATACTTGCACACAAATAACCTAAAGGCCCAAATTATTTATGTATATGGAAACAGGTGATGAAGCTGTAGTACACTGTCAGAAAATCTTACTTTTTTATTAGTTTAATTAACAATTTCATTAGTTACATTAACAGCCGTTGTGTGTTGGCAAATAAGTGAACCTAGATCTGTTTAATGAAATTTATTTAATTATAACAAACTAATTCAAATAAAGTTTGAAATATCCAGTTCATGCAAGACACTAGCAAAAAATAAAATAATTATTTTTGGTGTAGTAATTGCCACGCCTTCTTTTTCTATTATATTTATTTTTCTGCCTGGCCTTGATCATTGCTAGCATAATAATCTACACAACGTTCGAAGATTTAGAGGTCCTAGTATAATATTACACTGTGGTGTTATATTATAGCTGGATGTCTTTTTAAAAATTTAAACCCGTAATATGCACAATGACAACCTTGTAACAACCTCTGGGAGAAAGCGAAGTCGATTTTAATGCTCCTAATACTCAATAATGTACGATCGTCAACCGAAAATGGTACTACATCTGTAACTATAGATATTTTTCAGCTAAAAACCATTGCGATGTTCGATGGACTAAAGACATTCAAGTCTTCAAAGAAACTTTCAAGCGACTCGGATTTTTTGGCTAAAAATGGAATACAACTCCCATGTACAGGCCGGTGCTCCAAAGTCTGTTTGGAGATACTCGACCGCGTGCAGGAGAGGGTAAAAAAATTCATAGGTAACAGTGTAATATCCTATTGACGGACTGAGAGGAAATCTAATTTGCGCTGAGGTGTTTCCTGTCACTTTCAATATGTATAAATTCAAATCTAATATCCAAAACTCCGCTATCCTTCTTCCCACAACCAGTATTGCACAATGAACTGAATGAGTAGGGGTCTTCTCCTGAGTGCTGAACAGAGAAAAAAAAATGTTTTTTTTTCATGATTTCTTACAAAAAATAGAAAACATTTGCTATGCGATCTGGCATATTATTTAAAATTAACAATAAAAGCAATAGCCAGGAATTTCGAGGTACCCAACTTTAAGACCACATAGCGCCGCCTCAGGCAAGTTAATAGCACCCAGCTTCAAAACTTAAGCTCAGATACCCTTTTGTTATACCCATGTCAAATTTGGTTCAATTGATCAACAAATGGCGGAATTATTTTCAAAATATTTTTATTCTAACCCACTGTGCAATGGAGCTAACTACACATAACATTAGTTTAAAGAAAAAAAAATATACTTCTTGAAAGAAATTGCATATTTCACGGTTGCTTCAGGCCATCTCTCTGATGTTTGGCCAACATAAGCAGTCTTAACCAGATATAACCGCGATCATTTAGGATGTTATGGGCCCACGAATAACTACGCTTTTATAAATAACTTTTAGTTTATGTATGTTTTTATAATCAGGATTTAAAAAGGCAATTTGTTGATTGGATTTGTTCCATGGATAAATGAAATACTATTATTATACCTTCCAGTAAAGACTGTTGTCACTGGTTATTTCGATGTGAAAACAATTCCGAGGCTTGTAACTTTTTAACGAAAAGCTCCATCAGAACAAAACTTGAAACTAATTTATTCTAAATTTTATCAAGAATACAGCCAATGTCTTAAGATCATTAATAAGTCCACCACGCCAAAAATACTAAGTTAGGGTCGGCCAAAATTTAAAAAAAAAAAATTGTCAGCCAATTTTCTCCCAAACTAAAAGAGATAACTAACCTACACATGTACTCACATTTCTTATAGATATTTTCAAGCTCTACTTAAATTTAAAAATCTTAACATTTGAGTTAAAACTAAACTTTTTATGACATTTCAAAAACAAATATATACTCGAGGTACCCAACTTTGGGGTCTTACCGAGAACCTCCCCTTTACCGTAGGGAGCCGAACATTCGCAGCTCCATTCAGAAACACTTCTGCTTTGCCTCTGTTAAACTTCATTAACTTCAGTGGTTCATAATTCAAATCAAATTATGACGAAAATAAATCGTTTTCAAACCATTGTGCGTGCAGCACAGTGTAATCTTAAATCCATAAAAAATATAAGTGATATTTTTAAATTTGTAAAAACAAAGAGAGGCTTTACATTTTCACAAATTTGAGAGCAAGCATAATTTTTGCTCATATAGAGACAAAATTACACTAAAGTACGAGCACCAAATCCCAAATATTTAACACAAAATAAAAAGTAATATTTCTTTAAAATTTAAAAATTAAAATTAAATGTTAAAATTTAAAAATTTAAATTTTAAAAATTTAAATTTTAAATTTTTAAATTTTAACATTTTAAATTTAAATTTTAAATTTTTAAATTTTAACATTTTTAAATTTTAAAATTTAATTTTAATTTTTAAATTTTAAAGAAATATTACCTTTTATTTTGTGTTAAGTATTTGGGATTTGGTGCTCGTACTTTAGTGTAATTTTGTCTCTATATGAAAAAAAATTATTCTTGCTCTCATTTTGCCAAAAAAGTTAAGAAACGGACCTAATATTTGTTGGTTTTTTACATAAAAACTTAAAACTTCTAAAAACCAACAAATATTATTTCTTTCATTTTCCTTAAAATTTTTCTAAATGTATAATTGCAGTGCTACTGGCAAAGTTGTCTTTAGTAAATCTATGTGGTCATAATTGTTGTTTTTTTTTTTATAAAAATAAAGATGAATATTTTAAAATGAAATGAATGCAAATGTATGTAATGTCCACTTTCTCCACTAAATACTCGCACGTAACGAAATTATTATTCTCTTTTAATGTGTTTTTCTAGTGAACTGTTAATTTTAAAAATAAAACTTTTTAAGTTTACCCAGGCACAACTAGCTGCTCATATTTATGTATATCCATAATTCTTATTTATTCGCTTGGAGTACGTTTGAGTTACTGGGAAAAAAAGAGAAAGTAAAATGGCTTATAAGTCCTTAAATATTTTTTTTATATAAAGAGCACAAGATAAATATATTTTGTTCCTAATAAATTTTTTCAACTTCAGATTTTTTTTTCAATCAACAAGAAGAATAATAAAAATAATTTTCTTTATACGTCAATGCTTCCTTAAGTGGACAGGAGGTTATCCTTCGACACATACGTCATAAATTCATTTTAGGTTTAATGATTTTTTCTTTTCTATGAAATATTTTTATTACACACATTCTGAGAAAAATAAAATAATTATAGAACACATTTGACACTGGCAGATATAAAATAAAATAAGAAAATATTAATGTTCAGTTAATTTTTTATGAGAAAATATGTAAAATATTTTGTATGAAAAATCTGTTCTAAAATATATTTCAAATATACATACATACATACATACATACATACATACATACATACATACATACATACATACATACATACATACATACATACATACATACATACATACATACATACATACATACATACATACATACATACATACATACATACATACATACATACATACATACATACATACATACATATTTTATTTGTTATGAATATGGATATTAAATTATACATTTTTTTTGTAAATGAATTTTTAAAACGAATTAACTGTTTTGTGGCTTGTAGGAGGATAATTAAGCAGGGTCTCACGATGTTTTTTTTAAAGTTACTAAAATTGTTATTGTTGTAATTGGAACAGAAAAAACATTTAAGCTGCTACTAACGCAGTTAAAAAGTTTAGGGTACCTCGATTGTATTCAAGCATATTCTTAGCCTTCCTGTCAACTTTAAATCATGTTTTTAGGGTTCCGTACACAAAGTGTAAAAACGTAACCCTATTGTTTTCGCTACAATGTCTATCCGTCTGTCCGTCAGTGCTTTTTATCTCTGGAACCGTAATATATAGACTCTTGAAATATTCACAGATGATGTATAGCTGTTGCCGGTATAGCAACAAATACTAAAACTTATAGGGTGTTCCAATAGAGAGGTGTTATTCAAGAAATTGTGTTTATTTCTTAAACTGTAGGAAGGATACACTTGAAATTTACAAACAGTAATTAAAACTTAGTTCACTATATAAACAAGTATAAAAAAAAAACTAAAAATTAAAGGGTGTTCAGATAGTGGTGTGATTTGCATCTATAAGGCATAAGTTTTGAACCATAATAGGTAGACTCTTGAAAATTTTACCAAAGGTGTACAACTGCGGCCACTATAGCAAAAAATACTAAAACGTAGGGTGTTCCAAAAGTGACGTGTTATTTACGTTTATGTCTTTTCTTGAGCTGTAAGAGGCAACCACTTACAATTTGCAGACAGTGATTAAAACTATGTTTGTTTTATAAACAAGTATACAAAATTGAACTTAAATATTAAAGGGTGTTCCAATAGTGACGTGATTTGCATGTATATAGCCTAAGTTTTGAATGAATAGGTGGAATCTTGAAATTTTTACAGGAGGTGTATTACTATGGCCACTATAACAAATAGTAAAAATTAAAGGGTTTTCCGCCAGTGACGTGATTTCCATGTATAAAGCCTTATTTCTTGAACCGTAACAGGTAGACTCTTGAAATTTTGTACAGAAGATGTGTTGCCACGGCCGATATGACAATTACTAAAAATTAAAGGGTGTTCCCTCTTGAAATGTTTACAGTAGATGTGTTACTTCGTCCGCTATAACAAATACTTAAAATTGAAGTGTGTCTATTAGTGACGAGTTTTTCACGAATATTACCTTATTTTTTTAACTGCAATAGGTGGGCTCCTGATATTTTAATAAAAAGTGTATTACCATGGCCGCTATAAAATCAATTATATACTAAAATTTAAAAGGTGTTCCAATTATGATGCAATTTTCGCGAATATTACTTTAATTTTAAATTTAAGGGTTTCCTATAAGACATAAAGAAATAAACAACTGGCATTTTAACTGAACATAGCACGGAACCCTACGTGTGTGAGTGTAACTCGCACTTGACTAATTTATTTAGGAATCAAATCCCGTACTTGTAGTCCATCGGTGCTCGGTTCACCTCATTTTTAAAACAAAGAACTTCCCGAAACGTTGTATGTGCCGAAAAATATTTAAAAAACCTTTACTTCAGCATTAACTATTTTTTATGTTTGTTTGATTGTCTATCTGCCTGTGTCCGCATCAAGCAAAAATTACTAGAAAAAATTTAATAAAATTAAAACTATAGGATATTTTATACCATACTTTCCAAGAGCAAATAAAACATAATTTAACCCATTTACATGACTTCGCAGTACCTATCATTTTTGTAAACGGGAAATTGTGAACATTATTTATGAAACTCTATACGATAAATTCCATATAAAATCTATATTGCAAAAAATAAAATAAATATATTAAAAATCGAACAAAATAGTGTCAGAAAAAATATAGAAAAATCAGTCAAGTTAGTCGAGTTAGGCTAACATGCGTAGGGTTTCGTACTTTGTTTAGTATCACATTATAAATACAAGTTGTTTTCTCACGATTCCTCAAATTCGCGGAAACACTCTTCATTTAATTAATTTTATTTTCATTACTTGATTTTATGGAAGATAATGTAAAATATAATCTGTGTAAATTTTTATACACATCAGGTAAATTGTTATACTCTTCAGGTATATATAAGTTTGTTATTCCGTCATATTCATTTCAGACCCCATAAAGTATATACATATATATTCTGGATCCTTATAAATAGAGAAGTTGATTCAGCAACATCAGACCATCCCATGGGTTGGCGCGGGCAAAAAACCGCGCCCACCTATATTCTTTCACGTTGTTTTAATTTTTTTGGTTCTAATAATTTTTCTGTTTTTTTTTTGTTAAATAAATATTTGACTGCAATAGGTAGATCGCAAGGGGGGCATTTGTATTAAAGCCTTTATAGAAAGCAATACACATAAACGTATCCAATAGACCAACAAGGTACCCACTGGTAACCAGAGGCAGTCGATAGGCACATTGGGGGCTCAATATAATGAAATTTTTTAAAGGTTTTTTTTTGCTTTAGTCTGACCATTCTAACGCAATATAGATTGCAGAAAGATCCTAATTTTTGCAAAAAAATTTTTACAAAAAATTTAAAAAAATTAAAAAAAATTAAAAAAAAATTATTTAATCCAAAAAATTTTCAAAAAAAATTTTTTAATAAAAGTTCAGAAAAAATATTTCAAAAAATTTTCTATAAAATTTTCTATAAAATTTTAACAAAAAAAAATTCTTTAGTTTTTACAAAAAAATATTCTATAAAATTTTTAAATTGTTAGGCATTTCCGGTGACGGTATATACCAGGCGTGGCCAACTTTGGTGCACATAAGATCTACTTTTTATTTTGAAATTGTGTCGCGATCGACCTATTTTTTAGGTAAGAAGGGGATGTTTTTGCAATGTGCTTTTATACCGACGTGCACTTTGGCGAGCTCCATGATTAAGGGGTAAATAATCTACATACATAATTCTACATACATGAGTATTTATTTAATGGGTTAAAAAACTTATGTCCAGAGGAATTAAAACAACATGAGCACTTATTAATATAAACCCCGAACTTGCGAGTGATCGACCAAAATTGGTCTCGCGATCGACCGGTCGATCGCGATCGACTTGTTGGCCACCCCTGGTATATACCGTATACGAAGTTATGCTGATTAGTAGAAAAAAAAGCGCAGTTCTTTTTTTTTTTAAATGCCAATATCTGTAAAAATAAAATCACCCTGGTGAAGGGTATAGAAGATGCGGCACGGCCAAGTTGTTTTTACTATATCGGACACAATTTTAAGAGTCTACCTATTACGGTTCGAAAAATAAGGCCATATACGTGAAAATCATGTCAATGTAGGAACACCCTTTAATTGTACTATCTGTTATAGCGACCATGGCAATGCACTGTCTATGAATATTTCAAGAGTCTATCTATTACGATTCAAAAAATAAGGCAATATACGTGAAAAACAAGAATCTTCAAAAATAAAAGGCCATATACTTGCTAATCATATCACTGTCGGAATACCCTTTAATTTTTACTATTTGTTGTAGAGACCATAGTAATACATCTGCAGTGAAAATTTAAAAAATTTCAAGAGTATACCTATTACGGTTACAAAAATAGAAGGCGAGGACAGAGGAACGGACAGACATTGTAGCGTAAACAATAGGGGAACGTTTTTACCCTTTGGGTACGGAATACTAAGAAGAGTTTGCTTGGTACCTAATATAAATAGTTTCTTATCGCATATATACAATATAAGTCTTTAAAAAAAAAAAATAAATAATAATTATAATTACAAAAAATTCTCGTATTCTTTTTCTTTATAATAGAGGTCTACCTATACTTAACTACTTGATGTTTTGCACATAATATTATAATAAAATATAATAAAAAATTAATAATTCATATGCATGTATTTGTTTAAATAAATGAACAAAAAAAATATTTATAATAACAAAAAATTCAAAACAAAATTTTACACAATTCCCTAAACATCTTAATACATCTTAATACATATAAAAAAAATTTAAAAATTTCTTGTTTTTATCTTTATAGGTAAGTCAAACGATGCTTAATTTGTTTGTATCTTAATCCATGTAAGTAAATATTATGCCTTGTGAAAATTTCTTAATTTTAACAAATTTAAAAAAATAATAAGAGAAAAAGTAGAAATTTTTTTTCTATACTCACGAGTATAGCAAATCAGAAAAACCGTACCCTAAATAAAAATATTTGTTGAATCATAAATATTTTGTCACTTTAAATTGTAAAGTTTATCAATATTTATTTATTCAATATATTTATTCAATATATTTTCAGTTTTAAACTTTCTAACTTATTTTAGACAGAAACTTTGCAATTGTTTAAATACAAATAAAATAAAAATAAAAAACTGTAAAGAAAACACTTGCAGGATAAACTTTTAAGTTCAATCTTTCTATTTTCATATTCTTTTATGCAAAATAAAAAGTTTTTTTTTTTTTTTTTGTTTAAAAACAATGACTTAAGAAAATCTTGAACTGCAAGTAACTTGGGTTGTGTGTTTTAAGACATTAGAAAGTTACTTAGAAAAGAATTAAAGTATTAGCAATAGTGTTAATCTAAAACCATACAATCAAAATCAACTTTAAACTTTTAAAGACAATCAATATGTGAAGGGTTCTCCAAAAGAGCTGCATATATTTTGATAGTTCATGATAACATTTTGTTTAGTGTTTCGCTATTTTTTACCTGACTATACAGCCCATGAAAATTAGCAACGTCGACAAGCGGCTGCAATTGTTTCAATTTCATAATCAAATGAAATGGTATGCATAGTCATCTTCTAAAGCTGAACGTTCTGTATCGGCTTGTTTAGTAAGTAGTCATCTAACACCCACTCGTGCGTCAATAAAATGTGATGTACAAAAAATATCAAAAAAATATCGTTGCTGCCGCCATAACCACCAGTCAAAGAATTCCATGCTAAAGGCAACAACTCGTCCTTTTGACGATCAAAATTTTACCAATTAAAAGTATTTTATTTTTTGTTATTTAAATTCATCTTTTATTAAAAAAACTTTTTTGTTTTTAATATTATTTTTTCATTTTAAATTTTATGAAAAACTACCCAGTAATTCTGGTAGAAGAGACACAAAAAAAATATATGCGTGTGTTCTGACTTTTATAGTAAATTTTATAAAAAAAAATTTATAGAAAATTAAATTAATAATTAAATTTTTTGTAAAAATTTTTTGTATAAATTTTTGTATAAAATTTTTACAAAATATTATAGAAAATTTTTTGAAAAAATTTTATCGAAAATTTTTTGAAAAAATTTTATCGAAAATTTTTTGAAAAAATGTTATCGAAAATTTTTTAAAAAAATTTTATAGAAAATTTTTTGAAAAAACAGAAAATTTTTTGAAAAATTTTTTTGAAAAAACATTATGGAAAAAACATTTATCAAAAATTTTTTGAAAAAATTTTATCGAAAATTTTTTGAAAAAATTTTATAGAAAATTTTTTGAAAAAACATTATAGAAAATTTTTTTAAAAATTTTTTTGAAAAAAAATTATAGGAAATATTTTGAAATTTTATCAAAAATTTTTTGATAAATTTTTTTAATAAATTTTAAAGAAAAATTTTTTGTTAATATTTTATCGAAAAATTTTCAGTAAAATTTTTACAAAAAGTTTTCAGTAAAATTTTTACAAAAAGTTTTCAGTAAAATTTTTACAAAAAGTTTTCAGTAAAATTTTTACAAAAAGTTTTCAGTAAAATTTTTACAAAAAGTTTTCAGTAAAATTTTTACAAAAAGTTTTCAGTAAAATTTTTACAAAAAGTTTTCAGTAAAATTTTTACAAAAAGTTTTCAGTAAAATTTTTACAAAAAATTTTCAGTAAAATTTTTACAAAAAATTTTCAGTAAAATTTTTACAAAAAATTTTCAGTAAAATTTTTACAAAAAATTTTCAGTAAAATTTTTACAAAAAATTTTCAGTAAAATTTTTACAAAAAATTTTCAGTAAAATTTTTACAAAAAATTTTCAGTAAAATTTTTACAAAAAATTTTCAGTAAAATTTTTACAAAAAATTTTCAGTAAAATTTTTACAAAAAATTTTCAGTAAAATTTTTACAAAAAATTTTCAGTAAAATTTTTACAAAAAATTTTCAGTAAAATTTTTACACAAAATTTTCAGTAAAATTTTTACACAAAATTTTCAGTAAAATTTTTACACAAAATTTTCAGTAAAATTTTTACACAAAATTTTCAGTAAAATTTTTACACAAAATTTTCAGTAAAATTTTTACACAAAATTTTCAGTAAAATTTTTACACAAAATTTTCAGTAAAATTTTTACACAAAATTTTCAGTAAAATTTTTACACAAAATTTTCAGTAAAATTTTTACACAAAATTTTCAGTAAAATTTTTACACAAAATTTTCAGTAAAATTTTTACACAAAATTTTCAGTAAAATTTTTACACAAAATTTTCAGTAAAATTTTTACACAAAATTTTCAGTAAAATTTTTACACAAAATTTTCAGTAAAATTTTTACACAAAATTTTCAGTAAAATTTTTACACAAAATTTTCAATAAGTTTTTACACAAAATTTTCGATAAATTTTTACAAAAAATTTTCGATAAATTTTTACAAAAAATTTTCGATAAAATTTTACAACAAATTTTTCATATAGTTAAAAAATAAAATGGTTAAATTTTTTAACTATATGAAAAATTTGTTGTAAAATTTTATCGAAAATTTTTTGTTAAAATTTTACCGAAAATATTTTCTAAAAATTTTATCGAAAATATTTTTTGGAAAAGTTTTACGGAAAATTTTTTGTAAAACTTTTGGATCTTCTTCCAATCTATATTGCGTTAGAATGGTCAGACAAAAACACATTGGGACATAGTGTGCATCCTATTGGTCTATTCGATACCACTATGTAAATTGCTTTCTATAAACGCTTTTGAAAACAAATTAAAGCAAATTAAAAACGAACAAAAATCACCCTCGAAGGGGCCTATTGATCCCCAGAGATCTATATGCTATTGATTGCTGTCTTATATTTATTTAACAAAGAAAAAAAAAACAAAAGTCAAACATTACAACCGAAAAAAAACAACGTGAAAAATATAGGTGGGCGTGTTTTTTTGCCCACAGCCCCGCATGGAATGGTCTGGTGTTGATGAATTTTATTAACGAAATTTTCGAAACTATGCCTGGCAGATTGGTGGGCATAAATTTTGTGTATCTCTTCTGGTGTCTTGACAAAGTTGATTTCAACCCGAACTCAGACGGACATTGCTTAATCAACTTCTCTATGAATTAGGATTCAAAACGAATACTGTCGGAATGAATATTGTAAATGAATATTGCAATTTAAAAAAATCTAATTGTTAAAGTTACCAACTAAAGGTTGGCTAATAGCAAAAAAACAAAATATATAAGAGAATAAAATAAAAAAAAAATGTTTGCTTTGAGTGCTTGAAAAATTATATTATTTGAAAAATTAATGATAAAAATTTCTCCTATTCTATTAGTTGTTTATATAAATAACAGCATACTGCATTTAAAAAACAAAAAAAAAAAAAAAACAAGTAAATATTTGCACTCAAATATGAGATATAAACCATTATTCCGGATGTAAATATTTATGCAGATTTTATAATAATAAAATTTTATTGAACAGCCACCAAAAAAACCCAACCGAAATTCGTATAAAAAATGTGAATAATTTCAATAAAATCATCATAACTTTCAGAACTTCTATTGTGACAACACGACGTATTTTAAACAATTATTAACAAGAATAAAACAACATTTTCGAAATGAAATTAGTACTGATCACATTTCTTGCTATTGTGTTTCTCATTGCTGGTGCAAAGGCAGAACCTGGAAGATTTACTAGATATAATGGTGGTAGAGTGAAACTAATTTGCAAAACCTTAACAAGTGGAATACCCGTTTGTAAAAGAGTGCCAGT
The DNA here is from genome assembly GCA_949628195.1 of Phasia obesa. Lineage (NCBI taxonomy): Eukaryota > Metazoa > Arthropoda > Insecta > Diptera > Tachinidae > Phasia > Phasia obesa. The sequence continues at coordinate 130,278,846 of OX451218.1, read as the reverse complement.
ATAAATGAATTGACAATTAGATATTTGATGGAGTTGTAACATTTTTACAACTATCTACAACAGCAAATATGTGGAAATATAAAATAAATCTATAGTTACAAAAATTTAATCTACAAAATGTTTTATCCATTTGATTATTTTTTGTTTTTTTGCATACATTATAGCAGGCAGGCCTATTGAGGGTTAATTGGCAATCTTTAATTTGATTGGTTTTTGGTGTGTTCTCACTTATATAGTAAAATTGTTGGGCCTACATTTTTGTAGAACATTTTATCCCCGCCCTTTACCTTTTTAGGGTTGTTTTTTTTACGATTGGCTAGAATAAAGCCACAAACTGGTATAATGCGGGGGATTTTGATGGTTAATATTATTTACCAAAATATTTGCCATACATCATATGGCAGACCGTATAGCGAAATCCAGAAAATATGGTGGCGATTGTTGTGCTATTTCGTTGCTACTGCTGCCTTAAATTGGTAAATGACATGCAGTTCGAGAAAAGAAGGCTAATCACACTGCATGCAACAAAGTTGATGTCATAAGTAAAATGCTCAATATCTACCCATTAATTTTGGAAAACTCTTTAACTTTACATTGAAGGCTAGCAAGCAAAAAAAAAAACCCTAAAGCATATCATGAATTGGCACAATGGTAGTGTTATTTGAAAAGGTAAGAATTCTCTTTTCTAAAAGAAAAATTACAAAAACAGTTTTTTTTCCAATGATTTATCAATCTTAGAGCCATTTGAAAAAGCTCTTAAAATGTTAATTTTTCCATTACCATTTTTATTGATTTAAATATAAATGAGGCTGTTTGGTAAATTAACAAGTCCCTGCTTGTAGCTGTCGTTTATGCCTCAAGGCCTTTAGTTTGCTTAGAGGAACTTTTCTATTTATTTTTCATTAAATCGAACATCGATAATATTTAAAATTTTTTTTAAATAAATACTTATTTTGCATGTCAATCTATATTTAGTTAGTTTTTCTTTTATAGTGCTTATAGAAAAGGAATAAATAAAGAGGAATGACTAGCAGAAAGGTGACATAAGTTTCTTTATATTTTAGCTGAAGTGGCAGTTTAGAAGAAAATAGTTTTTATAAATTTTTTAAAGGACACATTGGTATTTGAATTTAAATAAAAATTAATTGTAAACAAATACGCTTTTGCATTACAAGGTGGGCAAAATATGTTAAATACTAGCTGTGCCCACACACGTTTATTATGTATGAAACAAAATATCGGCCTTCAAATTTTGAATGACTCTGAGGCATAATTGAGGTTCTATGCCGTTAATCTCATTCTTTAGCTCTTGAATTGTTGCTGGGTTATCAACGTACACCTTTTCTTTCAAATAACCCCAAAGAAAGAAGTCCAACGCTGTCAAATCACATGGTCTTGGCGGCCAATTGATATATGGCCACAACGTGAGATAATACGGCCGTTAAATTTGTCGCACAAAAGAGCCATTGTTTCATTATCTGTGTAGAAAGTGGCACCGTCCTGTTGAAACCACATACCGTCCAAATCCATATCTTCCAATTCGGTCCAAAAAAAAGTTCGTTTTCATCTCACAATAGCGAACACCATTCACAGTAACTGCCTGACCGGCATCATTTTGAAAAAAAAAAACGGCCGAATGATGCCGCCAGCCCATAAACTGCACCAAACAGTCACTCCTTGTGGGTGCATTGGTTTTTCGACACTTACTCTTGGATTATCATTCGCCCAAATGCGGCAATTGACGGCTTATTGACGAATTCACTAAGGTGAAAATGTGCCTCATCATTGAAGATGATTTTCTTCGAAAATTGATCACCCAACGTTGCCATTTCTTGCCACCATTCTGACCATTGATGATGTTTGGAATAACCAAGAGGCTTTAGTTCTTAAGTCAATTGCACCTTGTTAGCGTGTAAGTGTAAGTCTTTATGCATAATGCTCATCAACGACGAGCATGGGAGGTGCAATTGTTGGGCACGACGACGAGTTAAGGTGGACAGCTCTTTAGCCACAATATCGCGAACAGCAACAATATTTTCTGCACTACGAGCTGTACGAGCATGTACTGGTGTTTTCACATCTCCTACAGACCTGGTTTACTCAAATTCTTGCACGATCTTTCCGATTGTACACACATTTGGACGATTCAATTGATCGAAAAATCACGAAGTGCACGATATGCATTTTGATTTGAACGCCCATTTTCATAACAAGCCTGAATAACTTTAACCCGTTGCTCGATTGTGTATCTTTCCACGGTTCAAATTGAGTTAGTCTGAAATTGAGAAATATCAAATTAAATGCAGAAAAAATTTTGAAGTTTAGGAGTGGTTCACAGTCAACATCGACCCTTAACCTCCCGATATAAAGGTACCCATCCCTGGATAAGATTTTAAAATTTATAACTAAAATTCTAAAATTCTAAAAATTATTGTATTATAATTATTTCCGCTTTGAATTTCGCAGAGAGACAGACAAACGGGAAATAAGCTGCTCTTTTATTATACTTATAGATTTTTATTTACTTTCTTAACAGCGTAATAAATATTTTAATATAATAAATATTTTATACTTTTTCAATTCACAAAAAGAAGAAAATACTTTATTTAAAAGTTCCTTTAGATGAATAATATTATTTTGTTTTCAAAACATCTATTTAATATCAACTTAAATATTTATTTTTTCATAAAATCCTGATGTCATATTTAACGCTGACATCAGATTACACTTGCTCCCAGCAAAGTAAAGCCAGAAGCTATAATAGTTCATATGATATAAACCAACGCTGAAGGTTGTCATGGTTAATGCTACAATAAGCAAAGCTAGTTGTTTTTGTTGTCTTTTGCTGGTGTTTATTTAGTTATTTATTTATTTATTTATTTATTTATTTCTGCTTCAACACTTTTCCTTTTTATGTCATGTGTGATAACTTTGACAGGCATATTTTGTCCTGAAGCCATAGTGCGAGTAAAGACATTCATTATTAATTCAAGAAATATATAAATGTCATATAAAATTTAATAATATTTAAGACAAAATGCATATTATCTGATTACAATAATCCAAAATGAAAAACAATCTTAAATACCGTACTTAAAAGCTACGGCAGTTACGTGTAAACAAAATCTTTGTGTTGCTATGATACTGCTAGAAAAAATGTGGATGTCGACATCCATGGAAAAAAAAGTCTGTTGTGAAGCACCAACATCGTCAGCAGTGATTCCTCAAAAAAAAAGGGCAGTTCATTTAGCGAAAATCTTATGTGCGGTTTCTGTATTACAGGTGAGCGGCTCGTCTCAAATATTTGTATAGGAACCACTCAAAAAAATTAGTGCTTTTCATACAAATTTTCTAGACGAGCCGCTCGCCTGTAATACAGAAACCACACATTAATATGTTTGCTTGTAGCATATACAAATTTAAACTACGATTGAAGCCGTCAAAAGCAATAAGAATACAAATTTTATATCTGCACAAGAACACTTCTGCAAAATCAAAGGTGTCAAAAGCCTCGCATGTTGGTGACAAGTTCGATCAAAGTTTGGTCTTTAAGTAGGACAACACCTTCAATGAGTAAAATATACAGTAGTGCTGGCAATTTCTACTACTCTCAATTACTCGAAACTACTCAACACTTCTCAATTGGGTACTCAGTAGTACTCAATACTTCTGTTTACATAATAGCAGCGGAAATTTACTACGACGATAAATTCAAATATTTTTATAAATTTATTTCTAAAAACACTACCCTAAAGTATCGATTAACTACTTTTGTGTATTGAGTACTCAAAAAGATTATCCAGTAACGAGTACCCGTTACCCACTACTCAATACTTTGCCAGCACTAGTATACAGATCGTGTGGTTATACCAATGAAAGGTTTTAATTGGTTTCAGATTAAAATTTAATTAAATAATTAATGAGTTCAATTAATTGTTTAATTAGGATTTTGTTTTGGTTCTGTTTTAAACAAATATTTATTTGAATCAATTAAAAAATTAATTCAACTTTAATTTAAAACTAATTAAAGTCTTTAACTGGTGCAACATATTTTTTCTTTGTAGAGTATTATTCAAGCGACATTTTAGGCCACCGTATTCCATGGGAAGATAGCTTATTGCTATATCAGTCTAGTGTTGTGGGTTTGGTTATCATAAAAGACTGGCGTGTATCACAATAACGTTTCACACTGCGGTATTTAATGCCTAAAAAATGCAACGCTCGATTGTGTATCTTTTGCGCGACAAATTCAATGGCCGTGTTATCTGACGTGGTGGTGATGTCAATTGTCCGCCAAGATCATGTGATTTGACACCGTTGGACTTCTTCTTTGGGGTTATTTGAGAGAAAATGTGTACGTCGATAAGAAACAGTTCAACAACAAGCAAATATTCAAGAGCTAAAGGATGAGATAATTCGGCACATTAATGGCATAGAATCTAAATTATGCCTCAGCGTCATCGAAAATTTGGAGCATCAGATGGAGGTGTGCCGCCGAGGTCGGGGCGGCCATTCGGACGATATTTTGTGCCATGCATAATTGAACCATATCAATATTATCAAAAAGAATATAAATGACAATAATTTCCTAAATAATTTGTGTGATAATCAATATTGGCCCTTAAAATAACCCTTTATTATGAATATGGGTATAAATCTACCGTTAGACTTTTCTTTTAAAAATTTTGGGGAAAATTTTCTTTAAAATTTCTGAAGCCTTTATTTGGAGCTTCCTGCGCCTATACTGACAACAGGCCTATCGTATGGTATTTTTGAACAGTTGGATATACATTATACCAGATATAGTTTTTTTTTTAATTATTTAACAGTATGAAGCCGTTACTCTCGAAAAGTATTAATATTCATTTGAAACCCATTCGAAACATTAACTATAAAATTACGTATATTCGCTTTATAAGTGTGACATCTTGGTCTGGTATTTTTTTGCCGAAATTTATGCATTTTGGAAGAAGCGGTATTGCCTTAAAATTTCAAAGTAGGGTTTTGGATGATGAATAATCAGACCCATTTCACTATTAAATTCATCTTAGATGCGGGCTTTGTTTAGTGAAATTTTTTTTTTGTCTTCAGATCTAGCTTGTTAATGCGTTAACGCAAGTTTACATGATAAATGAAGAAGGTATTCAAATAATTGCATCCATCCAAGAAGAATTAAGAGACCAAATTTTTCGCCTTTAAAATTGAACAGTTTTCTGTTATAAATAAGAATTTATTAGCTTTATTCCTTAGCAACAATGATATTTTCCGGACCTCAACGCAATGGATTTCATCATAAAAATTAATACCACCTGGTGGTATTAATACACATAAGTGCAGTGTATGAAGACTCCTCGAACAGACTCGATTATTGCTATTACTTTAATATAGGGGGAATATCAAAGCAGACAACTTCCTTAATGGCTCCCTTTTCCAACCCCTTTCGCCTTTTATGATTACAGACAATCTCACTGGCATATACACCGACCTTATTTTCATTGAGTCATGTGCTACAACCAACCTTTAACCTTGACTTTAGTGATTTCAGACTGTCGACTGGTAACTGTCCGCCTTCTGTATCATCACACAGTCTCTAGTAATTGCTAGCATTTGCTTAAGGCTCAGGTCCGCCATGTCATCCACATTTAACAAGCTTACGCCCGTGGTCCTAAGTCTTATGATAGCCAGTGCTGGACATTCACATATAATGTGAGCTGCCATCTTATCATCTTCCAGGCATGTTCTGCAAGTATTATCTTCTTCGATTAAAATCTTAGCTAGATGATGTTTGAAGTTTCCATGACCTTTCACTAACGCAGTTATCCAGCTTAAGGTATTTCTATTATATTTGAGCACCTTACTGCCCTTCCTGTCAAGCGCTCTTTGAGCACCATTCAAGCCTGCCTACACGTTGTGATCTCCCTCCACTTATTGTAGGACCTTAGCTGAACAAACTCGACTATTCCGGAAAAAAAAGTTCACGAACAATTATACATTTTGTCTATTATATAAAATAATTTTATGAGTTTTTGTTAATAACGAGTGATTTTTTAAGAGCTTGAGAAATTTTTAAAAAAAAAAAACGCATAAAATTTGCAAAATCTCATCGGTTCTTTATTTGAAACGTTAGATTGGTCCATGACATTTACTTTTTGAAGATAATTTCATTTAAATGTTGACCGCGGCTGCGTCTTAGGTGGTCCATTCGGAAAGTCCAATTTTGGGCAACTTTTTCGAGCATTTCGGCCGGAATAGCCCGAATTTCTTCGGAAATGTTGTCTTCCAAAGCTGGAATAGTTGCTGGCTTATTTCTGTAGACTTTAGACTTGACGTAGCCCCACAAAAAATAGTCTAAAGGCGTCAAATCGCATGATCTTGGTGGCCAACTTACCGGTCCATTTCTTGAGATGAATTGTTCTCCGAAGTTTTCCCTCAAAATGGCCATAGAATCGCGAGCTGTGTGGCATGTAGCGCCATCTTGTTGAAACCACATGTCAACCAAGTTCAGTTGTTCCATTTTTGGCAACAAAAAGTTTGTTAGCATCGAACGATAGCGATCGCCATTCACCGTAACGTTGCGTCCAACAGCATCTTTGAAAAAATACGGTCCAATGATTCCACCAGCGTACAAACCACACCAAACAGTGCATTTTTCGGGATGCATGGGCAGTTCTTGAACGGCTTCTGGTTGCTCTTCACTCCAAATGCGGCAATTTTGCTTATTTACGTAGCCATTCAACCAGAAATGAGCCTCATCGCTGAACAAAATTTGTCACATTTGAACATTTCGAACCGAACACTGATTTTGGTAATAAAATTCAATGATTTGCAAGCGTTGCTCGTTAGTAAGTCTATTCATGATGAAATGTCAAAGCATACTGAGCATCTTTCTCTTTGGCACCATGTCTGAAATCTCACGTGATCTGTCAAATACTAATGCATGAAAATCCTAACCTCAAAAAAATCACCCATTACATAAATTAAAATTGACAAAACTATTTTATTTTTTATTTTGGTAACACTTCGAGCGGCAACCTCTCTAGACAATGCATTCATTTTATGCATGTATGTAGGCTTTAAAACATCACAGAAAATAAACAAAAACACAATAGATGAAAACAAACCATGAAATCGACTGCGTTATAGCACACATTCGCTTTAAGCTTCTCCCCAACTGTGGCATTTTTATAGCCATTTAAACAAGAAAACACAGCCAGAATATTTATTATAGCAGCTAGCAGCTCACTATTATAAAATCGATCATAGTGTTCACTTTGACATCAGCCGTTCGTTTTAATGTTGTTATTGTTGTTTCCATTTTGCTTGCGAAGAGCTCAATATGCTGCCACGTTCAATGTGCTGTTTGCTTGTTTTCAAACTGTACTAAACACCAACAACCCTTAAAGCAAAGTTAATTAGTGGCAAATTGGATTTAATTTAATGATGTCAAAAACAAAACCAATTGAAGTTTTTTAAGTGAAAACTTTTATCGTCACGTTGGGCGATTTTTGGAGGGATACATATTTTTTCATGTGTTTAATTTAGAAATTATATAGAGTGATTAAATTTGTAAGAGCCGATGTTGATTTTGAATAAAACACAAATTATTTAGGAAAGTATTGTCATTTCTTTTTATTTTGATAATATTCGTATGGTTTAATTATGTATGAAACTAAATATCGGTCAAATTGCCGCGCGAGTTCGGCGGCACACCTCCATCCAACGCTTCAAATTTTCGATGACGCTGAGGAATAATTGAGTTTCTATCCCGTTAATGTGCCGAATTATCTCATCCTTTACCTATTTTACACCTTTTCTTATAAATAACCCAAAATAAAGAAGTCCAACGGTGTCAAATCACATGATCTTGGCGGCCAATTGACATCGCCACCACGTGAGATAACACGGCCATAGAATTTGTCGCGCAAAAGAGCCATTGTTTCGTTAGCTGTATAGCAAGTGGCATCGTCCTTTTGAAACCACCTATCGTCCACATCCATATCTTCCAATTCAGGCCATAGCAAGTTCATTATCATCTCACGATAGCTAACACCATTCACAGTAACTGCTTATTTTGGAAAAAATACGGTCCGATGATGCCGCCAGCACATAAACCGCACCAAACAGTCACTCTTGGATTATCTTTCCCCCAAAAGTGGCATTTTTTGCTTATTAACGAATCCACAGAGGTGAAAACTTGCCTCATCACTGAACATGATTTTCTTCGATAATTGATCATCCACTGTTGCCATTTCTTGCCACCATTCTGACCATTTGTACTTTGTACGTTGATAAGTGCGGTCGCGATTTTTTTTAAGCTCGCATTAACAAAAAACAAACATACATTGTGTGAATAATTTAAAACAAAAACAAAAAAAAAAAACAAACCTGTTTTAATACAACAACAAAGTTGTTTGTAAAATATTTTTTTCTTTTTCTTTCGTCTTTTTTTTATACAACGGCATATTGAATTGCTACTTTAAAAATAAAACAAAAACAATAAAGGCTAATGAGCCTCTTTAATTTAAGCAACAAAAATGTTGACAAAGTTGAAATAAATAAAAACAAAAAAACTAGTGACAATTTGTATATAAATGCCACGCCAGTATTACGTGCACAATCTTGTTCCTCGCTATTGTTATGCGATGACAATAAAATAACTACAAACAAGTCGCCTTCTGTACACAGTGTTACGAAAACTAATATGGATAGTGTAGAAAAACCTAAGACACAAGTAGGAATGGACAGATACATAACTGTATTGAAAAGAGGTCGAAGCCCTAAATCTTCGCAGATTGCACCAATGGCTAAAGTACAAAAAGACAAGGACTCTAACGGAATAAATTCCCATAACCGTTTTGCTATTTTAGATAGCGAAACAAGCGAACAAAAAACGCCACCCAGGTCGTTCAAACCACCTCCAATTTATTTAAGGGAGAAAAACTCCAGCGACTTAATAAAGAAGTTAATTTCAATTATTGGTGAGAACACATTTTATGTAATTCCCATCAAGCGTGGCAACATTGATGAAACGAAAATACAATTTATTGATGAAAACAGTTATCGTAAAGTAGTAAAAGAGTTTGAAAGCTGCAAAAAGAACTTTTATACCTACCAGCTGAAGAGTAGTAAAGGTCTACAGGTAGTTATAAAAGGTGTAGACTCATATGTTGATCCAGTCGAAATTAGAGATGGCCTCCAAAAAGCGGGATTTAAGGTAAAAAGTGTAGACAACCTCAGAAATCGAGAACGTGTCCCTCAACCTCTATTTCGCGTTGAACTGGAACCTGGAGATGTGCGATTGAAAAAGAACGAAACGCACCCTATCTATAATTTAAGATATCTGTTGCACCGCAAAATAAGCGTAGAGGAACCGCATAAGCGATCAGGACCCGTACAGTGTCTAAATTGCCAAGAATATGGTCATACTAGGGCTTACTGCAAATTGCCTCCGGTTTGCGTTGTGTGTGGAGAGCTACATTGTTCCGCCCAATGCGACAAAGCAAGGGACGACTCGAAAGTTAAAAAATGTAGCAATTGCGGTGGAAACCACACTGGTAACTACAGAGGCTGTCCAGTTTTTTCCATGGTAAGGAAACCACTCAAAAATCAAATACTCCTGCTAAGCACCCACAATATCGAGCAAATGTTCATTATCCTCAGTTAGCCCAACCAACAACACAACATGTTTCATACGCTGATATGGTAAAAACAAATCTTACTTCAGTACATAAAGCGACACCAACAACTAATTCTACTCCAAATTTCCACCTAAAGAACCTAAAGAACAAACACCATCTGGTAACTATAATCGTCTCGAAGCAAGCATAGAGACATTAGTGCATTCGTTAAACAGTTTTATAAGCTCTATGAGCAGCATGATGCAAGAAATGGTACGCATGCAATCTATGATGTTGCAGGCGGTACTAAACAAACCATGAACTGCTTAAAAATATGTTTCTGGAACGCAAACGGCTTACGCCAACATAAAAATGAACTTGAATACTTCCTCAAGAACCAACAAATTGATGTCATGCTGATTTCCGAGACACACTTAACAACAAATAGCCTTTTTAAAATCAATGGCTATATTTTATATGACACTAAGGACCCCCGTGGAAGAGCATGTGGAGGCTCGGCAATACTTATTAAGGCCCGAATCAAATATTATTTACTGCGTGATTTTTGTGAGAATTACCTTCAAGCAACAAATATCTGTCTTGAAGAATTTCATCAAAACTTAGTTATTACTTCGATTTATTCACCTCCTAGATTTCAAATTTCGGAAAGTCAGTATAGCGACTTCTACAAATCACTAGGTCCCTGTTTCATAGCATCAGGCAACTACAACGCTAAACATACGTTTTGGGGATCACGCCTAATAACTCCAAAAGGTCGTGTTTTGTTTGACACAATTTCAAAAATGCGTCTGAATGTTATATCGAGTGGACAACCCACCTATTGGCCTACCGATCGACAAAAAATACTTGATGTTATTGATTTTGGCGTATTTAAGGGTATTCCGAGAGAAAGGATTAAAGCTGAAGCGTCGCTTGAATTATCCTCAGATCATTCACCCACTATCGTCTATATATGGGACAAACAAAACATCATATCACCAACGACTAGCACAAGCATTAATTGGTCGAAATATAGAAAGTATCTTAGTACTCATTGTTCGGAAAACATCCCGCTAAGAACACCTAAAGACGTAGAGCGGAGTCTTATTGATTTTGACCAAAACCTCAAATCAGCTGCCCAACATTCAAAAATAACCCGACAATTAGCTAGATACAATCGAATTTATTCTGCAGATATCGAACGACTCTTGGCTGAAAAAAGAAAAATTCGTAGAGAATGGCAATTACAGAGATCTCCTCAACTCAAAAGCAGACTTAAGGAATGCACGAACCGGCTAAGAGACATGCTGGAATCTAGAAGAGTAGCATCCCTGAAAAACTATTTGGGAGACCTAGACGCAACTCCTCAATCAGATTATTCATTATGGCGTGCTTGTAGAACTCTTAAAAGGCCAGTCTTACGTAAGGCTCCCCTGCGAACTACATCTGGAGGCTGGGCAAGGAGTGATTCCGAAAAGGGCAATTTATTTGTTGGACATTTGAAAAGGGTTTTTACCCCGAATATATCGACTGATATAGATGAGTTGCCAATTGTCGAGGCTAGTGCTGCAATACCGATAAGATTTGAATTTGGTGATATTGAAAAGGCAATAACGGATTTAAACACCAAAAAAGCCCCTGGCGTTGATAAAACCAGTAACAAGATGTTATTTGAATTGCCCCGTATAGCTCGCAGAATCGTTCTTTTTATTTTTAATGCCATTTTACGTCTTGAGTACTTCCCCACAGAGTGGAAGGTATCCTTGGTTACCATGATTCCTAAACCAGAAAATTTAATCATACAGACCTATAAGCCTTTTGTCAAATATGTCAAAGCTGTTTGAGAGGATGTTAATAACTAAGCTTAACCCTATTCTAAGCGACAAAGGATGTATTCCAAACCATCAATTCGGCTTCAGGAAAAAACATAGTACGATCGAACTCACAGGTTAGTCAATGTTGTTAAGAAGACATTTGAAGAGAGAAAATATTGCTCTGCGCTTTTTATCGACGTTTCTCAAGCATTCGATAAGGTATGGCATGAAGGCCTAATATATAAGCTAAAACTGAATTTGCCCATAAACCTCTATAAGCTGCTAGATAGTTATTTAACCGAACGAAAATTTATTGTGAAAGAAGGAGATTTTTTGAGCTCACCCCAGCCAATCGAAGCCGGAGTTCCCCAAGGTAGTATATTGGGGCCCTTTTTATACTTATTGTATACTTCAGACATGCCAACTAGTAACCGAGTTCACACATCGACATTTGCTGACGACACAGCTTTTTTGAGCATTCACGAAAGACCCGAAGTAGCATCACGATATTTACAAGACCACATATCCAATTTAGAAAAATGGTTGAAGAAATGGAGAATAAAAGTGAATGAACAAAAATGTACTCACATAACTTTCACACTGCGTAGAGAATCTTGCCCCCCTATTCAGATAAATAACCAAACGATACCCCAGCTTTCAGACGTCAAATATCTCGGCATACATCTTGACCGGCGCCTTACATGGAAACGGCACATAGAAACAAAGTTAACACAAATGAAGTTAAAAGCAGTCCAACTAAACTGGCTTATTGGCAGAAATTCTACTCTAGCTTTAGATTGCAAACTTTTATTGTACAAGTCAATTTTAAAACCAATATGGTGTTATGGCATTCAGTTATGGGGCACTGCCTCAGCTACCAACGTAGAAAAAATTCAAAGGCGCCAAAATAAGATTCTTCGTATAATTACATCTGCTCCTTGGTATATAAAAAACTCGAACATCCATAAAGATCTAAACGTGCCAACAGTTAAAGCGGAAATAGCGAAACTTGCCATAAGTTATTTAGAGAAGCTTGAAACTCATCATAATCCACTGGCCCGTAACATACCAAATGAACCTGGTTACATGCGACTAAGAAGGAGGGACACTGCTTCTCTCATCCGTACATCAGAGGGATAACCCGTAAATTACAGTAACCGTGAAACATACATTTTTTTTTTGTTCAGCACTGGTTGGACTTCACATGTATATTTTTATTTTTAGACTTAAGATATGAGTAGTTATTGATAGTTCAATTATATTGAAGATACAATAAATAAAAATTGCTAAAAAAAAAAAAAAATAAATTCTGACCATTGCTCGGTTGTGTATTAAATTTGCAGCTTTTAGAAAAGGAAAAATGAGGGAAATTATTAATTATTTAATATTATGCTAATTACCCATAACGTTTTATAATAAAAATGCAATTTATTCGTTGGAAGAAATTATTGTTAAGCGATAAGAATATTATAGAGAACCGAAAAGAAGACTTTAAAACTCTCACATCCATTTAGTTTAAAAATAAGAAGATCTAGCTCTAGTCGCATTACATATTAATAATGTATGATTTTTATTTAATTAAATTACTCATACGCACTTCCAATTACGAAATCGGTGTGTATTAAAGCACTTCATAAGCACAAAAACGAGCGTCTTGCTCATTACAATATTTCATGGAATTCATGTCTGTTCATTGCATACGAGTAACGATGAGTGGACAATAATGACCATCGAGGACCAACGAGCTAAATGCCATGAGCTTGCAGAATTTTTATAAGCAAGTTTGAATAAGCATAAGTAAATGTTGAACATAATAACAATTAACTTGGGCGAGTTCAAGCAGTTTGCTTTGATTGAAACATAAACCCGGTTCGAGTGTACAAACATAGAGCAGCATTTTTTAACAACATAACATGTTAATTTAAGAAATGAAGATATTTCTTAAGAAATAGAAAAAAAAAAACAAAAGGAGGAGGAATCACGGCACTCACTAGTTTTGAAAGTTCTTATTAATCGGCCACCTCACTGCTTTTATGGTACGAACAGTGCTATGCTTACTGGTAGTATGGTATCAGTACACTGAACCAAAAATTTAACTAAATACTGGAGTATAGGATTGAAGAAAAGCAGGTTATTATATAGCTAACAAACTTTTCTGACAAATCTACAGATGATTTTCGTAAAAAATATTTTTTTAAATTCCTTATATTGAATAAATTTCTTCTTCGTTATTTAATAGTGTAAATATAATAAAAATAACTTAAATTAACTAAAATTATTAGTCTATTTTTATTAAATTAAAGACAATATCCAAACAGGAAGTGAATAAAAAAATAAAGAAAAATAAACAACAGTAAACTAAACATTGTATTTGCATAATATAATAAAAAAAAACAAAAATCTATTTTAAATTCAATTAACACAATAGTTTAAAGAAAGAAACCAATAACAAAAATAATATAAATATGTTGAATTTAAAAACAAAAAGTCTGCTTAAAAAATGCTACTAACTGCAGAAAAGGAAACAATACAACTTTCATTATTATTTACATCCAATTAAAAACGTATATCGGAAATTTTGCTATTGATTTTATTCTCCTCTCCTATATAAAACTTCATTCAATATTTCACCAGACGTATGATTAATATTAATAATTAGTTACTTATACGGCATGAAAGAAATAAAACAGTGTGTATTTAACAGTTTCAGGTTTTATATAGATTTTTATTATTGGAATTGAGTTCGGAAAATTTCATAACCTTCAGTTTTTAAAAGTTCAATTACAGTTAGTTTAATTACAGTTTTTACTTTGTGTAGTGAGCGCTTCAATTTGTTGTGAAGAAATGTTTCACTATCACTATCATGTAGATCCATATCAGGCATTTCTAAAGTTGCTTTCACTCTATGAAAGACAAACTATCATCTTGACACTACTAATAGCGTATACATTGCATAGTCTGATCAAGTCACATACCAGAGATTTTAAAGGGATAGATGTTTTTGTTTTTGGTATTGCGATTAAAGGGCAAGAAGCATTTCAAATGTAAACCGGCTTAATTTCGGTCATTGTATGAAACAGTGTTTTAAAACCAATTAAAATACATGATAGGCAATAATGCCTTGCCATAACAATTGGTCTTTTACAGCGGACCCAATCAAGAGTTATTAATACGATAACCAGTGTTCAGAATTTTTCATCTATGAAGCTTGAAATTTCAACATTTGTGATAAATTCTCATAAATGAAATTTTTTAATTTTTATATTTTTTTTCACGGTTATAAATGAACAACAAAAAAAGGTCTGGCTATGATCACCCATGAATGAAAGTAACTGTTTGTTTTTTTTTTTACCACACACATGCACGGTGAAAAACGAAGAATACCCGTATTATTCATAAGTAATAAAAAATCAATTAGCTCACTATCATTTACGCTATTTTACATAAATATTTAAAATTTTCGTTTTTCATTTATGAACATTTTCATTTATTAGTGTTCTTCGCCCAACTGAAATTTCTCATAAATGAGATTTCTAAAACCATTCTGTGAATACATAGGCGAATATTTTTCTACGATTTTGTTTTATTTTTTTTTTTCATTTATAAAATATTACCAAAATTTTAAATTCTCATACATGAGCGTGAAAAACCAAATAATTATTTCATTTATTCACTTTTGAATAGAAAGGAAAAATATAAATCTTTTCACTCATAAATGAAGAAACACAAAATATTTTCTAGTCTCTCACATATGTATGAAAAAAAGCAAAAATAATAAAAACTTAAATGAGCAGTGAATGAGCATTTAGGAACTCTGACCATGACTAATCATTCTTGTTCTTAAAGTAACCCTGATAAAAAAAAAATTAAACAAGTGAGAGTCAGGCTCACAGACGTAGGGTTCCATACTACCATTATATATAAATTTAAAACATGATTTAAATTTTTTTTAAAATTAATGTATTTTTCAAATTAATGTATTTTTCATACTAGAACATATGACGTGAAATAGAAAAGGCCAAATTTTTCTAATTCCCGACATTTAGGGAACACCCTTTACTGGTTTTTTGCAGTAGAAATTTAAAAATATAACTGTTGTCATACCTTTCGGTAAAGACCTTCATCACTGTCTGTTTTTTGGTACGTTTGGCGAACGCTTTCGATGTAAAGACATCATTTTCAAGCCGCGTTTAAAAGAGAAAAATACAATTTGTGTAAATTTTAAGAATCAGGTTATTACTGTACAAATATAATCTCATTATCGAAATACCCTTTAATTTTTAGTTTAATTTTTTGTACTTGTTACAGGTGACAAATTTATACATACTCTGTGTAGATTTAAAAGAAGGCTATATAGGTAAATTTATGTCACTTACTCAACACCCTATAATATTTATTTTTTGGGTTGGCGGACATAATATTACGCAATCTGTTTAAAATTATGGTTGAAAAATTAAGTCATATTCGTGAAAATCGCATCAATATCGAAAAACCCTTCAAATTTTTTTATGGTGCCGCACAGTAAACTGTGTAGTGGAAAAAGATAAAAAAAATGAATTTATCAATAAAACACATATGGGATGAAAGCTAAAACTCCCACGATTCCAGAGGTGGTTTGGTTTTTCATGTGCGTTACACCTATAAAAAGTTACACTGCTTTAAAGTCGAATTATTTTGATAATTTTTTCATAATTTTTAAGTAACAAAAAAAGGGTTTGGAAAAATAAATCTCAAAAATTCATTTTCAATAAAAATGCATGCAAGTTTATTTTTTTTTTATTCAGAAATGTAGCAGAAACAATAAAAAATACTAAAATTCAAATATTTATAACAACACTGTAAAAAAATTGTGAAGTTCTTAGCCAAGATATGTACTTAAAAAAAAACAGTCAGCTTCGATGGACCCGAAAAAATAGGCACATTATTTTCTGTTATATATACTAAAATGTGTATACAAACAAGGCGAATTCATAACAGGTAAACTCGAGAGCTCAGCTGACTATTTGTTGTCACCATCTTACAGTGTCAAAATGTACTAACATTTTTTTATTTTGACAGCCAAAAATGATTTATACAACAACAAAATGTACGTATTTTTATTACAAAGTAGTACTCTTTTTTCGCCGCGAGTCTACCTTGTTTATTGTGCCATGTCTACAAACATTTAGGTGTTTTCTATGCCAACTTTTGAAATATAATGATTTTAAAAATCATCAATAATTGATATTTTTATTAAAATTATCAGTTGATATTTTTAATATTTGAAAATGTATGATAATAGTAGGCTATGCTTTAAACCAGGGCGAACTAATACAAGGTGAGTGCACGGGCGAATGCTTTAAAATACCTTCACAAAACAATTAAGAAGCAACAGACTTAAGGAAAAGCGAAAAAATAGCAGAGAATTGTAATCAAATTAAATGAATAAACTCCTAATTTATTCTGATCCACTAATTCCATCTAATAGAAATACAATAAATACAAGAAGCTATTTCAACCATAATCAAGAAATTAGAAATTACATAATAGTAACTTAATCTATTAACACTGATTCAGACTCAGAAACTTATTTTATTTATGTTATTTGAATTTGTTTGTAACTTTATTATTAATCTTTATATAAATTTGTTTTTTATCTTAAATAATAATTTAATTTTAAAATATTTAGTGTTGTCAATTTGGGAACCCTATTCATATAATGTTATTTGAATACCAATGGTTGTGAGTATTTTCAAAATTTTAAAATATAAAAATACTAAAAAGTTTAAAATGATGTTATAATCAAAAAAGGTATACGGCAACCCTAAATAATTAGAAATTTTATAAAAAAAACTATCACGCTTCATCATTTTGTATGTGAAATGATAGATTAAAATTCAAAAAAGTAATAATTACTGAAATGGGGGAATTTTGGGTAATTAATTGTCCCCGCACTAGAAAAATAAAGGGATTTCTAAAAATGTTAATTCATTTTTGAAAATAGTAGGCCAAGAGAGATATGTGCCAAAAATTTTATTAAGCTACCATAACTCCTACGATTTTTTTCTGTTTTACTATGGGGACCGTTCACTGTGCGCCGTGTTTACTCGTCTCATGTTCGAAACATTCAGTGTGTTTTGTTTAGTAGTTGTGTAGATGTTTTGTCAAAGATATAGTGTGTTATGCTTGTTCCAATGATTTATTGTTTTTTTTTTTTATTTCTTAAGAAACTAAGTCCTTAAAATGAACGTAAGTTAGGCTATTAAAAAATTCTGTGTTGTTTTGTTAGTACATTCGAACTGTGTTCGTGTTTCACTCAAAGCATAAAACTAATTGAACTCGCCCAAGTTCATTGTCGTTATGTTTAGCAGTTACTCTTACTTATTCAAACTTGTTTATGAAAGCTCTGCAAGCTCATCGCACTTAGCTCGCTGGTCTTCGATCGCACTCATCGTTAATCATGTGCTCATTATAAACTATTATATTGAGCGTCTTATGAGCTTCGCTTTTTATACTCATGCCGTGCTTTAGTTTTTGTACTTTTGGCACGAAAACCTAACATTCCGTAAATATGCTTAAGAAATACTATTTATGAAACCGCTTGTATGACAACATAATATTCTCTTCGCATACGTAAAATGAAAAACCTGTAAAAAATCTAAAAAAATCTAAAAAAATCTGCAAAAATACAACTCTCAAGAACTTGCATGTGCACTCTGCAACTCACAGTTAGTATTTTTTAAGTATAAAAATGTACCATTTTGTAGCACAGTGTAATTTAAAGTAATCAACTTTTAAAGTTCTTACAAATTTAATAATTTTCTATTTCTATATTACTTATGTATGAGTTTGTATTCATGTTGACTTGTAGGTAACTTTACTAATTAAATGTAATTAATATTTCGAATTCATTCAAATATTGCTTTCAACAAATTATTACCTAATCACTTGTGAACTCTATTCATTCAGCAAAATACTCTTTATCATGCTATTGTTTGGTTGTTATGGAAAAGGCCTTTGATTGCAAAATTGTATTTGTTTGGCTTGAGAAATTTTCTTTATACATCACTTCGGTTGGCCAGACTATAATGCTTGCAAAGTTTGATAGATCTTAACACAACGTTAATGTTATTGTCCAGCTGCTGTGAGCTTGAATTGCAAGAATTTCAAATTTACTTCCAATTACTTATTTGTACATAAATTCTATGACATATTAAGCTACAAAAGCAAGAATTCTGTTTAATAACTAGAAGTTAAATAAACACCTTAAAGTTAAATACTAAATTTTATTACCTGGTTTCTATATAAATACGCATAAAATAACTAAAAATTCTATTTTAAACCCCATACATTTTTTCGTAATTTAACACCCTCAATACTAAACTGTCAGTGGCTTTAAATTGAACTATCAATCTTTGACATGTGAAAATTTCGCTATGTACATTAGGGGTACAACCAAAATAAGGCCCTATCACCACGCTGTAGCCGATGTTGTGCTGAAACCGAAAAATATTTCCTCAGGTCATTTCGAAACAAAAACGTTACGCGTCGAAGCCCATTTCTGAAAGCCCTTTAAGATTTTATTTTTTATTTTTTCAAAATTTTTTATTTTATAATTAGTTAACTATTTACTATTTCTTATTTAAAAACTATCTCTGTTAAGTGAAATGAACTTAAGATTAAGAGTTCGAGTTGATTTGCATTGGGCGAAAATATCTTGTACGACTTTGATGGCGCGTTCCGAACCACAAATGTTGCTGCGTTGTGTTTTTGGAATTCTTGATTCATCTTTCACCCAATGTCTTAGAAAGCATTTCTGAGCATTAGTAAAGCCCGATAATGATTTGTTTAAGGCTTCGAAGTCATTTTTATTGTAACAATGGTCTGAAAACCAAATGTTGTACCAAGGGCCACATATAAATTCGCATATTGCATATAATTTGCTACGATATTTTGGAATTAATTAGTATGTAAGCTAGAATTGCAAGAATTGCTCTAGAATTCCATCTAGCATTACTAATCGGTAGAATAGTCTTAAAGTTTATAAATGGAAATTTATTGTGCTCCATATAGTATGTAAAAGCCTGTCCTAGTTCATATAAATATTGCACATCATCACGCCACTTTAAATTTCCAACATATAGCCGTTTCTCGTTTTGCTGATATTCGTGTTTTAATGTATTGTAATTGCTTATCAACTCTGAAATAAATTCATATGCAATATCTAGTGACGTGGTTTTTCCGTCCAATGATGCATCGTAGTATTAAATCCAACACATGGTGCTGACATCCAATGTACTGCGGTGGTGGTAGAGAAATTGATTTAAAATGGTTCTGCAGTAGTGTTACAACACCTTTGGTTTTTCCTGTATTAACACTGGTTGTGTGGCAGATTATCATTTTTATTGACTTCATCAAATTAAATTTTTCCAAATTTTTCTTTGATGCCATTCAAAATAGTTATCGCTTTCCCATTTTCCAGACCCAATGCAGCTACTTTTATTTTTTGAGATTCATTTTTTACAACAACTACCTGTACTTCTTGTCGTCCAATTTTTTTACCATCTAAATGGAGACACTAATTCTCATGTTGTAAAGACTGTTTCATTATTTCTTCCTTTTTCTCTGCAGATGTGTAAACAGCTTTATAAATTGCTTGCTGTGAAGGAGTTGCAATATCGACCCCTGATTCTGCCAGTTCCTTGCATATTTTTGCTGCTTTCCTAGTACTTACTTTGGCAGTATTTACGAACGTTAGTGCTGGATTTATTAATCGCTTAGTTGTTCCAAGTCTTAAAGGTGCCATATAATCATTGTCATCTTCAAATGAATCATCGATCATTGAGATAAAGTCAGTGTCTCCATAATTGAGCATTGAGACAGAGCCGGAGTCTGAATCTTGGACATTTATTTCAGATTTTGGTGCAATGTTTTCGAACGAAATATTAAAATTGTTATCAAACTTTTCAGCAGTTTTTGAAGTTTTGATACCTTTCTGGTATGCACGAATCAAACATTCCACTTTCCTTCTTATAGATTTGGTAGCCAATTTCGGAATATTTAGTTTAGTCCATAAATCGAATAATTCTTGTGATATAATTTTATACCTCGCTGTTTTTGATTTTTCTTTTTCATATAACGCATTAAATCACTAAATCCAATGACTGTTTTCTTTTTAGGTATTTAGTTCAGTTCACATAACGAAATAATGATACTTGGAATATTTTCACATTTATTTTCTGAATTTTTTAAATTTTGGGTCCACTTATCCGCGTTTTTCCGAACTACAATTTCGCTATGTTTAAAAGACATTTTAAAAAGTTGAACGACAACAAACGATTAAATTCGTTTATTATAAAATGAATGTACAACAAACTTACAAATTGGAGTATTGTACAATTTTTGGATATCAAAAGTGACAGCGCCTGCTTTTATTTATCATTTAACGTGGAACCTTTTTTAACGATATCGAAAATCTAAATCTACATGGTACGGATAGGGCCATTTTGATATTTTCAAAAATTGTAAAAAAGTTGTATCCCTAATGTACATACATATAAATGTGTTCTACGTTATTTTATGACACACATTTCCTCATGTTTGGCAACATTGAACTTCATGTTCAATCACAGGAAAATTTTATTTTTACCCACTGCCAAGTTGTCATTTTTGTATTCAACAGTTTTGCTGGTGAACATGTGTAGAATGTATTAAATTGAAATGACAATTTTACTTTATTGTTGTTTCAATAAATATTTACACCGAAAATAAATAAAAACTTTACACATTTTTTGGCACTTGATTACCTCTAAAACAAAAAAAAAAACAAAAAAAATTCTGTAGAACTAGAAAAAAAATGCCATCCCCTACCTTATATTTTGGTTATTATGAATACTTTATTTGACAAGCTACTTTCTAGGGACACATTTTTTATAAAACAAGCAACAAAAAGACGTATAAACACACAAACATATCACAACAACTGTTTATGGAAATCATAAAAAAAAAAATTTTGCACAAAAGAAAACAGATATTTTAAATATGAAGGAAATGTTTACGAACAAAGGAAAGGAATGCCCATGGGATCCCCAATCTCACCATTTGTAGCAGATATTATCATGGAGGAACTACTGGATTCAACGTTAATGGAAATGGAAGAAAAACCGAGATTAACAACAAAATACGTAGACGACATTTTCGCTATAGTTAAGAAAAAATCGGTTGATAAGGTTCTAGCGAAATTAAACTCCTACCATAGCCAAATCAAATTTACAAAAGAGTTAGAAAAGGACAATAAATTACCTTACCTGGACGGATTAATCATTAGAGATGGTAAATTGCTTAAATTAGATTGGTACCAAAAGCCTATATCCTCAGATAGATTAATTAATTTCTACTCTAAACATCCTAGAAGAATAATAATAAATACGGCAACTAATTTCATCCGGCGAGTTTTAAATATCAGCGATATTTAAAATATTTAATTTTCACAAAGAAAACATTAGTAGGATAATAACCATACTTGAGAAGAATGATTTCCCAAGAAAAACCGTTATAGAATTAATAAAATATGTGCAATCCAAAAAGAACAGAACTCTTGACAATAGTAATGCTCTGAAACTTTACAAACCTGTAACCTACATTCCTGGATTATCGGAGAGAATTAAACACACCGACATTTACGACAAAACGAAATTTGAATTAGCGATGAAAATGAATAATTCATTAAATAAATTGTTTACTAAAACTAAAGATACAATAATAAAAGATGATAAGTCAAACCTTATCTATAGGATTAATTGTAATGGAGACGGAAATAATATATGTAACAAAACATATATTGGAACAACTAAAACTAAACTTAAGACGAGAATTTCATCGCACAAATCTGATTTAAAAAGTACGAACAAACCATTAGAACAAAAAACAGCGCTTGCAGCCCACTGTGCAGTGAGTAGACATAAACCAGACTTTGAGAACGTAAGAATATTACAAGAAGAGAGAAATTACAGGAAGAGATTTACGTTGGAGATGTTACACATTATTAATGTTCCTATTGCAAAACGTCTCAACTATAAAACAGATACAGATAATTGCGCCCAAATTTACAGACATATTATAAATAAACACAAACCAGATCAAAAAACATAAACAATAATCAGTTGACAAATAGCTTAACAGGTAGACGGACATGTTGCTAATTTAATAAGCTGTGCTCAAATTTTTTAAAATGTATGGATTTATGTTTCATGTTACTATGTTTAGTACAATTTTGAAAATTTAATTTTAATTTAATTTTTTCAAGTTCTATGGGGCACCATTTAACTTTTAATGATATTTTATACTAAAGCGTAGTACTAAATACTCTGTGTAAATATTAAGTCTCTGTATATAAGAGAAGGTCAAATTAACCAAATTCGCGACAGCTAAAGAACACCTTTTTTAACCGACTTCAAAAAAAGAAGGAGGTTGGTTATCTATTCGTCTGAATGTTGCTTTTCTTATGTTTGGGCCCGCAGAACTCATTCATTTCTGTACCGATTTTAAAATTTTTTTCTTTATTAGAAAGGACATGCTTTCAGATTGGTCCCATTTTAAAAGAAGTTCAGAATTTTGAAAATCAAATTATGAACCGTAAAGGGCACCCTTTTAAAATTTTAAAAAACTGTATATCACTATAGCTGCCAATAATAGAAATTAATAAAAAAATAAACTTAAAAATTAAAGGGTGTCCCCATATGTGACGTCAATTTAAATATATGAACCATTTGAACAATCACTTGAAAATTGGACAGTATGTCCAAAATTTATAATCAGAAATTAAATATTTATAATTAGAAGTTAAAGGGTGTCCCAATAGGTGATGTAATTTGATGTATATTGCAAACCTTTTGAACCGTAACAGAGAGACGGTTGAAATTTACAAAGAACCTGTATATCTAAGGCCTTTATAACATCAAGTACATAATTTAAATTTGGAAACTAAAGGGTGTCCCCATAATTGATAAAATTTTACCTATCTAGCTCTATCTTTTGAATCGTTATAGACAAACACTTGAAAATTAGACAGAATCTCCACTACTATGTCCCGTATAATAACATTTAAAAATATTTAAAGTTATAAAGGGTGTCTCACGAGTTGAGGTAAATTGATGCATATGGCCAAACTTTTGAACCATTTTAGACAGACATTTGAAATTGACAAAGAATCTGTCCTTTAAAATAAGTATTTAATTTAAAATTACACATTAAAGGGTGTCCCCTAGGTGATATTGTTTAAGCTATATGGCCATATCTTTACTTTTTATTGCTGTGTCAGTAATAATAAGTGTAAAAAAATAAAGGGTGTCCTCATATCTGAGGTAATTTGTCGTATATGGCTTTATCTGCTGAACCGTTATGGATAGACATTTGAATGTACAGAACGTGTACTGCTATGTCCGTTAGAGCAACAAGTATAAAAGAATTTGACTTGAGTACTATTTCTTACCGATTACTTCCTTTTAAATTTTTAGTTTAGAATTGATGCACATATATTTGTTTTGTAGTCGGTTTTTTTTGCAAGAATTATATTTTTATTAATTTTATTTTCAATACTTGTTGTTTCGGGAGAAATTGTAAAATATAACCTTTAAATCAATTATTTATATTTTTTAACTTTATGTCATTAATTAAAAAATAATTACTGTCCAATTCCATACAAAAAAAAATTTCGCCTTAATGAGAAATATTAAGGCGAATATTCGTAATGAGGCCCTGGTACTTGTTTAAGACATTTTAAAATATTATTTTCTTCAAATTGTAGTTTTGCAAAAAGCAATTTTTTCAAGTATTTTTTAAAGCCACTTTTGAAAATGTAATTTTATAGAGGGTCCTTTTTTTAAAGACTATTTGCTAAAAAAAAATTTATGAAAAGGTTATTATTTAAAAAATAGTTTTTAAAGGACAATTTTTAAAAAAGGTACTTTTTGAATAATTTTTTTAGCTATTTTTAAAGGTAAAAAAAATTATGGCCTTTTAAATAATTTTTTAAAAGGTGTTTTTTTGGTACTTTTTTGCAAACCGCATCTCTTTGAAAGATAATTTTTTAGAAGGTATTTCCTTAGATCAATATTTTTTAGCATTATATTTTGTAAAGGTACTTTATTAAATAATATTTCCTAACAACAAATGTTTAAATATTTTTTTCAGTACTTTAAAATTTTTTTTTCATAAATTTATATTCTTATAAAAGCTATTTCTTAAATATCAATTTTTCTTAAAAGAGTTCTTAAAATATAAAGTTTTATTAAAAAACCATTTTAAACAGTATTTTTAAGCCTTTTTTGGCAAGGACTTTTGTAAAAATTTCATTTAAAACGCTAACTTTTTGAAAGATATTTTTCAGTATAAGTTGTTTTAGGCTAATTTTTTTAAGCGTTTTTAAAAGTTATTTTTGCATATAATTTAAGTTTTTTTGGTTTTAAAAAAATGTTTTTAAAACTACTTTTTAAAAAAGGTATATTTTCTAAAGAATCTTTAGATTTTTAAAGAACTTTTTTGAAAGGCACTTTTGAGAAGTGTAAACAACAACTTTTTACCAAAATATTTTTTTAGATGTCTTTAAAAAGGTACTTTTGTCATAGATATTTTGTTAAAAGAGACTTTTTAAAGGTACTTTTTTAAGAGAAAGATAATCTTTAAAAGATAATTTTTTTTAAGTAAATTGTTAATAGATACTTTTTAAAAGGTACTTTAAAAAAAATTTTTGAAATGTGCTTTTCTAAAAGGTATTTAAAGGCGCATGTAGAAATGTCAAAATTGAAGTTCTTTTATTTTGACAAACATTTTAATGATAATTTAATGTTCTCAAATATAAAGAATAAAAACTGCTTAATAAAATATATTTTACAAAAATGTATGGAAAATTTAGAGTAACCCTTTTGGTATACATGCATACATATATTATTTTAAAATTATAAAAAGTTAACAGTACTTTTCCTAAAAGTACGTTTTAAAATTTACGTTTTTATTGCACTTTTTAAGAAGGTACTTTTTTATAAAGGTACATTTTTAAAATATATATATTTTTTAATGTACTATTTACAAAAAAAAAAATAAATATTAAAATACTTTGCATAAAAACTTATTTTAAAAATCAATTATATTTTTTTATGAATATTTCCCATAGTGTTTATTGGATTTTACTATCTAAGAGCACTTTTATTTTAGACTTAATGTTTATGGTCAAAAATATTTAACATGTTGAAAATTTATACGTACAACTTTTATGTGTTTTTCTTTTTCTTTTTATTTTTTTTTTTTTTTTTTAATATAAGACAAATTGTTTTTAATTTTAATTTCTGCGTGAGACATGAAAATAAATTTATTTTTCCGTCTTTTATTGGCAACAAAAATGT
This sequence comes from Phasia obesa, assembly GCA_949628195.1. NCBI lineage: Eukaryota > Metazoa > Arthropoda > Insecta > Diptera > Tachinidae > Phasia > Phasia obesa. The sequence continues at coordinate 130,253,037 of OX451218.1, read as the reverse complement.
AGAATGACACATATTTTTATATGATCTGCCAAAGGAGACTATATTTTTAAATATTTTTAAATTGTTATTCATTAATTTTTTGAAATGGGGGCTTTTCTTGATATAAATAAAACTTTAGAGATTTTGAAGTGGTTCAAATGGAATGTTTTTATGAATGGAAATTCAATATTTTTTTCACATGACTAGTTCTTAAGTGATAGGGATCGGTTCGAGTTCTAACACTTTCTATGAAATGCACCTCTCGCTTTAACATGGTGGTGGCATAGAAAGGTTCAGTTTTTGATACTTTCAGCTAATTAAAATCAGTTCATTTAAATATCCTCTATGCACCATTTAAGAATCATAATTTCCTGTACCTCTTCTAATTAGAAAAGTCCTTAGATGAGTTATATTATCACCTAAAGATGATACAAAATTATTAAAGTATTTAAAAAAAAAACAGGATTTAAATCCTTATTTTAATTTTAACAGAAACTATAAATTTGGAATAACAACAACAACTTGTTTCGAGTAAAAAAGAAACTAAGCGAATTCTAGCGTTGTTGCTTGTTTAAAAGGAATGTATATAGTCTAAATTATGCAGTATTTATTAAAGGAATAATTGAAGGATTATTTCTATCCCCCAGAGTCAACATAGATCCTATGAGAATTTCGTTCTATAAAAACCCTAGGCAAGATACAAGGATTTCGTGTTCAGATATCTCATTTTGCAGTTCGAAAATTGCATAGTCTAATATGACCATTTTCTAAAATGATGCATCTAAGACCGCAATTTCCCCCAAACCAGTAGCAATTTGAGGTCAAAGTTTTTGATATGCCCTAAGATAAGTAACAAAACGCTTTCGTGTGTAAACCCTATCTCTCGATTACATCCGAATTAATTAAATCTACTTTTTATATTGAAACAAATCATAATTTAAATTCTGTACTCTCTTAAATCATGGTCCACATATACAGTGAACAATGTCTAAGTCAATGCTGATTTCTTAAACTGTTCGCCATTCAAGTTAAAGTATTTCCTCATGTCATGTCATTAAATTAATTTTTCCCTATTCTTTTCAAAAAGTTTTATGAACCAAAATTTAAAAACGAGTTATATGGTATGTTCGGCCGTGCCGAATCTTCTATACTCTTCACAACGGTGATTTTAGTTTTACAGATATATTTACAAAATTGCTATAATGTAAGAGGCAAACGCATTAGAAAAAAGAACTGCTCTTTTTTTCCACTAATCAGCAATATTTCGTATACAGTATATATCGTCACATAAATTTTATAGCAATTTTTTACCTAAAAATTTTATAGTATTTTTTTTTTTTTTTTTTTTGTAAAAATTTGATAGAAAATTTTTTGGAAAACTTTTTGCAAAATTTTTTCTAAAAATTTTGTTGAAAATTTTGTATAAATATTTTATTGATAATTTTCTGTAATAATTTTATAGAAAATATTTTGTAAACATTTTATAGAAAATTTAATGGAAAACTTTTTGGAAATTTTTTTTAAATATTTTTTGTAAACTTTTTCCTTTAAATTTGTTAGTAAAAATTTATTTTTTTGGTAAAAACTTTGAAATTTCTTTTTTAATTTTTTTTTGTCTGACCTTTCTATGCAATGCAATGCAAATGCAATCCATATTGCATTAGAAAGGTCAGACAATAGCAACCAAATCTTTATAAAAATGTTCATCATATTGACTCCCCCCATCCATAGTGACTTCAGACTACTTCTGGTTACCAGTGGGTACCTAAGTCTATATTTATTGCTTTCTAAAAAGGCCTTTAACAAAAATCAAAACTGAAAAACCTTACCAGCCTAAAAATAAACAAAATATCGCCCCTCGCAGGGGGTTATTGATCCCCAGAGATCTGTATGCACTCCTTGCGATTTACTTGTCACGGTCTAATATTTATTTAACAAAAAAACAAAAACAAATCATTAAAACCGAAAAAAAAAAATAAAAAAACGTGTAAAAATATAGGTGTGCGTGGTTTTTTGCCCACAGCTGCAAAATGGATAGTCTGATGTTGCTGAATTCCGTTAGTGAAATTTTCAAAACTATGACTGGCAGATTGGTGGGCTTAAATTTTCTGTACATCTTCTGGTGTCTTGGTAAAGTTGATTTCAACGGACGGACATCGCTTAATCAACTTCCCTATGTACAAGGATTCAATATATATATATATATATATATATATATATATATATATATATATATATATATATATATATATATATACTTTATGGGGTCGGAAATTAATATTTTAGAAATTACACACGGTATGACAAACTTATATATACTCTTTTCCACCTGTGGTGAAGGGTACAAAACGAAAAATATGGAGTGACCTACACTCAACTTTACTATACCTTATACCTGTACTTTGAATTTTTATTTTTTATATTACATAAAAAATAAAAATTCAAAGTACATATATTCAAAGTACATATATTCAAAGTACATATATTCAATCAAACAAATAATTATTATCGGTTTTGGGTGTCAAGTAAACTACTTCTTTCCCCTTTCCGATTATGCTCAAAAATTATATTGCTTTTCATCTTCATATACCATAGTGAATCCACACCCATAGACAGCATCCTGAAAATAGCCAAAATAAATTCAGAAGATCTCCAAACGTATAAATCAGTTGAAATCCCGACAACATTGTTTTTCACGATTGCTATACTTTACCTATACTACGTATGGTAAAGTAAAAAACAACTAATCGGTTTTCCTAAAAATTTAAATTGTCTTCAAAAACATACTTTGTCTGTTTAACTTCTTAGTTCTTTTCATTTAAATTCGTAAGTACATATGGAATTACCCTCGTACATTTAACACTCTTTGAAATCTGGTTTTTAACTTTGCAGTTCAAATAAAAGAAAGTTTTTATTTAAATACTTTTAATTGCAACACTGGTTATTGTTTGTGCGCTTTCTTTTTTGCTGATTTATTTTTGCAGATAACAAATGTTTGTTTACAACAACAAAGTAGAACAATATGAAGTACCCTCACAACAGAGCCTGCGCAATGTAACAGCTGAAGCTGTAGGTGATTTTAAAGTGTTATTAAAATAAATAAATATAAATAAATACATTATTTAGGTTTAAAGGCTCTTTTTATTTAATTTTTTGAAAGAAAAATTCAGTTTTTTTTTTCCAAAATACAAAAAGGAAATGTTATTCGTGAAGATAAAATCAAAAGTTACAAAGTTTTCGATTGCTTTTTTTTTGTATTTTTGTTTATAGCAACTTCCTGCAATCCTTGACTGTTGCATTATGCTTTAAAAAAGTTTTTATTTATTATTATTATTATTTCGTTTTCCTGTTCTAAGACATGTGTTTGTTAATTATAGCATCATCCCTTAATATGAACCAAAATAAAATTTTGCTGTTGTTTACATTGCTCTTCTTCTTTACACGAATGACTGACTGACGGACTGCCTGGTTGTCTGCACGTCTACTGGTGTTGTTTGCAGGTGAGCGCTATTGACCCGGTACTACTCAAACCATCATACAATTTGTTGCCAGCATACATGTTGCATAGAAAAAGCTTTTCTGTTTCAAACATGTTGCAAAGAAAAAGTTCATTTTAAAATGCTAAAATTTTATGTTGAAGAAATTATGTCTCTTTTGGGTTGTTGCATTTTAATTTAAAAAATAAGTTAAAGAGATTTTTATATAAAATATTATATACGAGTATTATAAAGACTACGCTTTGCTATTAAGTAAATTTAAAGTGTGGTTTTTATATTGCAAGCGAACAATTCATCTAGAATATTGTATATCAGGACCACTGCAGTTTTTTGAGTAGATTTTATACAAATTTTTTACTCAGGCAGTTCGCCAGCAACAGCAATTTAATTTACAACTAAAACTGTTGATTCATATTTACAATAATAAATTATGTGGCTGGCAGATTTTCTTTGACTAGTGGTTGGGATTCCAAAACGTTATGTAACGGTTTAGTTAAATTGCGTTTTGTAACTTAATGATTAGAAAAATATACTCACACTCTTATACTTTTTTAGATTAAAGATAATAAGTATTTACTTTTTATGGGGTGTACCACGCCCTATTTCTCTGTTTCGATATTTGAAGCAAATTGGCAACAGAGTAACGGCCAACAATTTTACAGCCTCTCGTTTTTACAGTTTTTTCTAATAAGATGCTAAATACTTACATTCTAGTGCAGGTTCCACGCCTCGGATCGCCACCGACTACAAATAAAAACACAGGTTTATATGAAGGCGATTATTTTGACGACATCATAGCCACATGGCTGCACGACCACCGCTGTAGCTATAGCCAACTTAGACTAATATCTATTTTTGTAGGCAACAATTTAAGATACGTGAAAGAAAAATTTTACAGAAAATTTTTTGTAAAAATTTTATAGAAAATTTTTTGTGAAAATTTTTGTAAAAATTTTTTGTGAAAATTTTTGTAAAAATTTTATTGAAAATTTTTTGCTAAAATTTTAACAAAAATTGAAAATTTTCTGCTAAAATTTTAACGAAAATTTTAACGAAAATTTTTTGCTAAAATTTTAACGAAAATTTTTTGCTAAAATTTTAACGAAAAATTTTTTTAAAAATTTTATCGAAATTTTTTTGTAAAACTTTTATCGAAAATTTTTTGTAAAAATTTTATCGAAAATTTTTTGTAAACATTTTATCTAAAATTTTTTGTAAAAATTTTATCGAAAATTTTTTGTAAAAATTTTATTCGAAATTTTTGTAAAAAATTTAACGAAAATTTTTTGTTAAAATTTTATATAATTTTTTTTGTAAAAATGTTATCGAAAATTTAATGTAAAATTTTCTTGAATACTTTTTGTAAAAATTTTCTTGAAAATTTTTTGTAAAAATTTTATCGAAATTTTTTATAAAAATTTTATTTAAATTTTTTTTTGAAATTTTATCGAAAATTATTTGTCAAACAAAAATCGCCCCTCGCAGGGGCTTATCGATTCCCCGAGTTCCACATGAGCTCAATGAATCTGCTGGTCGCTGTCTAATATTTATTTAATAAAAAAAGCAATTCAATACAACCGAAAAAATAAAAAAAAAACCATGAAAAAATATAGTTGGGCGTGGTTTTTTGCCAACAGCCTCGAATGGAATGCTTCGATGTTGCTGAATTCCGTTAGCGAAGTTTTCGAAACTAATTATGGCCGATTAGTGGGCTTAATTTTTCTGTATCTCTTCTGGTGCCTCGGTTAAGTTGATTTTAACCCAAACACAGACTGGCAGACGGACATCGCTAAAATTACTTCTCTATGTATAAGGATCCAGAGTATATACACTTTATGGGGTCCGAATTTAATATTGTAGAGATTATACACGGAATGACAAACTTATACCCATTCCACGTGTGGTGAAGGATATAAAAACACAAATGACGCAAAAAGTTTAGATCGCACAAATAGTCGATAAAATCCATGGTAAAATATAAGATGATCGGAGATTAAAAGTTCGTAAGGTGGCTGAGGCTGTAGGTATTTTAACCGAGCGGATGAATCACATTTTGCATAAATATTTAGTTATGAAAAAGTTATCTCCACGATTAAAGACGCAATTAAGACAATACACGAGTGAGTGGCTACGAATGTAGGCTCTATGGCAAAAACCCATGAATTGGGAATTTCGAAATGTTACCCAATCCAACAAAAATGTATTAAGTTTATAAATAATCCGTAGAAAATGTTTTAATTGAAATTTGTAGTTAGTACATTATGGAACATTTGTTGCTGCAATCTTTCTTTTTTCTACTTTAAAATTGCATTTGTGTTTATATCGTGCAATTTTTAGTTTACCCCTTATAATTCCTCTCTTCCCACTCGCCTACTAAGTAAGGATTGCAGCGACAAAAGTTGCTAATGTAAGAAGGGAACTTCTCAGTCCTGCAGGTTTTTGTACAAAACAAAAATAGCAAAATTTTCATTTCCTAACAAAAATTTGGTTTATTACCATTATTTTTTTTTTGACTCCTTCTTCTTCTTCTTTTCAAAAGTAGGACAAACCAATCCATTAGTTGTGATTGCATTTTTTTTTTGTAGCCTAAAGGCAAAATGTTAACTGCATTTCCATTATTTAGAAATGAAGTGAAATATTATTTAGAAAAAAAAACTCACACGTAAAACTTTCAGTTTCAATATATCCAATCAAACAATTAGCATGTTGGTTTGCAACATCGAACTTGTATAAAAGAGCTTAAGCAAAAGTTTGTTTAAAGATGTTGTGGTTCGTTGTTAAGTTCTTGCAGGTGAATGAATAACTTGCAGAAATTTAGTTTCAAACTAAACGTCGTCTAGGCAAAAGCACCCTCTACCAAAATTTTATTTAATCAGAAGACCAATCGTGTATTTTGTGTTTATCTTTTCGTTTTTTTGGCCACAAATTCTATATGAAACGTGTTAATTGAGAGTGTTTAAGTGTGTGAGTGTGTGTGTAAAGAAGTGGTTTGATTGTTTGTTTGGGTAAAATGTTTATTGTTATTATAGCTTTTTTAATAGTAAACAAAAAATATGTACTACAAATTAGCAATTTAAAAAAAATGTTCTAACAAAAAACGTGTTGGTTTAAATGAAACAAAGAAATAAAAAAATCATAAAAAATGTTATTAATGAAAACATCACACTGTGAATTATGTGTTAATAAATAAATAAAATTTATTGTCAATTAAAATAATGAAATGAATCAAAATTGCATCGAAATCAGTCGAATTCAGTCGAAATCAAATGAAATAAAGAAGGCTGCTTGCGAAGTGGTTATTAAATTAAACTATTAAGGTTATTTTTAAGCCTTTTCTTGGTAGTGAAAAAGTGGTATAAAATTAAAAAATTTGTTTTTTGTTATATAATGCATTATTATTAATGCTTAATAATAATTAAAATTTAATATTTAATCTGTAGGAAAATTTAAAATTATTTAAATCTAAATATATGTGTGCAAAAAAAAAAAATGATTGTGTAACATAAGCTGCATGCAAAAGGCATACTCAGTATTAAATTACACTTGAACTTCAACGCGTTTTTATGCATTATTTTTCATATATAAGAATCAAGCATTAGATAGAAAAATATTAAAAAAAATAATAAATAAAATACAAAAAAAAAAAATATATTTTAAAATTATTAGGTAATTTTAAAATATATAAAAACTAAAAAATATTAAAAATAATAATATATAAAATAATTTATAATAATATAAAAAAAATAGTTTTAAATATCATCTACCAAGAAACATCATACATGAAAAATTATTAAATTTACAGAAAAAGAAAAAAAAATCCGAATTTTTTTTTTTTTACAGAGTATGGATGGATTCCTGCATGCTGTTCCAATTAGAGACCCTATTGTAAAAAACTGGTTATAAAGGGTGATCCATTTCGAGAATATTTATTATCATTTGAAATGAAGATTATATCTATCAAATGTTGGCCGTTGCTACGTCGCAGATGGTCCATCCATTTAGTCCAATTTTCGATGACTCGTTCGAGCATTTCGAGTGGTAACTGGCGAATGACACGCATGATGTTTTCCTCCAAGGCCTGAATCGAAGCGGGTTTGTCCGCATAAACTTTAGACTTTATATATCCCCACACGAAAAAGTCTAACAGTATGATATCACACGATCTTGGTGGCCAATCGACCGGCCCAACACGTGAAAATATGTGCTCACCGAAATGTTATCTCTACAAATCCATTGATTGATGCGATGTGTGGAAAGTAGCGCCGTCTTGTCGGAACCAAATATCGTCGAGATCATGAGCTTCAATTTCAGGCATCAAATAGTCGGTTATCATGGCACGATAACGGTCGCCATTGACGGTTACACGGCATCATTTTTAATGAAATATGGACCGATGATTCCACCGGCCCACAAACCACACCAAACCTATGTTTTTTCTGGATTAAGTGGCAGCTCTTGAATCTCTTCAGGTTGCTCTTCGTCCCAAATGCGGCAATTTTGTTTGTTGACATACCCATTGAGTCAGAAATGGGCCTCATCGCTAAACAAAATTTGCCTCGAAAATGTCGGATCTTCTTGGAACTTTTCAAGAGCCCATAGAGTGAAGCGATTCTGGCTTAAGTCTTTCCATTATGAAATGCCAAACAATACTAAAAAAATAACATGACACCATGACATGACTCACACGTGATCTGTCAAAAAAAAGGCTATTAAAAAAATTGCCTCGAAATGGATCACCCTTTACATCTAAAAAATTGCTACTCAAAAAAATTTGGGAAAAAGCTTTTCATTTGTCAATCAAAAAGTAGATATACCTTCAGCTCGCTACATTTTCTTCAGCGTTATGCAGCAGTTTTAAAACCTCCAATCAAACTCCTTAATATAGTAATTTAAAGACCTATTTACCTCTTCACTAATGAGCTCGTAAGCCAATATAAAACTTTTTCGAAAAAGAGCAAATAATCGGAAAAAGTAATTCGAATTAATAGATTGTGATCTAGAAATTTTAGATTCGAAAAATCGCAATATTGTTCCAAGAGGTGGTGTATTCTAATGTCTTCTGGAAACAGTCTTCTTTCTCACTACTTGCGATTCCTTTCAACTTCAATGTATGAAATATTGTTATTTGCAAACTTTTAAGTTGTAAAATTCCCAATTACTGGGATTTTACTGGTTATCAGTTCTATTTTGTTCTATAATGATGAATGAACACTGATTAAAAAAAATGTCATGGAGTTAATTTTTATAAGTTATAGAAGACTCATCAATTACTTTTGAATAGTTACGGTCAAAGATATGGCCAAGAATATTTCTTGATCAGACTAAATTTCGTTGCTGCTATGGCACTAGTTAAATAGTGCACAGTGGGTCAGAGTAAAAATATTTTGGAAATAAATCAGCCATTTGTAAGGGGCTAAGCAGATTGCTCCAAACTGGCATGAGCATAGCAGAGGAGTAGCTCAGCTTAGGTTTTGGCGGTGGGCATCATCCACTTGCCAGGGGTGGCGCTATGTGGTCTTAAAGTTGGCTCCTCGCCCTTTCAAATTCTATTAGAGCTTGGCATTTCTTCATTTTTTGAACTGTCTTAGAACTTAGCATTTCTAAAATTATTGGTTTGATTTTTAAAAATTTACATGGTCTTAAAGGTCATGGTCTTAAAGTTAGTTCCTAAAAATTGATGGTTTAATCTGTAAATAATGTTTGAAAATGAATTAGTTATAAGCATTTTAAAACTAAAATTTTTAATTTTTCAATACCCTGGTCCAGTTTTTTCAAAATGTTTGTTAGACCTTTAAGTCGATGTATAATTTTTAAAACTCAAACCAATAATTTTAGAAATGCCAAGTTCTAAGAATATTTTTACGGGCGAGGTACTTAACTTTGAGACCACATAGTGCCACCCCTGGATAAAGTGGATGATGTCCACCATTGAAACTTAAGCTGAGATACATCTCTGCTATGCTCATGCAAAGCCCTTTAATGGGCCAGTTATTTCCAAAATATTTTAGTTCCATCCCACTGTGCAATGTAAGTAAGTGATTCGATTTTTACATCAATAAAATGTTTTATTAGTTTTAAATTAAAATTCAATTAATTTTTTAATTGATTCAAATATATATTCGTTTAAACAGAACAAAAAAAAAATCTTAATTAAACAAGTAATTGAATCAATTAATTATTTAATTCAATTTTAACATGAAACAAATTAAAACCTGTCTTTTTTGGTGTTGGAATGACATAAAAGCTACCGGATGGATTTTCACAAAATTTTGTGAGGAAGTTCCTTAGTATATATCCTGGTTCCAATATAGGATACTTTTCTTCCACAAAAATATTTTATTTCCAAGAGAAAGTAGAGAAAAAGTAGTAAAAGTACGCCTATTTTTCTTAACGCTATAAAGGTACTGCATACTTTAAGGCATCTTTTATTTTTGAAAGCGGTATATTTTAAGCAATGTTGCTCAACAGATGGCGCTATTGTAAAATAATCAGTAACTCATTTCCTGTTTGTCTTTCACCTCTACCAACCAAAGTAACCCTCAGACTAATGTTTATAGTGTAGCAAAATAAAGACTGGATTGGGATAGTGGGCGATGTAACTCCTTTACAAATTGAAAAATTATTCTCGTGTACCTAAAGAACTACAACTAAATTTTGCACAGGAAACCCTCATACTAATGTGCATAATCTAGCAAAATACAAATTGGCTTAGGATAGCGTTAGCCTGGTACCTCCCAAACAAAAGTAAAATATTATTATCGTATTAATACGCATAACCTAGCAAAAAAAAGATTTAATAGGAACAGTAGACGTCGTTCCTTGCATATAAACTGAAACAGTTTGTCGTAAAAATAGCTTGCATTTTCGAGTTAAAGGTTGGCCATAATTTTCTTGTATTGAATTTCTTGTAGTTGGGAGCAGCGGGGCTATCAACTATATTAATATATTCAGAAATAACTGTGAGTGAGTTGAATAAGATAAATTTGTAGAGGTCAATCTTTCTCATTTTATTGCTGCTATTTGACATCTACAAGCTAAGCAATTTATTAAACTCAATTTTGGCAATTATAAATTAGAAGCACGTATGCAGACACTTGCTACTACTACCTGTTTTTAACCACTGCCACACCACAACTTGATATTTTACAGCATTACTCGTTATCATATTTAGTTACATAAATAACATTTCTGAAGACGTGACAAAAACTTCAAAGAAGCTGCCGCTTAATTATGTCCTGCGAAAAAACTATGAAGGCAGACATTGTTGCTTTACAAGTTCATATATTAAAAAACTTGCAGAATATTGTAATATGTACTTCTTATAATCCGAAATGAAATAAGCAATACACGAGAAGTATTTTATTTTATATAGCCATCAGCAATTGATTTATTGCCTAATACTGCATTGATTTTCTATTTTATTTGAGGAGCTTAGAGCACAGGGGGAATAGAAAACAATTTTTAAAATATCTATATGATGAGCTCAATGTTAAGCAATAATAAATGTTAGATGTTTCCCATACATTTTTACCTCTTGATATATATTTTGTCCATTTAAGTTAGATGAAAAAATATATAATTTCAGTATTACAAATAATTTTATTTATGGTAGTAATTAGTCTTTTAAATGCAAAGGGTTATTTTTATACTGTGTGTGCCCATAACCTTTTACAAATATTTTTTAATACATAAATATGAAATGCTTAGGTTATTAGCGAGATATCATAAGAATTCTACGTTGGGGACTTGTGCTTTAAACTTCTCTAAAATTCAACTACGCAGAAAAACAATATCTTCACCAATTAAAGGTTTTAATTGATTTCATATTAAAATTTGATTAAATAATTAATTGATTCAATTATATTTTTAATAAAGAATTTTTTTTGTTCAGCTTTAAACAAATATATAATTTAGTCAATTAAAAAATTAATTGAACTTTAATTCAAAACTGATTAAAGCCTTTAATTGGTGAAAACAAATTTTTTCTGTGTGTAGAGTATTATTCTTTTTCTTTCATAATTTATTTGTTGTACCTTCAATATTTTTGAACTAACAATAATTACTCGTATCTTAAGTCTAAAATAAAATATTCTTTTTAAGTCCAGCCAGTGCTAGACAAAAATAATGTTTGTTTCACGGATTTTGCAATCATTTGCGGGTCATCCCTCTAATGTACGGCGAAGAAAAGCAGTATCTCTTCTTTTTAGTCGAATATAACCAGGTTCATTTAGCATGTTACGCGCCAAAGGGTTTGGATGAGATTCAAGCCTCTTTAGATATGTGACTGCATGTTTCGCTATTTCTGCTTTAACTGATGGCATGTTTAGGTCTTTGTGGATGTTCGAATTTTTTATACACCAGGGAGCAGATGTAATAATACGTAAAATCTTATTTTGGCGCCTTTGAATTATTTCTACATTGCTAGCTGAGGCAGTGCCCCATAACTGAATCCCATAACACCAAATTGGTTTGAGGATCGACTTGTACAGTAGAAGTTTACCATCTAAGCTCAGGGTGGAGTTTCTGCCAATAAGCCAATTTAGTTGTACTGCTTTTAGTTTCATTTGTGTCAATGTGGCTTTTGGAAGTAAGGCGACGGTCAAGATATATACCCAGGTATTTAACTTCTGAAAGCTGTCGTATCATTTGGTTATTTATGCGAATAGGAGGGCATGAGTCCCTACGCAGTGTGAAAGTTATGTGAGAACATTTTTGTTCATTCACTTTTATTCTCCAGTTTTCTAGCCATTTTTCCAAATTGAGTATGTGGTCTTTGAAAAGTTTTGATGCTTCTTGGGCACTTTCATGAATACTTAAAAAAGCTGTGTCATCTGCGAAAGTTGATGTGTGGACTAGGGTGCTAATTGGCATATCCGATGTGTACAGTAAATATAAAATTGGTCCCAAAATACTACCTTGGGGAACTCCGGCGTCAATGAGCTGTGGCGAGCTTAAAAAGTCACCTTCTTTTAATAAAAACTTGCGATTCGTTAAATAATCTTTTAAGAGCTTATACAAGTTTTCGGGCAAGTTCAGCTTTAGCTTAAATATTAGGCCTTCGTGCCAAACCTTATTGAATGCTTGAGAAACGTCGATAAAGAGCGCAGAACAGTATTTTTTTTCTTCAAAGGTCGTTTTAATTACATTTACTAATCTGTGTGTTTGTTGGATCGTACTATGTTGTTTTCTGAAGCCGAATTGATGGTTCGGAATACATCCTTTCGCGCTAAGAATTGGATTCAGCTTAGTTATTAATATTTTCTCAAATAACTTTGACACGTTTGATAAAAGGCTTATAGACTCTGGCGTTTATCACAACAACGTTGCACACTGGGGTATTTGATGCCTAAAAAGGGAATCAATTAGGGGAGCATTTCTTGAAATCCAAAATCTATGTTTTTCATTCTACTTTAGTTAGAAATGTAAAATTAATTAGGTTTTATTGTGGAAATTTTTATTTTTTCCAAACGTGGTACAAAAATAATACTGACAAATTATGAAAAATAATACAGTAAGTAATTATGTTCTTGAGAAAGATTTTGTTTAGTATGATCTTCAAGGTAATTATGTCTATTATTATTTCTATTATTATCATCAACGTCATCATTAGCATTGTCATTATTATCATCATTACACTATTGATCATTTTGTGCTATTGTAACATAGAAAAAAATATTTTCACCAATTAAAGGTTTTAATTGGCTTCAAATTAAAATTTAATTAAGTATTTAATTGATTCAATTATTTGTTTAATTAGGAATTTTTTTTTGTTCAGTTTTAAACAAATATATATTTTAATCAATTAAAAAATTAATTGAACTTTATTTTTAAACTAATTAAAACCTTTAATTAGTGCAACAATTTTATTCTGTGTACTTAGTCCACATATTGACTAAATTTTCTTAAAAACTACACTTAAGCTGCTTGTGCTTTAAACTCCTTATTTGTAAAAGTATGATGTAAAAATTGAAGGAATTAACTAAGTACTTATATGAGACGCAAGCTGACGAAAGGGGGCTTTCTATTCACAGTACGGGACAAAACAAAATTTCATATTTTCTGTTGCACCAAACGATATCTTGAGATCAACTATAAAATAGATTTTATTTCATATTTAATATATTTCATTTGCCAGTCTTAACAACTGAAAACTTTCGAAAATTAGTTGTCCAACTTAAACCTCGATTGCCTTAAAACTATACTTTTACTATTTTGCTATACTAAACTTAATAGCAAAATAAAAAAATTGTAAATTTCTTAGCTTCTGCCTGATATTTCTTGCATTTTGTTGAGAATTTTGTACTTTATCGAAAACTCAAATTTGACTCCGGGTCAGATAAGGTACCTTTCGTGAGTGGGTAGTAAAATAAATGACTAGACTCTTTTGGCAACTCTGCAATTACGTGCGTACCTGCCTAGTTGGCCTAATCTCACGGTGGTCTTACCACTGAGTGAAACGTAAGCGTAGACTAGCGCCCCCATTATGTAGTATAACAACACTTTACGATTGCCACCAATCGCAATTTGTGTGTGATACAGTCACAATGATATAGCAATTTATATAATATGGCAAGTCTTATCCAAGGCAAGCCTAGATCCATATTATAGCCTCTTGCTTAGGGGTTTGGAGACTATCCAAACTCCGTCTGTTGAGAGTGCAACGGCACACTTGATCGACCTTGCACTATGCCTACATAAATCGATCTTAAACCACAACCACCACGTGTACCCCCGAAGGGGACCTCACCAATAACCGGTCACCGAGAGGATAGGCTCTCTGTGGGGCCACCGATTCCCGTGGTACCAGTCCTTTAGGCACTGGTCGGGCTTCGAAGAGAACACGTATGTTTTAACACACAGACCTTTTCTTCCAGATTTTGATTCTAGGAACCCTAGCGTCTGGCATTTGCCATTCCTGCAGTGACAATTGGAACCCCCGGGGGTGCAATTACACTTCATAATTATTTTTTGAATAGTGTTCAGCGCCCCTGGTATCAAGTAGCCACATTAGCTTTAAAACCATTTTAGTAATGTTTTACTCCGCCGTCGATTAAGTGCTATAGAGGAGAGCTTCGGTGTAGTAATTGTGAAAAAATCTATGTCGGGAATTCAATGGGCGTTTTCAGGTCTTCTGAATCCATTTGTACTACTTTCGCTATTATGTCTGTGGGTGGGTGTGTCACTATTTGTTAAATGCTCTGCGATATATAACGTTTGACATATCAATATGAAATCCAAAATGTGCTTTGGGTTTATGGAGATGAAACGCTGTATAGTTTTTGATACAATCGGTAAGGAGAGGAGCAGTTTACTTGACACCCCAAACTGAACTTTTTTCTTTATGTAATATATCCTTCAAAAATATCTGTTTCCATGAAGAATGGTTTAAATGAATTTAGGTTTCTCTAGTTTTGTTCTCTCATGTTCAATCTTCATTTGTAAATTTTTAATTTTCATTTCGATTTTTATTATTTTGTGAATTCTTGAATTATTTGTTGAAATTGCATTTTTTGCTGATTATTCTTGTTGTGTAAATTTTTTGGTTTTTGGTGAAATTTTTATTTTCAAATTTTAACCAAGGCAAACTCATATGCCTTGATTTTAACTATATGACGTTTTAGTAAAAAATATAATTTATTTAATGAAATTTGATATTTTGGTATCTAATTATAATTTTTTTTTTTTAATTTTCGGTTTTCAAAACTGAACATTTTTTCCCCTTGTGACTGTCATTGGTGGATTAATTTTTCCAGTTTTTTTAAGCCATATTTTCCATTTTAGTTTTGCTTAATCGGTATACTAAACACTTAGACAAGTTTTCCAGAATTATCAAAAAAATTAATTTTGACATCAACTTATACCCAGACAGTTATCGGCATATCGACTTCTCTTCCCACAAGGATCTTGTAGAAATTACAAGAGTATTGACAAACTTACGTATGTAAACACTTTGCACCTGTGGTTAAAAGTCTCCAAAGAATGCACACATACACTACAATACTAATATGTTTCATAACATCCTGTAAAGCACATTCCAGAATTATTATTTTTCCATTACTAACCAAACATTTGAAAGAACGCAATTTTCTGTGCAAATAATTGAAATAATTGCCTTCAAAGCTTAAAAGGAAAATGCAAAAAACTCAAAGCTTTATGGACACATTTGAAAACACACACTTAAATTTATCGTTTAACTCAAAATAACCGAAATACCAAAAAGGTTGTTAAATCTAAATTTAAATTTTTTGCAGAGTTCATTGGCAGGATTCGTTTGCTCAGTTAGTCGATTACAACGAACATTGTGAAAACCATTCTTCACATGACATGACTATTTTATCAAAAATTTCAATCGATTTGTGTGTGTTTGGGTGGAGAGGGGGGGAGAGCGTGTGTAATAGGTAAACGTCAGCCTGATGAAATTGTAATTCGACTTTAACACACCAATGAACTGTAAAAAATTTTACACAAAAATATTTCATCATCAAAAAATCGCCAACTTCAAAGTGGGAAGTACAATAATGTGAAAAAGAGGCTTAATTTTGTATTCTTCTTTTAAGTTTTTTAAATTAAAATATCAATGTTGAAAGAAAAATAATCCAGTAAAATATTAAAGCAACTTAATTAAAACATGTAATTGTGCTATATTCGAACGTGCCAAATCGTATATACCCTTCGCAAGGATGATTACCGCTTTACCGCACCAAAACCAAAATACACTCCCTTATCCTAAAGACCACCTTATAATCATTAGGCCTACAATGAATGTTATTTTTTCACTGCAATGAATGTAAAGGATTCAAATTTAAAAGCGACCCATTTATATGGTCTTCTGACCATAATCTAAGCAAAAAAGTTTTAAAAACCAGAAAATCTACTAGAAGGGGGGTCTGGCTGCCCCACACTCTGGCTACTGTGGGTCCGCGCTGGAATCATTGGTACTAAAACGGCTAGAAGAAAACTGAACCCGGTATTAACCACAAACAACCACCTCCCATCGAAAAGGGGCCCTCACCCTCCCCCTCGGCTCCATAGGATCGTCTTGCAATCTAGATTGACTTATAATGGTTAGACTAAAGGAAAAAAAATGTTTACAAAATGTTGCCTATATTTCCCCTGCCACGCAAGGAGCCCATTGCCCGATTTAAATTCAGACTCAAGGAAAAAACCCTTAAACAAATTTTGACCCTATTTCACCCTCCCCCAAGAATCCCATTGACCACTCCTGGTTCACAGTGGTCATCCTTTGGGTCTATTGGCCACCTCTATGTTTATTGCTTTCCACAAAGGCATTTAATACAAATCGAAGCAGAAAAACACTATGAACCTAAAAACCGGGATCTGTATGCGATCTATTACCGGTGCCATTTAATATTTAGTAACAAAAGAAAGTTAACAATAAAATATAAAGGTAGGCGTGGTTTTTTGCCCGCATCCTCGAATGGAATGGTTTGAGGTTGCTGAATTGCAATAGCAAAATTCTCGAAACTATGCCTGGCAGATTGGTGGGCTTAAATTTGCTGTATCTCTTTTGGTGTCTTGGCAAAGTTGATTTCAACCCGAACACAGATGGTCAGACAGACAGACACTGTTGTCAGACAGACGGACACTGTGGTCAGACAGACGGACACTGTGGTCAGACAGACTGACACTGAGGTCAGACAGACAGACTGACACTGAGGTCAGACAGACAGACTGACACTGAGGTCAGACAGACAGACAGACACTGTGGTCAGACAGACAGACACTGTGGTCAGACAGACAGACACTGTGGTCAGACAGACAGACACTGCGGTCAGACAGACAGACACTGTAGTCAGACAGACAGACACTGCGGTCAGACAGACAGACACTGTGGTCAGACAGACACTATGGTCAGACAGACACTGTGGTCAGACAGACACTGTGGTCAGACAGACACTGTGGTCAGACAGACACTGTGGTCAGACAGACACTGTGGTCAGACAGACAGACAGACACTGTGGTCAGACAGACACTATGGTCAGACAGACACTGTGGTCAGACAGACACTGTGGTCAGACAGACAGACAGACACTGTGGTCAGACAGACAGACAGACACTGTGGTCAGACAGACAGACAGACAGACACTGTGGTCAGACAGATAGACAGACAGACAGACAGACAGACAGACAGACAGACAGATAGACAGACAGACACTTTGGTCAGACAGACAGACAGACACTGTGGTCAGACAGACAGACAGGCACTGTGGTCAGACAGACAGACACTGTGGTCAGACAGACAGACACTGTGGTCAGACAGAGAGACAGACACTGCCTGTCTGACCATCTGTGACCTAAATCAACTTATCAACTCTATGTATAAGGATCTAGAACATATATATTCTAATGGGAATGGAAATGAATATTGAAGAAATTACACACTGAATGACAAACTTATATACACCCTTTCCATCTGTGGTAAAGGGTATACAAATATAAATGGTCAGTGTCTGGTTTATACAACTTAAGTGAAAATTTTCTCATAATCATTAACCTTTTTTATTACATTAGTTTAAGACGTTCACACTTAACTAAAGTCTAACCTGGCAAAACTGCATGGAATTCAATGAAAGCTTTCTCAATTTAGTGTTAAAAGATTTGCATATAAATTATTTCCAAAAGCAATTATTTTCTATTATGTAGATATTAAATTCTTTTCAATAATTTAATATATTTCAGCCAACTTTAACAAATCGAATTTAAATATTATAGACATTATAAATACTCTCTATTAAAAATAATTCTTTTTAATAATTTAATTATTTTTAATATTTTTAACATATTTTTCCATTCATGTTATTGATTAAACGTTTGCTTCATTAATTTTAATTGCACAAATGAAATTATAGTCGAAGGACGTGAACACAAATTAAGCAGCCCTGCGGGAAATTGGTGACAATTATGCCAATCGTACTCATCCCATGACTATAAGTATGATTAAAAGTTCAACAAAAATTCGTGACTGGTGATGATACAATATTTAACTGATTAATAAATTTAAGAGAATTGACAATTTACCCAGAGCTAGGCTAGTATTGTAGGAACAGCCAATGAACAAGCACATTAAGGTAAGATCTAAGATCTTTCATAGAGGCGCCTCCCCAATGGCATCGCCATGTTAACAATCACAAGTATCTTTCACAGAAAGTATTAGAATTTAAACCGAATTCTATTACTTAATATTTAGTATTGTGACAAGACATGTGTCGTCTTCCCCTAGAGAGTTTACATAAGCTTTAATACTATTTAAAATTTACTTTATTGGAAATTAAATCAAATTAAGCCCTTAGAGTCCAAATTCTGAGAAACTGAAAACTTGATACAAGAATTTCAAATCATATTAAACTTATGAGTGTTTGAAATTAAAAACTAAGTTAAAAAAGGCAGGAGTCTTATCAATTCATCTGTATTTTTTTATATTTGTGCCTGTAGAAAAAACTGTTGCATGAGCAAGCTCATGAGCTCATACTCGAACACAAACTAGCTTACTGAACACATACCATACTATTAGTGAGCAAACCTCTCTTCATAACATAAACGCAATGAGCCTACCTAGTAAAATTAACTTTCTATACTAAATACAAAGCGCTATGTTCACTCATCTCATGTTCGAAACACTGAGTGTGTTTTAATTACTAGTTATGTAGAACTTTTCGATTAGGCTAATTGCGTTTTGCTTTCTCTAGTAGTTTTTTTGTTTTTGCATTTCTTAAGAAATAATGACCTTAAATTGAACATAAGTAATGTTGTTAAAAAATTCTGTTTATGTTTGTTTGTAAACTCGAACTATGTTCGTGTTTTACTCAACGCATAAAACTGCTTAGCTCGCTGATTTTTTCTGTTTATTATTATACACTCATCGGTACTCGTGTGCAATGAACAGACATGAATTCAATGAAAAATTATAATGAGCGTCTTATGAGCTTTTCTTTATTTTAGAACTCTGTCTTTATTGCCCCGAATTTGAATATTTTTTACCTTTTTTAGAGCTTCCTTAGGAAGGTATTGTGGAATATTTAGGAATAGACACAAGCTTGGTAACAATTGTGGAATAAGATTAACGTGAGTACCTGCCTACTCGGCCTAACCTCACGGTGGTCTTACCACCGAGTGAAACTTAGGCGTAGACTAGCGCCCCCATTGTGTAGTATAAAAACACTTTACGATTGCCACCAATCACTTTTTGTGTGTGATACAGTCACAATGAAGAGCAATTTATATAATATGGCAAGCCTTTCCAAGGCAAGCCTAGATCCACATTATAACCTCTTGCTTAGGGGTTTGGAGACTATCCAAACTCCGTCTGTTGAGAGTGCAACAGCACACTTGATCGATCGTGCACCGTAGCTACATAAATCGATCTTAAACCACAACCACCACGTGTACCCCCGAAGGGGACCTCACCAATAGCCGGTCACAGAGAGTATAGGCTCTCTGTGGGGTCACCGATTCCCGTGGTACCAGTCCTTTGGGCACTGGTCGGGCCTCGAAGAGGACTCGCAATGTTTATCGCAGACCTTTTCTTCCAGATTTAGGATCTAGGAACCCTAGCGTCTGGTGCCCCTATTTTCCCCGAGTGAACCGCGTCAAAGCATTTGCCATTACTGCAGTGACAATTGGAACCCCCGGGGGTAACAAGCTTGGTAACTCTGGATTTTCACATAAGGTATTTATTTTTAAGACATAGCTGCAGGGGCAAGTTTTATAATCTGTATAGCCAATTTATAAATTTCGGCGTTTATTTAGTGCTAAAGAGTAATACCGACGAAAGAGGGCGCTATGATATATGGATATACTATAATGATCAGAAACTATTACATATCAGAACAATTACTATTAATGTTTGATCGGCTGGGATATGAACCGGAGCACAAGCTAGCGCTTATGCTTATTAGTCAACGTGCTAACTACTTACGCTACAGTACCCTCATTAGAAAATTATCATTTTAGAAATTAAATAAGAGGATGTAATGTAATTGTAATTTGTAATTTTAATTTATATTTGAACTGTAAAGAATAGATATTTGCAATTTTTCACAAAGTATAGTTTATATACTTATATAGTTTAAAAAACTAAAGGGTGACCCCATAAGTCACGTAAATCAAATGTAGATGGGGTTATTTTTTAATCAATATAAACAGACATTTGAAAATTACTCAGAATATGAATTAGTATATCTGCTACAACAACAAGTATGCATTTTTATATATAGAATTTAAAAAGTGTCCCGATAGATGATGTAATATAATATGCATTACCTTATATATTGAATACTAGGTGTACGCGCCACGTCGTCGGCGCCCTGACAATATTTTGCTTTGAAATTCTCTTACTATTATAGTGCTTCAGTTATGGTCCTTGGATTAGGGGGTGCTGTAGCTTAAGTGGTTAGCACGTTGACTACTAAGCAATGGTCACGAGTTCGATAGTCAGCCGAGGCAACATCAATTTTTCTGATATGTATTAATTTTTCTTTATAATAATGCATATCACAGCGCCCTTCTTCGCCGGTATTACCACATAGCATGAAATTGTTGGCGAAGTAAAATAATTATAAATTGGCTATGCTAGCTTCAACTAATTCGCCTAAATAACACCAGAGGCGCTGCAATACTGTTCTAAAAATAATTATAACGCGCAATTGCAGTGTTGCTAGATGCGAAGCTTTACTATCACACTAACCATCTGTCTTATCTACTACTATCCCTTTCCGAAGGAAGTAACACATTTAATATAGGCATTAATTGCCTGAAAAAAATTTTAAAATTATTGTAAAGCTCTGTAAAAGGTGCTTAAAATATTTAAATAACAATGTAATTCCACAAGTAAAAATAACAAATCAAATACAAATTTTATTTAATTGGCGCCTAGTGTCACACAATAGTGTTTAAAATATCCCAGTTTTAAACCGAAAATTTCTGTACCTTTATACCGGAAATTGGGTTTTTTAACTGCCTTTTCTCCACTTTCTCTTGGAAATGAGATATTTTTTCAGAAAAAAGTACCCTATATTGGACACAGGATACTAAGGTACCTCTTTCAAAAATTTTGTTAAAATCCATCCAGTAGTTTTTACATGATGCGAACATAAATGAAAAGCAGACAGACGGAAATGAGATACTATTTTATATATAGATTTATAGATATTTGAAATTTATATAGAATGTTCATTACTATAACAAAAACAAAAAGTATAAAAACTAAAATTATATATTAAAGTAGCTTGACGTATATATGACGTATGTAACTGTTTAAAACTTATATGACCTTAAATTTACACAGAGTTCAACAGTTGTTATTTGCCCGCTAGAACCACCAAGGTGTAAAACCCTAAAATATAAAATTATAAATTAAAGGGCGTCCCCATATAACATAAGATTGTGACGTTAATCTTTTTTTTTTTTTTAATTTGGTAACATATGGCTGTCTTTTAAATTTTTCTTTATATCTTTCTGTGTGTTTTAAAGATAATTTTTTGCAAGAACTATTGTCAGATTTTTCAATGTATAAACTCTTTGTATTTAAATACGATAATTCAAACAATACCACTATTGTCTTATTTATTTTTTAGTTTATTTCTTCAGTTGACACGTGCATCCTATTTAAACGTCTTGTTACATAACCATAACATTTAAAATATGTTTTATTAAAAAACAGAAGTCACATTTAAACCACAAACAATTGTGGTTTGATAGTTGGAATTCTAAGAGAATTTATTATATTTTGAGTAATTATTAAACAAAATTTTTAGAAATATTTTTAAAGTCCTTAGAGGAAATATTGTGGTATTGTTCAGCAACATAGATACGATATCAAAAGCGAGCTAAAGTTTAGTAAGTAGAGAAGCCAAGTTAAGTCACAGTAAGAAAGGTTTGACTGCGTTGCATTACAACTAGTGCACTACACCATTATCTCAAGGTCTCTTCATCTCATGGCAGTCTCTTCAAAACCTTCCTTTTATGAGAACTGAAAGATGGCGCTAGATATTTCTGGAATATTTAATAGAGAGTAGCATAGGGAACTTCCATTAAATTCTTTTCAAAGATGGCCCTCGATTTATATCGAACTTTTCCTGATAGTGTACTACACGAATCACGAATGGACATATATTTTTTTAAAAACTCATTTGCATTGATTTGTTTCTAATGGAATATTGTGAAACCAATTCCAGATGCCTGTAGTTGGTACTAAAAGTGAATGTAGAGGAGTTTCACATTTCAACAAGTGACTTAAAATGTTGCTAAGGAAAACACTAGCTAAAGGAGTAAATCCTATCTAAATGGATGTTATTAGAAATATTCTTGGGAGTAATAATGATAGCTGTGGTGTTGGTTATTTTCATAAGCAATACCATAACTTAATTAGTCAACGAAAATTAAATAGGAAAAAAACTACAATATTAAGGTAAGAACACCCACGATTCCCAAAATGAAGACTAAAAATTCCAAAATTAAAATTTTTTAAAATATTTTGCCCATAAAGTCGACATATGGTCTAGAGCACATAAAATACTTTCAACAATAACTGGGAGTATATATAGCTTTATTACAGCTGCCTTCTTTTTCCGATCCCCGCTATGGGATTTTAAGACAAATAGGCTAAATTCAAAATTTCGATTACGAGTCAAATTTAAGCATCTCAATCTTCTACAAGGATCATCAATTTTACACGAAATTTTGTTTTAAACGTACGCCCATATAACGAGTGATTTTTTAAGAGCTTGAGAACTTTTTTTAAAAAAAAAACGCATAAAATTTGCAAAATCTCATCGGTTCTTTATTTGAAACGTTAGATTGGTCCATGACATTTACTTTTTGAAGATAATTTCATTTAAATGTTGACCGCGGCTGCGTCTTAGGTGGTCCATTCGGAAAGTCCAATTTTGGGCAACTTTTTCGAGCATTTCGGCCGGAATAGCCCGAATTTCTTCGGAAATGTTGTCTTCCAAAGCTGGAATAGTTGCTGGCTTATTTCTGTAGACTTTAGACTTGACGTAGCCCCACAAAAAATAGTCTAAAGGCGTCAAATCGCATGATCTTGGTGGCCAACTTACCGGTCCATTTCTTGAGATGAATTGTTCTCTGAAGTTTTCCCTCAAAATGGCCATAGAATCGCGAGCTGTGTGGCATGTAGCGCCATCTTGTTGAAACCACATGTCAACCAAGTTCAGTTGTTCCATTTTTGGCGACAAAAAGTTTGTTAGCATCGAACGATAGCGATCGCCATTCACCGTAACGTTGCGTCCAACAGCATCTTTGAAAAAATACGGTCCAATGATTCCACCAGCGTACAAACCACACCAAACAATGCATTTTTCGGGATGCATGGGCAGTTCTTGAACGGCTTCTGGTTGCTCTTCACTCCAAATGCGGCAATTTTGCTTATTTACGTAGCCATTCAACCAGAAATGAGCCTCATCGCTGAACAAAATTTGTCACATTTGAACATTTCGAACCGAACACTGATTTTGGTAATAAAATTCAATGATTTGCAAGCGTTGCTCGTTAGTAAGTCTATTCATGATGAAATGTCAAAGCATACTGAGCATCTTTCTCTTTGGCACCATGTCTGAAATCTCACGTGATCTGTCAAATACTAATGCATGAAAATCCTAACCTCAAAAAAATCACCCATTACTTATGTAGTTTGCTTACACATAAATTTTAATTTTTTATATATACCTTAGGAAAGTTGTTTTCTATTAAAAAAAGATTAATAGTTCTTTTCTAGGCTTAAATGCAATAATTTTGGAATTTTTTAAATTCGAAATCGTCTTGTTTTTAACTCAGAAAAGGCATTGTTTGAAATATTGTTTTTCCACAATATTTTTAATTTTGCTCGCTGACTACGCGAAAACTAATAAAAAAATTTGCTAAAAAATCTACTCATTATTATGAAAAAACTGGTGTAAGTTTACCAAAAAATCAAAATTTTTAATTTTAAATTGCTAACCCTAATTTTAAAACATAATTTATAGAATAAATAATTTATATGTATGTATGTATGTATGTATGTATGTATGTATGTATGTATGTATGTATGTATGTATACAAAATAAGCCCTTTGAAAATTGGGTCTATGAGGTAAAAATAAATGATTTTGAAATGTTAAATAAGAAAATTTGATTTCTTATGGGATTAAATGGTTCTTGCTTCTTGACACATTAGGTACCCAGTCATTAGACCAAAACTTCCAGTAAAATAAATACCCTTTTTGGGTCTTCAAAAAAGCACTAACCTGGGCACTTCTTGCTACTTACACCACCCAAATGAAAAATAAAATAGAAATCAATTATCATGTTCTTCTGTTAAGCTATTGAACTGAGTACAGGAGTGTAAAAAAAAATATTGATCGACAACTTTGGATACTCTGCTTTATATATCAACTGAAACATTAAAGCAAAAAGGCTTTATTTGACTGTGTTCTCCCGAAATTAATGACCTTCATCAAGAACCCTCTGATTTGTATGAACCATTCATTTCAAACCTCACTCACCTTTCATGAAAGGAAACATTTGGGTCGATCCTGATGATCATTACAGATAAAATTACTGTATGCTTGTTGTTACACAAAGCAAAGCTATATTCCATTTCATATTCATTTAATTAAAGATTAAATAAGTTTAACAAGATCAATAAAGATCATAAATTTATAAACTATAAAGACTTTATTCTTCACAGAAACTCATCAAATAAATTTTATTTACTTTTTGTTCTCTGCATTAAAAATCCGTAAATATGACAACAAGCTACTTTTAATGATTATTTTATTTACATGGTACAGATTCTACTACAGAAATAAAACTAAAAACTGCAATAAAAGAGTTTTTGGTTGGTTGTTGTGTTTGTTTAAATATAAAATTTTTATTAAATAAATGTTTTTTATTTATTTATTTATTTATTTTATTTATTTGTTTAAGTTTTTGGGCCATGCGCTATTAAATGGGAAATGGTTGCTATATATTTGTTCTAGTGTTTGTAATGTCAGAAGCTACATAAAGAAACATGACGATTTCATTGATACATAAATTAGCATAACTGAAATCTGTGATAAAAATAATAAAAAATATTTTTATTTTATTATAGAACATTTCATAGTTTTTAACCATACTATAATCGTTTAATTTAACCATACTATTAGTCAGTCGGTCTAAGATTATGATTAACGTAACCATGTTTTTTCTTTGCGTGTAGTATCAGTGTAATAAATAAAAGCAACATAGAATTCTGTCATATTTTAGGTGGCATCTATGTTATGACAGATATGTCATCAATGCGATGCTATATTTTTTTTACATTATTAATATGTTTAACCCATTTTAGTCGACTGGGTATTTAAATACCCAAAAAAGTTAGAGTAGTAAAAAAATTCCTGCATTGCCCTGATAAGAGATAATGACTGCAAGTTGCTTTTTTATTTAATACAAGAGATTGATTATTGAGGGAAAAATTAAAAAAAAAAAAATTTTTTAATTTTATTAAAAAAAAAATTTTTTTTAATATTAATTTAACTATTTTGTTTTAAACTTTAGGTCTTTAAATAATTTTATTTTTATTTTTTAAATATTTCGCTACTCCTTTGTGTAGCATCATCAGGAAAAATTATAAAATTAACAGTAATAAAAATTACAATTAAAAATTAATTTTTAAAATTATAAAATTAACAGTAATAAAAATTACAATTAAAAATTAATTTTTAACTGTAATTTTTATTACTGTTAATTTTATAATTTTTCCTGATGATGCTACACAAAGGAGTAGCGAAATATTGAAAAAATAAAAATAAAATTATTTAAAGACCTAAAGCTTAAAACAAAATAGTTAAATTAATATTAACAAAAAGGTCAAAAAAACTATATAAAATAAAAATTTTTTAATTTAACAAAAAAAAAAAAAAAAATTTTAATTTTTTACCTTTAGTTTGAGAATTGGAAAAATTGCGTTTTTTTGTTTGTCAAAAAAATGATCAGAAAAAGGTTTCTAAAATTAAGGATAATGCGAAAAATTAAAAACGCCTATATATTCTAAATAGCCTTAGGTGCCGCATTTGTAATATGAAAAAATAAAAGCGATATGTCAACTCACTTGGCCGTCACACGCTAAAAAGTGAAAATGGGTATTTAAATATCCCAAGAAGCATAGTGCTGGGTGCAAATTCGCCTGGCACTTCAAACATCCGTACTCTGTATTGCCACCGCACTGCCGGCACTGACGAGGTGCTGGGAGTTTTCCGATTAAATGATCGACGCGATCATATCTAACTTCCATTTGTGCTCCGGAAATCATAATCATACCTCCATTTTGCCAATTAAAATTCTCACTATCATCTCGCATACTTCCACTAAAATCAAATGGAGACATTTGGGGTTTTTTCATATTTGCGCCAAAGGCAATGCCGTTTCCATGCATTCACCATAGCCGCATCGGAAGCGTTTGTCACTAATGGCCAATACCACTTTTTGCACCGAACTCGAATGCGATAATTGTATATGGCGTTATCGAAAAGCTCCACACCCCATGTTCAAACTTGTAATTATGCTTTCGGGACCATTTTGGTTTCATTCCCTTATAAATTTTAGGTCTCTTCTTACTGACAAGTGTTCGCAAGTTAATTTTTTAAACCAATCCCTATCTTAGTTGCTTAAAATTGTATGTAATTTAAACTTCTATACTGTAAAGTAGGGTATCTTATGCGCACAGCCACCGCCAACTATATTTGCATACTTGCCTGTAACTGCTTCAGTTGGTATTTTACATCGCACATTTAATACCTTTACGAGGTGGGCGTCCAAAGTATAAATCAACATTAAGTTGATAAATCTTTATTTGTAGTATCAACGTAATTTTTATAGGTCGTTGTTGTTTTTTGTTTCTTTTCGTTGCTTGACATTAATTTTATTTACTATTGAGTCGGTTGGCTTACTAATAATTGTTGTAGTTGTTTCCTATTATGGCTTTATATGTATATAAAAAAATAATATTATTTAATATAAAATATAATATAATAGCTGGTTAATTGAAACAGAATTTACCTTTAAACGTCGCCAATGCCAAGTGAATCATTTATTTGTTAAGTAATTTTGTAATAATAAAACATGTAAAATATGTAAATTTAATGGTTTATTAAATTAATAATTTTAAAAAATTTAACGTTGTTAAGAAAAAAATTTCCCTTAATAATTAAAATAACAAATAAAAAACATATAATAAAAAAAATATGTATAACAGAAAAATATTTTCAAATTCAGCCATGACTAAAATTAACCGCATTCGTCAAAAGATGACCTACATATATATCTATAAACAATAAAATGACGTCCATGTATTTTAATAAGGTATTGTTGAGGTAATGCACAATGATGGTAAAAACATTAGCAACGCAAAATAAATTTTCACCAATTTTCATTTTTTAAATTCTTCACCGCATGTAAAAACAGCAGTAACAAAAGCATTTTTTTCGTAAGTAATTTCTACTATAAAATAAAATATATGTATTTATAGGATCCCTGTAAATTGTTGCTCTAATTAAAAGTCTTAATTAGTATTTGTTGCATAAAAAACTTACGAAAAAATAAATGTTTTTAGTGGAAGGTATGCACCAGAGAATGACAAAAAGTACTTATTAAATAAATGTAGTTAAGTATTAGGTATACCTATACTTATAACACAGAAAATACCTACACATACGCATTTGAGTGAAATAAGTATGGGTGTACTCGATACTTAAAACAAACATTATTTATACACAACGAACTTAAAAATGTATACGTAATGCATGTATGAGTACAACTGGTTGTAGATAGATAATGTGATGGGTATCTGTCATACCCATACTTATAACTACCTAATACCTACAAGTATGGAAAAGTAGTTATAATAATCTAAGTATACTTATAAGTAAAACAACTACTTTTAAGAATTGTGTGTATCAAAAGGTGTGTGATGTTGGGCAATATTTTGTTTATAAACGAACATTGGTTAAGAAAACCAAAATAATTTTTATATTAGGATGAAAGAATGAATAAACGTATTTTTAAATTGTGAAATAATTAATACATACAGCTACATATATTTATAAAATACTCTAAGTAGACTTAGAGTATTTACATACTTGTACTTAGTCCCACTCTATACTTACAAGTATGGGTATAGCCAATACTTTATCCAACTTCTACTTATACTTAGTTGTGTTGCGAAAAATAATGAACAAGTATGCGAACACTTATTCTCTGCCTATACTTGTAGTTATTTAAGTTGAAATTGATATGAGTATGTGTGTATGGTATGTTGTTTGAGCTGTAGCTATACACATTTATACATGTTTGGCCTCAAATACTTAATAAGTACTAAAAATGATACTTTTGCCATTCTCTGGTATGCACCTGATGCTTCAATAATAAATTAGCATCATTTGGCATCAATTTAGTCGGTTTAATCTAAAATTTCCTCGTTAAATTATGTCCAGTCTGTTTCTTTTTTTTTGTTAGGAGTTTAGAGCAGTTGCGCTGAACCTCCTTTGCATTAGGTATGAAGATGGAAAAGCTTTCTCGCGTTATTCTATAATACGGCATAAGCACCAGGTATGTTTTTTTTTTAACCGGAATTGCTGATATCCGTTTGTGTCCAATTATATTATGCAACTTTTATCATTGCAATTTTTCACTTTTCTTCTTTAAAATTGAATTGCTGCAATAAGAATTGCTGATATAATGCAATTCTAATTGCTGCAATAAGAATTGCTGATATCATGCAATTCTAATTGCAGCAATAATAATTGCTGACATCATGCAATTCTTATTGCAGCAACTTGTATGGATCTGCACATTTGTTTACATTTTAAACTTTGCATATTAAAACTACGAATAAGGAAACAATGCTAATTCCAAGCGTAGATGCATATGTGCACCTATTTTCATTCTTTTCTCCTCTCTCGCCATCTAAGTAAGTATTGCAGAGACAAAAGTGTCATAATGTAAAATGGGACTTTCTAAACTGTTGCTTAAGTTCTTTGTTAGTGCTTATTCCGGTCAGTAGTTTCACTGTCATGATATGGATTGACTGTGGTATTGCCATACCCAAAATATCCTCAAACCTAGTTTTTAAAATCTATATAAAGTGCATTTAAATTTTGAACGAAGGTTGATCGTAGATCGTCTTCCTGACAGTTTGTCTGTGACAATTGGCAACTGCATACTTTAATGCTGTCGTCAGTAAGTCGAAAAGAGCGAGGAGGAGAGAGTCAAAGCACGAAGAGAGAGTCGAGGCAGAGTTCCAGCTATAGGAGGCTTTTTTTCGCTACCAATTATCTTTCCTCTCACCGTCTCTCTCTCTCTCTCTCTATCTCCAGCAAACTGAAGAGTTTCAAAACAAAAGTTTCAAAGTCAGCACGGGGTATTTACATCTTCATTTTACTTTTATATACACACAAAGAAAAAACCTGGTTGAGGTAACCATAATCTAAGACCATGATTAAATTATATGGTTGTAGTCAAACCATATTATTATTAAATATTATAATATTATGATTAAATGTAACAAAACTATGAAATGTTATATGGGAACATTTTCTATAACAAAGTTTTTTATTTATTATTTTTATCAACGATATCAGTGTTGCTAATTAATATATCAATAAAATCGTCATGCAGTTTTCATTGATACACAAATTAGCAAAACATAGTACTTAATTATTATTATAATAAAATTATGTAATAAGATTATGTGTAACACACTGTGTTTTTTCCCCTGTTCAGGTCCATAGGTAGCAAACCGTTCAAAATTCAAGGAAACAATCAACTACAAAAATGAGTCTAAGATCTCAATAAACAACTTTCTAAAACATATGAACTTCCTAGGAATGATTCTTAACACCGTTTAGGTAGCGCTTAGGTAGCTAAAAAATTTTCGGGAAATTTTTCACTTTTGCGGCTACCTAAGCGCTACCTAAACGGTGTTAAGAATCATTCCTAGGAAGTTCATATGTTCTAAATATCATATGCATAAATATCTTTGATCTACATATGTAAATAATTTAATTCAATAATTATTTCTGATTTCTCCATATTTCGGTTTGGCAAATTTTTTATTAAAAAAATAAATAAAAATGACTGACATCTGATGCCTGTGGGGAATTTTTGCAAAAAAATGACATCGATTCCCCGCATCTTTGAGGGCCCATAAAAAAAACCTGGAGGACTTTGGGCAAAACTGGGAGATAGGGGTCTTTTTTTTTTTGGTCTTTTATCACGTAGTGGTGTCCGTATATGGTTATTTTTTTCCGTGTTGCACTGTGTAATTGAATAAACAAATATTTTAACGACATAATAAATTTAATGCATAAACGTAAAGGAGAGCATAAATTTATGTATAAATGGATTTTTTCAATTTCAAAATAATTTTTTTATTTTTACTCTAAGTTTAACAAATTTAATTTTTTATAAAATAATAATAAATGCTATAATAAAAAACATTTTTATTTAGAGTGTACCATTTTCATAAAACAAAGCAACAAGAACTTACCGTGTTGAAAGCTGTCACGCTACTAATTGAACCAATTTTATATGTTTTGTTCTCTCTCATTTAAATGGAGTGTGCTCGCAGACTCTCAGGAGTTTATGTGGGGGCCACTGATTATACGCCTTTTTAGTTCTTAATGTTTTCACAACTACTGTATATTATAAAAGACAGGTACAACTGAATATTTTTGCTCTACATATGTAAATAATTTAATTCAATAATTATTTCTGATTTCTCCATATTTCGGTTTGGTAATTTTTTTTTTTTTAAATAAATAAAAATGATTGACATCTGATGCCTGTGTGGAATTTTTATATTCTGAAAACATTTGTTTCCTAATAGAAATACTTGTTGTTTGTTTGAAAAACAAAAATCAAAAATTTATTCTACAAGAATTAGTGCTTTTATTTGATTTTTCTTAGAATCTGTATTGTTCACAAAATTTTATTTACTGCTGTTGTTTTCTTTAAAAACAAAAACAAAAATAAAATAAAAACAAAATGTGCCAAATTTTGTGCAGTATGTAGATGATTTTATTTGATATTTTATATATTTCATTTTAGACAGCCGTCTGTCTGTCTGTCTCTATTTATGGTTTGAATACTAGAATAAAGTGAGCTATAATTTTGTAATTTAGAAGATCTGTTAAAGTATTTATACTAAAGGTAATCAATATGGAATTTAAATAAAGGGTGGTTAAATTTTAAGGGCCGATGTTGATTTTAAAAACTTTAAAAAATGAATTTTTTAAAGTTTTTTGCGATTTTGACCTTGAAGATGAAGTTTTTTGATTTTATATGTTCACAATTTTTGTTCTTTATGACAAGAGCTACAACTTTGCCTCAGAGAGTATATCAAAATTCCAAACGGTTTGCAAAATATGAGCTTGAGTAAATGATCATTTTTTGCAAAAATGACATCGAGGCCACACATCTTTTAGGGCCCATAAAAAAAAACCTGGAGGACTTTGGGCAAAACTGGGAGACAGGGGTCTGTTTTTTTTTGGTCTTTTATCACGTAGTGGTGTCCGTATATGGTTATTTTGCCATGACTTAAAAAATTACACAGTGTGTTACATTTCAATTAGAATTAAAATAACAGGTAATGTGTAATTGGATATTCTCAAATAGACATTAAAAGTAATTGTAATTTAAATCAGGGACTAAAGTGAATTACAAGTAATTGTAATTAAGTAATAATCATTACTTTCATTTGAACAAAAATATAATATTCCTTAAAATTTTTCATAACATATAATTATAACTGATTGTAATTAATTGTAATTTGTAATTGTAATTGGAGATTTTGTGGCATCGAGTGACAGAGCGAACATACATCCTTGGAGATATCAGACTTGTGGATTTCCAATTACAGTTTGTAATTAATTACACATTGTAATTGGAATTTTTCAATTAAAAGTACATTTAACTATATGTAATTGTAATTGAGATTTTCCCAGCTACACAATACATGTGATTTGGTATTGAAAAATTACAATTACTTGTAATTTGTAATTGGAGTCTGATATCTCCAAGGATGTATGTTCGCTCTGTCACTCGGTGCCACAAAAAACAATATTTTCGGGTATAACCTTCAGAGAGCTATGGAAAGATGGTGCAAACTGGATAATAGTAAGGTTGACAGAAAACTGTGTCTGTATTATAATGACAAGCGCTTTTAAGGTTGTTGGCTATGCAAATTTCTTGGAGTAGACATAATAGATGACCTACAATTATGCTTTGCTCGATGTATAGAAGACAATTAAATCTTCTTTTAGAACAGTATATTAAAACAAAAATTGTTGTGGAAACCATCTGATGATCTAAGGGGTTGTCTGAAATCCTTTAACCGAAATCTTTAAATAAATTTAATTCCGTAATTCTTTCTCAGATAATATCATTCAGCCAAATCTGCATACATTTCCTTATATCGGTCTTTCAAAGACGTCCAAGCAAACAACAAAAAAGTTTGAGAATAAACTGAAATGCCTTAAAGAGTATTTGAACTACAAGGTTGAACTACAGCCAAATACATGTGGAAATTTTCAAAAATAATATTCTTTAAATAAATTTTGAAATTAAAATGAACAAGTAATTCACTTTGTAGTGTTTCATCTTTTGTTTTGTAATTATTTAAATACAATTAAAATTTTATTTTTATATTGTTCTCGTTAGCAACTATTATGTCTTCTGGCTGCAAAATCATAAAAAAATTTACATTATTCATGTTTTTCATTTCGTGTGGTCTAAAGGAACACATACACATCTCTGCAATTACTACATATTTTACGAGTATATAAACACAAAAACAACTGTCAGAAAGTATTTTATTACAGAAATATTTAAAAACAAGATTTTACTATTAAAAGATCTTTTTAAAAAAGTGACTAATATTTCAAAAATTTTAATAGATTACTAAGTTGTGTTAAGTGCCTTTTTATGAATAGTTCTGCACGTTTTGTTCAGCCAAATAATTCGAATTAGAAAATAATTTTTCAAATTAAAATATTTCAGGTTTAAAGAAGAAGAGTGTATTGTTAAATCTAAAATAAAAATAGAAATATCTTGAGATATTTTATCATCATATTATATTAGTCACACTATATAAATCATAAAATAATCATAATAAAATTGTTGCAGCAAAGCGATATAAAAATTAAAAAAAAAAAAACAGTTTGTTCAGCCATCTGCTTTTTTCCCGCAAACGAAAACGGTTGGTTTTCTAAAGAACGATTACTCACAATAACTTGTGAATTTTTGGAGTTAGTCTCCTTTTTAAAATATATGTATAAGCTTCAAGTTTTCCCAGAAGGTGCATTGCTATAAAAACAATTCCGATAGAAGCATGATTTTCACGTATAAGGCCTTATTTTTAACCGACTTCAAAAAAAGAAGGAGGTTATTTATTCGTCTGAATGTTGCTTTTTTTATGTTTGTGCCCGCAGAACTCAGTCATTTCTGAACCGATTTTAAAATTTTTTTCTTTATTAGAAAGGCAATGCTTACAGATTGGTCCCATTCTAAAAGAAGTTCAGAATTTTGAAAATTAAAGGGTGTCCCCATACAACATACGTGTTTTTTACGTGTATTATGAACCATAAAGAGCACCCTTTTAAAATTTTAAAAAACTGCATATCACTATAGCTGCCAATAACAGAAATTAATAAAAAAATAAACTTAAAAATTAAAGGGTGTCCCCATATGTGACGTCAATTTTAATATATGAACCATTTGAACCATTGTAGACAATCACTTGAAAATTGGATAGAATGTCCAATATTTATAATCAGAAATTAAATATTTATAATTAGAAGTTAAAGGGTGTTCCAATAGTTGATGTAATTTGATGTATATTGCAAAACTTTAAAACCGTAACAGAGAGACGGTTGAAATTTACAAAGAACCTGTATATCTAAGTCCTTTATAACATCAAGTATATAATTTAAATTTGGAAACTAAAGGGTGTCCCCATAATTGATATAATTTTACCTATCTAGCCCTATCTTTTGAACCGTTATACACAAACACTTGAAAATTAGACAGAATCTCCACTACTATGTCCCGTATAATAACATTTATAAATATTTAAAGTTATAAAGGGTGTCTCAATAGTTGATGTAAATTGATGCATATGGCCAAACTTTTGAACCGTTTTAGACAGACATTTGAAATTTACAAAGAATCTGTCCTTTAAAATAAGAGTTTAATTTAAAATTTTACATTAATGGGTGATATTGTTTAATCTATATGGCCATATCTTTGGAACCGTTACTTTTTATTGCTGTGTCAGTAATAATAAGTGTAAAAAATAAAGGGTGTCCTCATATCTGAGGTAATTTGTCGTATATGGCTTTATCTGCTGAACCATTACGGATAGACATTTAAATGTACAGAACGTACATTACTAGGTCCGTTAGAGCAACAAGTATAAAATAATTTGATTTGAGTACTATTTCTTACAGATTACTTCCTTTTAAATTTTTAAAAGAATGATGCACATATATTTGTTTTGTAGTCGGTTTTTTTTTTGCAAGAATTATTTAAACTGTATACAAAGTATGTAAAATTGATTCTGCTACAACAACAAATATAATAAAACTGAATATTAAAGGGTGTTTCAATAGTGATGCGATTTAAGGTATATGACCTTATTTTTGAAACGTAAATTTTCCCTGAGTATACTTTACAATATCACAAGTATCAATAATAAGATTAATAAAAATTAAAGGGTGTTCCC
The DNA here is from genome assembly GCA_949628195.1 of Phasia obesa. Taxonomy (NCBI): domain Eukaryota; kingdom Metazoa; phylum Arthropoda; class Insecta; order Diptera; family Tachinidae; genus Phasia; species Phasia obesa. The sequence goes on along the minus strand of OX451218.1, from coordinate 130,217,788 downwards.
CAGAAATCACAGTTTTGACGAATTTTATCTTATCATTTAAAGTTTAGAGTGACATACTTCCAATTTGTACATTTTCTAATGTATGGTAAAAATGTATAGTAAATAATTCAAAATCAAGGGATGTTCCCATAGAAGAAGTGATTGCAAGGTATATAGGGGTATCCTTTGAACCATAACAGCTACACCCTTCAAATTTTTGAAAAACTCTAACTTTAAAGTTAAAGGGGCCTTATAACAGACGTAAATAACTAAAATCTTGTACTCTTAATGTTGCATATTGAACGTATTATGGAATATGTCGGAATATGCTTAAGTCAAACCATTCTAACGCAAAATAGATTGCAGGAAGGTGCTAACAGGTACAAAAATTTTTTTTTTAAATTTTTCCAAAAATCGTTCAATAAAATTTTTACATAAAATTTACGACAAAATTTAAAAAAAAAATTCGATAAAATTTAAAGAAAATTGTCAATAAAATTAAAATAAAAAAATTGGCAATACAATTTTTACAAAAAAACTTTCGATAAAATTTTACAAAATAAAATTTTCGACAAATTTTTTACAAAAAACTCTAAATAAAATTTTTCACAAATTTTTAAATAACATTTTTACAAGAAACAAATTTAATAAAATTTTTACAAGAAATTTTCAATAAAATTTTCACAAAAAAATTTCTATAAAATTTTACAAAAAATCGTCAATAAATTATATGAATTTTATTTGAACTATTTTTGAATTAATAAATTAGTTATTTAGGTTTAAGAGTACTGATGACGGACGTAGCTGTCAAGAAAATGCATTCTGATTTGCTGGTATCTAATTATTCTTTATCTCTTTATAATTAAGAACTTAAGCCTGAATAATTAATTTATTAATTGTCAATAAATTTTTTACAAATAAAAATTTAAAAAAATTTCAATAAAATTTTTACAAAAAAAAATTTCAATAAAGTTTTTACAAAAAAAAATGACAATAACATTTTTACAAAAAATTTTCAATAACAAAAACTAAATTTTTACAAACAAATATTCATAAATTTTACAATTATGTTTTTAAGCTTTAGGTCTTTTTTATACAAATTTTTCAATATATTTTTATTTTTATATTCGATATTTCGCTACACCATTGGGTAGCATCATCAGGAGATAAAAATAGTTTTATAATATTTAATTGAAATTTTATTTTTATTTCCTGAGATAGCGAAATATTTAATATAAAACTCAAACAAAAATTGAAATAATTTTATAAAAAGGTCCTAAAGTTTAAAAACATAATTATAAAATTATTAAAAAGGTTAAAAATTACAATAATTGTTTATTATTGACAAAATTTTTACAAAAAATTTAAATAAAGTTTTAAAAAAAAGTTTTAATAAAATTTTCAATCAAATTTTTACAAAAAAAAAAAAATTATAAAATACTATAAAATTTTACAACTAATTTTTAATAAAACTTTTACAAATAATTTTCAATCAAATTAAAAAAAAAAATTCAATAATTTTTTTACAAATAATTTTCAATAACAAAAACTTTTCGATTAAATTTTTACAAAAAAATTTCGATTAAATTCTTACAAACAAATTTCGATTAAATTTTTACAAAAAAAATTCGATTAAATTTTTGCAAAAAAAATTTCAATAAATTTTTTGCAAAAATTTTCAATAAAATTTTTACAACCAAATATTCAATAACATTTTTACAAAAAAATCTTTAATAAAAAAATTAAAAAAAAAAATTAATAAAATTTTTACAAAACATTTTCTATAAAATTATACAAAAAATTTCGGTAAAATTTTACGAAAAAAATTGTCGATATAAATTTTAGCACTTTCAGTAAAATTAAAAAAAAAAAATTATATCTTTATGTTATATTTGTAACTAGCTGTGCCCGCCACTTCGTCAGCGTCTTTGCAATATTTTGTTCGATTTGGTTTTGAAAGCAATCCACACCAAGGATCCTTACGTTTTTAGTGCCGCCTTAAACTATGCTCCATATCAGTTTATGTATTTACTTTATAAAAAATAAAGTATGCATATCCGGTTAGTTCAGTTCAGTTACAACTAAAATAACTGCGTACTCTAACTGTTTTTCTTCACTTTCTCTTCGAAATGAGATATTTTTTCAGAATAAAAGTATCTTTTATTGGAATCATATATATACAAATATTTGTAATAATGAAGATCAAAATCATAAAAGTAAAACCCGAATGTATGTACATACATATATTATTGTTAAATTGATAAACATAACAGAATAAAATAATATTTAACATGATTATAGTGAAGGGTATATAAGATGTGGCATGGCCGACTATAGCACTCTTACATGTTTAATTAAGCTTTAAAAATGTGTGTCAAGTTTTTCTAAGAAATTTAAATTCAATGACGTATAAAATATTATCTCTGTCTTTATGTGAAAGGAATTATTCTGGCAGATGAATATTTCAAAATTAAAAAAATTGTTTCTGTATCTACTAGTACAATAAAAACATTTCTTATTTATTCTTAAAAAGAAATTTTGTTTAAAAATATCATCAAACGAATAAATTTTTTTTTATCAAAAACCATATTATCATTGAAATTTGCAATTTAATACGCAATTGTTATCTTAACAATTTTTATTTGTCTTTTAGTTTTTATAATATGGATTAAGAAGTATGAACAAGAATGAATGATGAAATATAACGTTGCAACATATTTTCATATTATTTTACACGCAAAGAAAAAAAAAAACATGGTTGAGGTAACCATAATTTAAGAGCAACATATTATGGTTAAATAATATGGTTGTAGTCCAACTATATTATTATTAAACATTATTATATTATGGTAAAATTATAGGATGAAATGTCATTATAAAAATGTTCCCATTTTTATAATAAAATTTTTTTATTTATTATTTTTATCAATCAATCTTATTATTTAAAAAAAAACAAAAATTTTTCAAACCAATAAAATACTACATTTTGTTTATTATTAATATATTATGGTTAGTAACAATATATTATTTTTGAATAATTATAAAACTTTATTTGTGGTTTGAAGTTAACCAAATATTGTATAGTTAAAACCAACCATGTTGGGTGCAGTAACAATTTAATAATGAAATCTTAACAAAAATTAGTTTCTCGTGATGTTACAAACATCTAAAATTTGTTTATCACAACCATACTTTGTTGAAAAGAACATAATGTGGTTGCTGTGACCATAGCAGGGCCAAAATACCTTGCAAAGATTCTGAGTAAAATGTATGGAACAGAGTACTGTTTGTATAAACTTGGCACATACGTAAAGCTGCTAGCTGAGACCGACTGCCAATTAGTAGGTAGAAAGGCATATTTTTCTTCTAAATGCTGATTCACAGAAGAAAGTTTTTACGTCAATTTTAATTAGTTTTAGAAAGTAATTTTATTAAGATTTTAATTAATGCCATAATTTTTTTAATTGTACAATTATTTTGTTGCAAATAATTTAATTAATTAGGCTTAAGTTCGTATATTATAATTACTGCATTTGAGTTTTTGCTAAGGAATGTAATTCATTGTCTGGATCGCTATAACTTTCATCAGCTGCTAGTGTCTGAAATAAAAATTTACCTATTTTCTTTGACAATTTATCAAATAATTTATAAAACGTATTCCTTCAACTCAAATGCAGTAGTTAGCTTTTAAGAACTTGAGTCTAATTAGAATAATTAATTAATAACAAATAGTTTGACAAAAAAAATTATAGTTAAATAAATACTATTTTGTTCCTTTATACGCAGAAAAAAATATTTTCACCAATTAAAATTTTAATTGGTTTCGGATTAAAAATTAATTAAATAAATAATTGATTTAATTATTTGTTTAATTATGAATTTTTTTTTTTGTTCTGTTTGGAATAAATATTTCTCGATTAAAAATCATTGATTGAATCAATTAAAAAATTAATTAAACTTTAATTTCAAACTAATTAAAATCTTTAATTAGTGCAAACAAATTTTTCTATGTAATAAAAAATAAATAATGGAATCAATTAAAAAATAGTTAAAAGAGAAAATGTTGTCAACACCCCATTACTTTAAAATAGACGCAACCAAACCATCATAGGACCAGCTGTTGCTTTACTTATGCTTGCAACTGTTTGTTAAAAAAAAAATTAACTTTTCATTAATCACTTATTTTCTTTAATATTCTAATTAAATCTCTTTAATTAGAGATAAATAAATTTATATATTTTATTAACTAACACTTATAAACCCTTACAAACACTCTTGACCCTTAAGCAATTTAATAAAGGTAAAACGCTAATACAACAAATTCCTTTTGGATCTAAATTATGGCAAACAATTTCTGACATTTTTATGTGGGTTTGCAGTTGTAAAGAAACTTCAGCAGCAAAAAAAAAAGGAAACGAAAAAAAAAGAAAATTTCTTAGTAACCAAAATGAAATATGTGCCTGATGTTTTTTAATTATTATTTCCTTTTTTCTTTTATCTCTGCTAAAATATTTACAAGGTTGTTGCAGCCGCCATACTCATACATTATTCTCTATCGTCTCTTTCTTAAAAGAATCTTTAACGCTTTAACTGATTTTATTAAACATACGTACCTAATAAGGTGTGCGTCAAAATGATAAGGTCGTTTACTTTTTAGTTACTTTAAGCAACATTTATTATTTCTTATATTGTGTCCTTTTTCGCCTAAGACACTGGGTGTCTTTATAGCTTTTTTATTCTCCCAAAATAATAAGATTTCTTAAGGCCCTTTTTTACCCAAATTTCTTGCCACTCAGGAGAAATTTAGAAGCATCAAATAGTCGCTTATTTTTTTAAAGCAATCTTTAACAACAGTTTTTTTTTAAATGGGAAACGGGCAGAGAGGAGTACTGGAGAGTTTTGAGTTTTAGCAGCAAGCTCACTGAAGACTTACTTTTAAAATATGTATACTATCTATAACGATTTATTTCACTACCATCATCGCGCTTAAGAAAAAAAAAAAACAGATTTAGATAAAGGGTATTTGATTATTATTTTGTAACAGGGTACCTCTCTCAAAGCCCCTATTCATAAGCTTTTTGCTAGTTTTTCAAGTGATAAAATCTTGGAAGTGAGTTTTTTTTCGGGTAAAGAGAATCCCACAGAGATATTGAGGTACTTCCCTAAAAAAAATTTATTTAAATTCATTAAAATGTATTTATGTTATGCAGGTACAAACAGAAAGTTAAATAAAAATATAGACAAAAAAATATATAAATTGATGATTTGTATTTCTAATCGATTCTATCGGTACTATTAATGAAATTAAAAAAAATAAAAAATCAGGGTCCATGTTGATTTTGAATAAAACACAAATTATTTAGGAAATTATTTTCATTTCTTTTTAATTTGATAATATTGGTATGGTTTAATTAAGTATGGAACAAAATATCGGCCAAATTGCGGCAGCTTCAAATTTTCGATGACGCTGAGGCATAATTGAGGTTCTATGCCGTTAATGTGCCGAATTATCTCATTCTTTAGCTTTTGAATTTTTGCTAGCTTATCGACGTACACCTTTTCTTTCAAAGAAAGAAGTGCAACGGTGTCTAATCACATGATTTTGGCGGCCAATTGACATCGCCACCATGTGAGTTAACACGGCCATTGACTTTGTCGTGCAAAAGAGCCATTGTTTCGTTAGCTGTGTGGCAAATGGCTCCGTCCTGTTGAAACGACATATCGTCCACATCCATATCTTTCAATTCGAACCATAAAAAGTTTGTTATCCTTTCACGATAGCGAACACCATTTACAGTAACTGCCAGACCGACCTCATTTTGAAAAAACTACGGCCCGATGATGCCCGCACGAAACAGTCACTCTTTGTGGGCGCATGGGTTTTTCGACAAGCACTCTGGGATTATAATTCGCCCAAATGCGGCAATATTGCTTATTGACGAATCCACTGAGGTGAAAATGTACCTCATCACTGAAGATGGTTTTCTTCGAATATTGATCATCCACTGTTGCAATTTCTTAAATAACTTTAACGCGTTGCTCGATTGTATATCTTTCCGTGGTTCAAATTGAGTTAGTCTGAAATTGAGAAATGTCAAATTAAATGCAGAAAAAAACTTGAAGTTTAGGTGTAGTTCACATTCAACATCGACCCTTAAGCGATTTGATCGTTTAGTTTTTAATACTAGAAACGTCAATAACTACCACGTCAGCACTGTGGCACATTTTTTATAAGAAGGTGGCCAAAAATCATTTCTTTATGGGTACCGACTTTAAAGTTATGTTACTTATTTGTAGGGGAGGGTTTGGAGTACAAAATGGAGCAAGATAGGTTTGAAGTGTTTTGATGGCAAGGAGTTATGACGTCATACCCATAGGATGTGTAAAGGGACTAACTAATTTAAAATTTCTATCAGCATCTATATGTTTAACGAGTGATTTTAATACCATTTCGCATACCCTGTTGCTTTTTATAATTTAGGTTTTCCATTTTACGATTTATTTAAATTTAAGGTGGTATTTGTTATTGGATATTTTAGCCATATATATTTGGCTTAAAAAGTCATTATAATTCATATTTTTTTTTAGCCAAAAAAGGAAACAGAAGAAAAAAACATAGAAAAAAAACAGAAAATAAAAAAAAACAAATAAAACAACATAAAGAAGCAGTGAAGTGTATAAAAGAACAAAAGGAAACAACATATTTAAAAAAACAAATAGCAACAACAAAATTTACAACACAAACAAAATTGGATAAATTTCCATTTAAATATCAAAGAGTGAGAAAAATACAGAAGAAAATAAATGTAAATTTAATCAACATACAGCAAGGTCGCTTTAAAAAAAAGAATAATTAAAAAATTAATGAAACAAAAAATTAACAAAATAAAGAGGAAGTAAAAAATTAAAGGAGTTTATAATTTTTTTGTTAAAGCTTTAGCTTGTGATTTAAATATAAAAAAAAAGCTTTAAAGATAATAAATATTTTTTAAGTTTAATTTTTATTTGAACTATTTTTTTTAATGAATTAATAAATATTTTAATTAGTGTTAAACAAAGTGAAGTGAAAATTTTATAATTTTAAATTTAAAAGCCAAATAAATATGTGTTCGCTTAATTAGCAGGTGGGTGTAATTGAAATAAGCTTTGAAATATGAAATATACCCTACGGACATAAGCGGCTTAAACAAAATATAAATAAAGAAATAAAATAAAAAAAACTTTAAGAATTTCAAAAGAAAGTGTAAAATACTCGTATAATTAAAAAAAATTAAAGTATTATAAAGAAAAGTCCATAAAGTTTTCAAATTTAAATTTATTAAAGCAAATCTATAAATTTATAAAAATAAAAAAACTTTAAAGAAAAACAAAAGGTTTGATAAAAGATCTTTAAAATAAAAAAAAAAAAAAATTTAAATAAAAAAATTAAAATTATTTTGTTTATTTGATATTTTTCGACCTTAAAAGACTTCCTTAAATTGACTTCTTATTTGGGCTCTAGGTCACTGTCTCTATTTAAATAAAACTCTTTTTTGTTTTATTAAAACACATTTGTTGAAAATTTTTTATATTCGATATTTCGAACACCTTCGGTGTTCTTCTTCAGGAATATGAGTAAAGGTGTCAATATCCTACAATGGGAGTAGGCATAATACTCCCATTGTAGGATATTGACACCTTTACTCATATTCCTGAAGAAGAACACCGAAGGTGTTCGAAATATCGAATATAAAAAATTTTCAACAAATGTGTTTTAATAAAACAAAAAAGAGTTTTATTTAAATAGAGACAGTGACCTAGAGCCCAAATAAGAAGTCAATTTAAATTAAAATTATACTTGTTTGTTTGTTGTTATGCTTGTGAACTCAATAAAATTTAAACAAAAACCCCAATTAACTAAAGCTCTTTAACTACATTTATTTTTTTTCACAATTAAACGTGTGCTTACTCCTGTTTGCATAAGGTGAGTTTAAATGCTTTTAAAATATATTTATTTATTTTTGTATTTAAAATTAAAATGTGTCTCTTTTTTCGCGACTACTTATGCATTCATTTTGTGGTTATAAAATGATAACAATTTCCGAAAAAATATATAGAACAAAAAAGAAAAAATTATAATATTCATAAGAGTGTGTGCTGCAGGTTTATATTAATTTTCATCATTTTATAACAAAAAAAAAAAAAAAAATAAAGGGTGTAAGGGCCGATATTGATTTTGAATAAAAAACCAAATTATTTAGGAAAATATTTATTTTTATTTTGATGATATTGGTATGGTTCAATTATGTATGAAACAAAATATCAGCCAAACGGCACACCTCCATCCGATGTTCCAAATTTTCCATGACACTGAGGCATAATTGAGGTTCTATGCCGTTAATGTGCCGAATTACCGCATCCTTTAGCTCTTTACCCCCGGGGGTTCCAATTATCACTGCAGGAATATGGCAAATGCTTTGACGCGGTTCACTCGGGGCACCAGACGCTAGGGTTCCTAGAGCCTAAATCTGGAAGAAAAGGTCTGTGTGTTAAAACATACGGGTCCTCTTCGAGGCCCGACCAGTGCCCAAAGGACTGGTACCACGGGAATCGGTGGCCCCACAGAGAGCATATCCTCTCTGTGACCGGTTATTGGTGAGGTCCCCTTCGGGGGTACACGTGGTGGTTGTGGTTTAAGATCGATTTATGTAGGCATAGTGCAAGGTCGATCAAGTGTGCCGTTGCACTCTCAACAGACGGAGTTTGGATAGTCTCCAAACCCCTAAGCAAGAGGCTATAATATGGATCTAGGCTTGCCTTGGAAAGGCTTGCCATATTATATAAATTGCTACTCATTGACTGTATCACACACAAAAAGCGATTGGTGGCAATCGTATAGTGTTGTTATACTACACAATGGGGGCGCTAGTCTACGCCTAAGTTTCACTCGGTGGTGAGGATAGGCCGAGTAGGCAGGTACTCACGTTAATCATGTTCCACAAATCCTTTAGCTCTTGAATTGTTACTGACTTTTCGACGTACACCTTTTCTTTTAAATAACCCCAAAAAAAGAAGTCCAACAGTGTCAAATCACATGATCTTAGCGGCCAATTGACATCGTCATCACGTGAGATAACACGTGCATTGAATTTATCGCTCAAAAGAGTGATTGTTTCGTTATCTGTGTGACAAGTGGCACCGTACTGTTGAAACCACATATCGTCCACATTTATATCATCCTATTTGGGTCACAAAAAGTTCGTTATCATTTCACGATAGCGAACACCATTCACAGTAACTGCCTGACCAGCCACAGTTTAGAAAAAATAAGGCCCGATGATGCCGCCAGCCCATAAACCGCATCAAACAGTCACTCTTGGATTATTTTTCGCCCAAATACGACAATTCTGCTTACTGACAAATTCACTGAGGTGAAAATGTGCCATATCACTGAAGATGATTTTCTTCGAAAATTTATCATCCAAGCCTGAGTAACAAATTAAGTTAGTCTGAAATTGATTAATGTCAAATTAAATGCAAAAAAAAACTTGACATTTAGGTGTGGATCACATTCAGCATCGGTCCTTAAAATTTAACCACCCGATACATACTCTTAAATTATATGCTTGTGGTAGATGGAGTTCGAGCCACTTATTTGATTTTCAGTATTGAAAATGAAACAAAACAACACGTATAGTGTATGAGTAATGACGTTGCAGAAAATTGGTACTAATACCCACGAGTTTAGGAAATCATAAAAACCCTATCCATCACTTCCCTAGAGGGTAAAGAACCGAAATTAGTCATGTATTTGGTTTTTGTGGCACCGGTTCCTGTTCCAAAACTTTATATAAAACAACCTGTCACTTTATCATTACCTTGTCATAGGAGGGTTTCAGTCAACACTATATACACTGATCAAGATCCCTGTGGCAGAGAGGCAGCTGCTAATTTATGTATATTTGTTTTATGTTGTCACAACTGTTCATAACAGGAAGAGAACCAAGTCCAGGGTAGGTCCGTTTCTCTCAAATTAATCGGCCATTTCGTTTCACGAATGCCCTTATGCCCCAAAATCCAAATACACCTAATACGTTATCACATAAATAAGACGAGATATTAAATATACATCTCTATTTTGAATTCGTATTGGGCAAAAGCCATCGTCCATCGGTTAGGTAAAGATCATTGGAGAATTTACGCAATTCAGTCACTGTATTTATTTTTGAGCCATCCGTATAAACCGAAGCTGTGCCTTCTCGGACTGTGAAAATTAAGAAATCTGTCCGTATCTCCAAGATGTACCCGCATACTTGATGGTACTTTGGCTCTTCCATAGAACTCCAGAATTTGTTATCTTCTGGTGAAGAAAGCCACCTCTGCCTTCGCCAGATTTATGTCGAGACCGTTATAATGCTAATTCTATGAGCACACTAACGACAGATGGAAATTTTCCCATGTTTATGATCATAACTTCAGCTTTATATGTGTGTGATAACCTTTAGGGAGAAATAGGAATATTGTTTTTTTTAATAAAATTATGTTACTGAAGAACTGTCTAAATAGTCTAGAAAATTTTCTAAGACTTACTAAAACAAAAAGTCAAGTCAGTTATGTCGGTAAAAACGTTAAATTCCCATTTTTTTCTCTATTTTTCTTTCAGCTGAGATATTTTTAAGGGAAAAATTCATCGAGTAATTCTTACGTGATGCTGCAAGAGAAAGTCACACAGAGTATATTGGTAATCGATTACTACCTTCACCAGCAAAAAAATGTTAGAAACATATTTTATGGTCCTGTTACAGTTTTATTGTAGGTATATTTGCTGTCGTGTCTATAGCGTACGAAGTAATACACGCCTTATGTAAATATCAGGAGTGTGCCTGTTACGGCTCAAGATCTAATCCCATAAACACTCCGTGTAGAATTAAGAACACCGGCTATTATGGTTCAATAGATAAAGAAATATAAGTCAAAGTCATGCCTTAACTGGGACACTCTTTAAATATCTAAATTTACTTTCATACTTGTTGTTATATCCGTCATAGTAATAAACATTATGGAGTGCCTCGGTGGGCTAGTAGGTAGTGTGCTAATTTATCAGTCCGGGGTTGGGGTTTTGATTCCCAGCAAAGATTCTGGAATTTTTCACTACCAGTTGGCTGGAAGACCAAGAAGGAACTAGGATATAATCTCGGTGCCTTCAAATGGTAAACTGCGTTAGTACAGGTCACGGACTCTATAGTATAATCTGGCCTAATTATAAATCGCGGTAAGATGATACTTGCAGACTGTACTTGAAAAAAGGCTAACATAAAGAGGCTTTGGAGCACGGGCAGGCACATATTATGTGTAGATGCTGTGGAGACCTAGCCTTAAGCCAGTGGTTAGCAATTACCATAGACTCTGTGATGAGGAGAAATGTCGACATTCAATACTGTCGAGAGTAAAAGGCTCGCGACTCAACGAAAGTAAGGTATTCGTCAATTTCCAGTCGGATACCAGAAATCATTGGGAAACGAAGGGAGTCGAAAAGAGACCCATTAAGTTAGTGGTCTGCTTCGGTAGCCCGTCTACAAAAATAATAATAATACACATTATGGGTACATTTTTAGTGTCTGTCAATAACGGTTTAAAAAATTAGTTCTTATAAATCACATTTCATCATCCATGGGAACACCCTTTAATTTTTTAATTTTTTAGTTTTGATTTTTATTGCTTTTCGTTATTGGTAGCTACAGTTATTTGTATTTTGTAACAATTGCAGATACTTGCCTTTTACAGTTCAAAAGGTACACTTAAAGCAGGTGTGCTGTATGAGGCACCCTTTAATTTGGAAATAAAAAAAGTTTTTTTTTTCTTAAAAGTTGGAATTTTTCTTAATCAAAAAGTCAGTAATGACAAAGTTCTGCACTAAGAAACATAAAAATAAATTAAAGTAATAGGTAAACTTCCCCTGTTTTAAAGTCGGTTAAAAAGCTTAGTTTGTGTATTTGAGTCTACCAAAACTTTCAAAAATTGTTGTCTAATTTAGAGTTTATGGTAATTTTAATTTAATTTTAAATTAATTATAAAACAAAAGCCTTTTATACATAAATGAAAAATTTTTTTAAGAGAGATTTGTCCACACAAATAATGTCTTCTTTTGTCCTTCCTTTACTAAGAGTATATAAATTTTTTATATTTTTTAATCATATTTAATTTAGTTAACTACAGTTTGCAAAAACATACAAATTTGTAATCCATACAAAAGCTTAAAGAACTATTTTATTAAATCAAATCACATTTAATTCAATTAATTGCAGCTCTTTATGCCTTTCGACTCTCGCCATTTACTTCCTTATGTACTTACTTACTTACTTGCATGCTTGCTTGCTTATCTTGCTTATCGTATTTTTAAGGACCATTAAAATATTCTTGTTCTTCTAAGCCATCTACAGTGTCTCACAGCTTATTTGATGCAGTCACATTTATTCGAAACAATTTTTAATATTTCGAAAAATATTGAGACTAGACTAAAAAAAAGAGCACACGTGTTTATTAATTCATATATTATAGATTTTATAAAAAAAAATAACAAAAATATACTTTATTAACTAAATTTCTTAAATTAAAACAAATTCATTGCTTTTTTTAGGTCACAGCTTAAATGATGCACAAAATTTAAAGTTTAATTTAAAACTAAATTTATCTTCTAATTTAAAATTTTTTCTATAACTAATATTTGGTGGGATATCCTTTTTGGTCTAGAAAGGCTTTTAGCGAGATCTCATTGATTCTACCAACTTTTTTGTGTAATTGGGACTAATTTTGCCCCATTCCTCAAGAAGTGCATTTTTTAGGTCAGATGCGTTGGAAATTGTATGACTTCGGATGTTTATTTCGAGCACAGACCATAGATTCTCTATGACATTGAGATCTGGACTCTGAGCAGGCGTTTGTACAACATGCGGGCAGTTCCAGATGAGCCAAGTCTTTACTATGCTTGAAGTGTGCTTGGGATCGTTATCTTGGTAGTATCTAAAGGAATCTTTAATACCAAGTTTTTCTGCGCTTTGTAATAGATTTCCCTTCTGCAGATCCAGGTACATGTTTTTATCCATGTTCCCCTCAATGAAGGCTAAATTTCCGACGCCTGAAGACAACATACAGTCTCCACCATGTTTAACAGTGCTGCGTAAATTACGTGGGTCTAGGGCTGCATTTGGGTTTCTCCACACGTAAGACTTCCCATCTGATCGAAATAAATTAAACTTACTCTCGTCAGCAAAAAAAAAATGTTTCCCAGAACGACTTATCCTTGGAAATAAACTCTTTGGAAATTTCCATTCTGCGTTTTCTATTTCTGGCATTAATCAGTCTTATTTCGGGCATGAAAATTGGCTTCTCTAAGGACTCTACGTATAGATTCTGCACTGGCCGACTTACCCAAGAACTTTTCCGCTTCGATTTGTAATTTTGGCGCGCTCAGATGGGGGTTTTCCTTAATCTTTCTCACAATCCAACGTTTTTCGGCGTCCGAAAAAATCTTATTTGGAGCAGATCTGCACTTGTTTACTATTCTATTTTCATGCCGGAACCTTTCTATAATATGTTGGACAGTAGAGGAACTTAATGCGACAAGTTCAGCGATCTTCCGTTGAGATTTTCCCTCCTTAAAGAAGCGAATTACATCCTCCCGTTTTTCAATAGAGGTTCGTTTTCCCATTTTAAAAAACCAATTATCAAATATTCTATTTTTAAATTTTTTCTTTGCAAATGATGCTTGCTAATGATCACTGGCACTGAATAAAACTAAAAATATGTAAATTTATACCGTTATCATTCACACACACACACACATGTTTTGTTTACTGCATCATTTAAGCTGTGACTTCATTTTAATGGGTATTTTACTATTTTTGTGGTTATTTTTGAAAAGAAGTTGTTTTGTCTCGTTTTTTCTGCTGTAATATAATAATGAGATAACTGTTTTAATGATCATTGCCTTTTTTACTTTTTAAATGCAACAGCTTTCGGAATATTTATGTTTAAAAAAATATTTATAGCCTGCATCAAATAAGCTGTGAGACACTGTATCTATTTATCATTTTAATGGATATAAATGTTGAGAGTTTTACTTTACCATACAAATGTATCACAGATGAGCTACAAGTTAATGTGCAATCAATATTTTTACCTTTGAGAGAATTTTATTTACGACAACTTTTTTTTTTTGTTCATTTGTAAGGATAAAAGTTGCTAAAGGAACTGGAGCATGAGGTAAAAAACGGATATTTATAAATTAGAAATTGCAATGAACTTTTGAAAAGTTTTCTAACAAGTTTTTGCATCAGTTTAATATATCTTTTTATATAATGAAATCTAATAAAAATCGAAATATTGATTAACTTTAAATTTCTGTACCGTATTTTGAAGGGAGAAACTTGTGTTGCGCATTTAATACAAATTTTTCCTAACTGCGTTTTACCAGCATTTTCAAAATAAATTTCTAATAAAATACCATGGCAAAACTTAAAAAAAATAATGCAACAGTAGTTTATGTGAACAGGCAAATAGTTTCTAGTGGTTAGAAAGTTTAGCAACTATCAAAGTAAAACTAATAGGGCAAATATACAAATTTATGAATTTTATGAATTTGCCTTAAAAACCTTTTTTAAATGAAAATATTTTTGGCGTTTTTGACCCATTGTGTTACTTTGTTCTTGTGGAAGAAATATTCTTAGCATATAGATATTATTATATCAAAGTATATTTGGTTGAATAGTTGAATCATTCTTGTTCAAAAAAGTGCCCAAAAAGCCATCTCGTCTTCTTAGTCCATATAAAGTTATAGTCAACCAACACAGCACCTGAAACATAATTTTGAAAAATATAAGTTCTTACAAAGTACACCCTCTTGTGACCAAAAGTTGCACTATGGTGTTTATCAAAAAGCGGCGCATTAAAGGTTAAAAGGTTGGATTCTTCTGCATCTATCCGCTTAACTCCTATCGGAACATTGGACATCTAGAGCTTTCTGTCTAAAAATTAATTGCTCCCTTCCAGACACGTGGAGCTTGTCGCTGAAGCGGGACGATTTGGTATATTTTCGTGACCTCCAGAGATATAAAATATTATTCCTCGTATTTGATTCATGTTTGTTTTTGACTGTTTGTCAGGATTTCTTCATTACTTGTAAGCTTAACAAAACTTTTAACAGAGCCCGACACTCCTTAGCGACTAAGCACGGGCGAAAACTTCCTGGAAGTTTGTGGGTACTTCTTTTGACTTTTTGCAGTTCATCTGTTACCATCCCTCTTGCATAATTCTGGCAAAATATTTCATTATTATACCTTCGCCGGTATTACCACTTAACACTAAATCACCGGCGAAGTAAAATAATTATAAATTATCTATGCTAGCTTCAACATTAATACGCCAACATAACACCAGAGGCGCTACAGCACTGTTCTAAAATAATCATAACGTGCCATTGCACTAACCATCTGTCTTATCTACTGCTCTCCCTTTCCACAGGAAGTAACACAGTTAATTTCGGCATTAATTGCCTCAGTGTTACTTCTATTAAAAAAAAAAAAAATTATCTGACTGGCGCTACTCCCTGAAAGAGTCGAGTAGGCCTAGGAAAAGATGAGAAGTATATAGGATGGATGCTTATTTGTGAGGGCGGAATCGACTCGCCCTGTCAGTGATGGAATTTTGAATTTATGGCTTTTGTATTTTATTGGTTCCTGTGGAGTCTACTACTTAAGCTTCCATATCCTTAAAATTACCCGCTGCTTATCCTGGGTGCTTATTCACTACATTCGCAACTAACCCCACTATGAGGTCGTGTCACTATCTGTGGAATCTGAGCTGATAGCTTTCACAGATGTCTAAATTACGCGGCCTTGAGAAAAAGATAGATAATAAAATAGTAACTCATTTCCTGTCTGTTTGTCTTTCTCTCTGTGCTCGCATTACGTAAAAACTACTGGATGAATGTTAACAAAATTGTGTGATGATGTACCTTAGTGTCCTTAGTAAACCACCCACAGAATTGCACTTATTAATAAACATATTTTTTTAATTTTCTTATTTTTTCATCTCCTTTGAAAAAACTTGTCATCTTTAAAATTTTTATGATCTAAATTAAAACAAAGCTTTTAAAAAATGTACCTGTTTCTAAACATTTATTACCACATTTTACGAATTGCAACAAAAACAAAAAAAGAAAACCATTAATAATGAAGAACAAATTTTCTGCTTAAGAGGACAGAAAATTACGTACATAGTGTAACCACACACATGTTTGTGTCATTAAAACTATTGTTTTAATTCCCCTGCAGTCCGTAGAACCAGTTCCGCGTTACACAGGACTTTTAGTTCTGATGCACTGTTTTATTTGAGTAAAGAACAAATGTTTTATTACACCACAGTTAATATTTCGTGTCTTTTAGTTAGTGTTTTTTCTTTTTATTTTTTAGAAATATCGTCACACTATTACAGCTCTAGCAAAGACACTTATTTAAATTTTTCTCCTCCTAATTATGTTATAGTCAACAAATGAACACAAAGAATTTTTAGTCAACGAATTTATTATATGGTGTGTGTGTATTTTATAGAGAACAACATTACATTGTTTTTAATCATATTATAATCATCTAGTTTAACCATATAATCTTTATACTTCATCATCTGTACTTTTGACATATAATAAAACAGTAACTTATTTTCTGTCTGTTTGTCTGTCTGTCTGTGTTCGCATCAATTAAAAACTACTGGATGGATTTTAACAAAATTTTGTAAAGAGGTACCCTAGTATCCTGATTCCAACATAGGATACTCTTTTTTGAGAACAATATCCTATTTCCTAGAACAAGTGGAGAAAAAGCAGTGAAAGAACGCCGATTTCTCTTCCGATTTAAAGCGGGATATTTTAAACACTGTTGCGCAACAGATGGCGCTGTTTTAAAATAATGACAAAGTTAATTGAAATCGTAGTATTTAAAACACGGTTGCGCAATAGGTGGCGCTGTTTTAAAATGATCGCAAAATATGACTTACTTACTGCCAAATAGACAATAGTATAAAATTTGTATTTAATTTGTATTTTTACTTTGTGGAATTACATTGTTAATTAAATACTTTAAGCACCTTTTACAGAGCTTTACAATAATTTATAGAATTTTATATAAATTTCAGAAATTTATATAAATGATAATTATAAAAGAAAGAGTTAAAATTTGTTGTGGATTACTTTTAAAATAAAATCGAACAAAATATTGTCCTGACGCACATAACGTGTGTGGACTAAGCTAGTATATTATATAATATATGATGAAATTTTTATATTTAAACAATGTCACTAATAGGATTGATAATAATATGTTTCTAACAGAACAATATTGTTATTATATTGAATAATATGGTTTAGCTATAACCATATAATTTAATCATAATATGTTGCTCTTAGATTATGGTTACCTCAACCATGTTTTTTCTTTGCATGCAGAGAAAATATTTCAATAGCGTCAAATCACACAAAAACGAGGTGGCTAGTTAATAGCTCTAAAATATTATTGCCTGCTATGCTAAGGCTTTTTAGTAGAGACACGAAAAAGTAGGCTAGCATATCTGTACACCACCCACTGTAACGATCTGACCATCTTTACTTCAAAAGTTAAATTATGCACCCGCCCATAAAACTCACCACCCAATAAACGTTGAGTTTTTATGGATGTAATGGTGTTTCGAGAGTAACTTGAGGATTATAATCACTTCAAATGCGATAATTCTTTGTATAGCCATTTAATCAAAAGTGTAAGTCATCACTAAAAAAAACTTAAGTAATGAATTGGTCGACTTGACCCATGACTTTCAAAATAAATCCTTTTTTTTTGTTTTTTTTTTTCTTTTTAAGCTAACACTACCTCCGCGAAGCTTTTTTTGTTTGTCTGCAGAAAAAACCCAGAGTCTTTGGCGGGAATCGAACCCGCAACCTCCAGACTGATAGACTTGCGCGCTACCAATCGGTCTATCGAGGCACTCAAATCTGAACAATTTTCAAACGTTTCGCAGGCATGATCTTCTTTTTATGACAAATTGAGTCTGTATTTACAACAACTATGAAATTAGATATCACAGAAAAAGTGTTGCCAAGTTATATTTCTCTGCCTCTAAAAAAACTATCTTAACCATAACTCTAAATTAGAAAATCAAATTCCAAAATTCAACTATATATCTATATACGTATAGTAAAACTGTAAAAGGACAATTTCTGTACGTGAAATATTTTGTGAAAATTTTGTTGCTCGTGCCGACAGTAATCGAAATGGAATACAAAACAGCAATTTTTATAATTTGAGTCTGTCTGTGTTCGCATCATGTAAAAACTACTCAGTAAATTTTAATGAAATTTTATGAGGAGGTACCTTAGTATCTTGGGTCAAATATAGGATACTTTTTTTCCGAAAATATATATCATTTCTAAGAGAAAATAGAGCAAAAGTTGTGAAAGAACGCAATTTTACTTATTTAATGGTACTGCAAACTTGGCAGCACCTTTTATTTTTGTCAGCGGGAAATTTTAAACACTATTTACAGAACTCTACAATAACTTTAGAATTTTATATAAATTTTAGAAGCCTATGTCCCGGAGTAATTATCCAGGGATGGGTACCTTAATATAAAGTAAATACATAAACCATATCCGAAGCACAATGAAAGTAAGAGTCTTAAAAATGAGGGGTGGATTATTTTTAAAGCATAATCGAAAAAAAAACAAACAAAGATTTAAATTTGTTGTTACATCGGCTCCTTGTTTTTATTTTTTTTAATTATAATTAATGTCAGCATTTCGAAAAAAAATCTTAAGACATCTTGTTGTGAAAACCAACGGCCATATAATTAATTAATATAAATTTATGTTCTCTGTCAATGAATTGGCTGGATTTAGAACTGAAGGGTTCAGTTTTAGTATGAACCAACCACTACAAGTAATAAAGATTACAGGCGGGTGGTTGTGTAAATTAGTGTTGCTAACTGATTGTTTTTTTTTTTTTTTTTCTAATATATATGATGACTTTTTTATTAGTGAAACCCTATTGTGTACAACAAACAGTATCAAGTTTAACTGCTGTGTTGGGCTTCCGTCTGCCTGCCTGTCTGTCTGTATGTTTATATGTGTAATAAAATGTGTTAGTGAACTTTAGCAAAAAAAAAAAAAATTCTTAAGGTTCGTTGTAACTTAAATGTGTGTAAATTTATATCTTTAATGTTTTATTTAATGTGGCTGTTATATACTAAACATGTGTATTAAATTATCTTTATACATACACATCTTTACAACTTTGTTGCCGTCTAACATCTCTTGTGGCCTTTTGAAGTGCAAATATTTATTTTTAACAAGTCTTTGAATGGTTTTTATTTTTTTCTGTTTATAAAAAGTGCTATTTTAATGGAGGTGCATATTAAGTTTGCCATAACGTTAGCAACAGATAACTGAATTTTAGATTCTCATAAAAATGCAAGGAAATAAAACTAATTTTTTCTGCACGCGAAATTCAAAACACGATAATCTATGCGATACTGTTTTTGAAATATTACACGCAAGGAAAAAATATGGTGGAGGTAACCATAATCTAAAAGCAAAAAATTATGATTGAAAATATATAGTTGTAGTCAAACCATTTTATTATTAATATATTGTTGTGTTAGAACCATATTATTGTCTAACTTAAAAATAACATTGAAAAATATAATATGACCATATTATAATGAAAATCTATTTAATTATGAAATAAATTAAAGATATCTGGTAATATAGCTGTATCCGCCACGTCGGCGGCACCCCAAAAATATTTTGTTGGATTTTTCTTTGAAAGTAATAAACATCAAATTTTAATCCTCGTACTTTTATAGTGCTTCAGTTATGGTTTATATATTTTATTTATATAGAGGTACCCATTCCTGAATAAAATTCAAAAATGTATCTAAGATTCTAAAATTATTTTAGAGTTCTGTAAATAGTGTTTGAAATATCCGGCTATTAAAAATGTGCTGCCAAGGTGCTGCCAAGTTTTCAGCACCATTGAATATGTGGGTGCTGTAGCTTAAGTGGTTAGCACGTTGACTACTAAGCAGTGGTCACGAGTTCAAATCTCAGCCGTGGCAACATCAATTTTTCTGATATGTATTAATTTTTCTTCATAATAATGCATATCAGCGCCCTCCTTCGCCGGTATTACCACATAGCACTAAATCGCCGGCGAAGTAAAATACTTATAAATTGGCTATGCTAGCTTCGAAAAAATTCGCCTAAATAACACCAGAGGCGCTGCACTACTGTTCTAAAAATAATCATAACGTGCAATTGCAGTGTTGCCAGAATCGAAGCTTTACTATCACTAACCATCTGTCTTATCTATTACTATCCCTTTCCAAAGGAAGTACCACAGTTTATGTAGGCATTAACTGCCTGAGTGGTACTTCTCTTTAAAAAAAAAAAAATTGCGTGCTTTCAATACTTCTCTATTTTGATATATTTAGAGACATTTTTGTGGAAGAAAGTGTCCTATATTTGAACCAAGATGCTAGGGTACCTCGTCACAAAATATTATTAAAATTTATCAGCAAGTTTTTACGTGATGCGAACACAGACAGACAGACAGACAGAAATTCTAAAAAGTGTTGTCTTGTATTTCATTTCGATTACTAACTGCACCAGAAATATTATTTTCAAAAAATATTTCAGGTACAGAAATGGCCCTGTTACAATTTTATTATATGTGTAGATTTTATTTTTTAAGCATTCGATATGAGAATGACTTATTTCATAAATTATTATTTTTGGAAAAATAACCCCTTAAATTCCATTCAAAAATAAAATTCTTATTAAAAACTAACTGTGCCTGCCGATTTGGCTTTGAAAGTATTCCACACTTATTTTAGAACTCATACTTTTATAGTGCTTCACTTATGGTTTATATATTTACTTTATATAAAGGTACCCATCCCTGCTTAAAATTCTAAAATTTATGAAAAATTCTAAAATTCTAAAAATTCCTGTAAAGCTCTATAAGAGGTGTTTAAAATAATTTAATAACAATGTAATTCCACCAAGTAAAAATACAAATCAAATACAAATTTTATTCAATTGGCGCCATCTGTTGTTTAAAATATTCCACTTTCACAAATAAAAGGTGCGCCACCGTGTTTAAAATATCCCATATTTAAACTGAAAATTGCGTACTTTCGCTGCTTTTTCTCCACTTTCTCTTGGAAATGAGATAATTTATCAGGATATCAGGATGCTAAGGTACCTCCTCATTTAATTTTGTTAAAAACCATCCAGTAGTTTTTACGTGATGCGAACACAACCACAATCCACAATAATGTTGGCCGGCTACTCATGCTATGGTAAGAACAAATATTAAAAGTTAAACACATCGCTAATATAAATTCTTAGCGTAGTATTGAGATTGACATCTATCATTAGAAATTGGGCACATCCCCAGGGGTAGAGTTTGGAACAACTGGTTGGTGGAGAACTCAAGAAGCAACAAAAAACTACTATTGGGTATATTTCTATTAGTAGATCTTATTTGGCAGCTGTCCAACGACAGCTCTTGTCGTTGGACACGTGCACAAGAGAATATCCTGCTCTGCGATTGCTTAATACCATCTCTCTCAACGCAATAACCACCTCAGTAATAATTGCCATCAATCTCCGATTAAGAAAGGTTAGGCATCTTCCATACGAGTGCATCATCAGAGCGAGCAAAAAGATAATTGTGAGCGGTAGTACAATCTGAGAAGAGCAATGAAGATTATCATAACCATTTCTCAAATTATCTTTTTATCAAAGACTCTGGTCTCCACTGCGCCTAGACCAACAACCAGCGATTACGAGTCATTAGATTGGCCAACCACAACCATATATTGTACTAGCTGTGTCCACACACGTTGAGTGTGTCCTGACAAATATTTTGTTCGATTTTGCTTTGGAATCCACACCAAACTTTAAGACTCTTAGGTATTTACTTTATATAAAGGTACCCATCCCTGGACAAAATTCTAAAATGTATATACAATTCTTAAAATTATTGTAGCGCTCTGTAAACGGCAGATATGCAATTATTAACTCATTATTTTAAAACAGCGTACTTTAATCGGCGTACTTTCACTGCTTTTGCTTCACTTTTTCTTGGAAATAGGACAATGTTGCGGATACTAAGGTAACTCCTCACAAAATTTTACGCGAAACGAACATAAAAAAGAAAGACAGACAGACAGGAAATATATCAATATTTAATCAATATTTAATACTTCCAAAAATATTTACTGCTCTGTCAGTTTTTCGTTAGTTAAAAAAGCTTCTTTTGGAAATATAATATATTTCGATGATGTAACCACACTTTCAGAGCTCTGAAGTTTTATAGAGCTACATTAGACATTTTTATTAATGCTATTGATGGTATGAACGAATTAGTTCATAATTTTATTTAGGTAATGTTATTTTTGCAAAAAATTGTTATCTTAATATATTGAACGTTCTACTTCATAAGGTTATATTAGGTTATGTTGTGCAAATTAATATACATATAAACGGTTCTCCTGTAAGGATGCAATGATCCTTAAAGAACGCTGAGCTTTATTTTTCGTTAGTTTCCTTTTTTAGTTTTCAATTTGCATATATCAGCAAGTAGGGCAGGTCACAATTAACAGAAGTGGTGAACTGCTGACCATGTTTGGGAAGGGCGGCTGGAGAACAATTAATTTCTTCTACTGTGTTGATATTTTTTGTGAGTTCCTCTTTTTTTCTGCACTTATTTTTTAAAGCGAATATTTTTGCTGATGTCCTGAGATATAGTAAAGGAGGGACCTAAGCTTAGATAAAATCAGGCGAAAGTTAGTCGAGCACCTTTCAGTACGTAACAATGTCTCTTAAGAACTATGGCTAATAAAATCGCTGTATTTTCAAGTGTGTAGAGAAACAAAGTCAGCAAATTCCGAACATTGCCTTATATAAATACGTACTTTGGCCTGGAGATAAAAAAAATATTCTTTTTAAGTCATAACCATTAAGCCTTCCTTCTCTTGTCTGTATCAAACTCCTGCTTGACTTAAATTGTCTAGTGAATAAAAAATTTCTCAGGGCCACACGTAAAATTGGTTTTAGTTTTCTTCAAGCATTTTTGCTAACAAAAAACATATGTTGTTTGTGGTTATTGCCGTCGCCTTTGCTTTTGCCCTGTATCCGGAAAATCATGAAGAAAAATTGGTTTTCTTTGTGTTATTTTCTTTTTTTTTTCGTGTGTTTCTTTTATAAGTGGTGGTTTTAATAACAAAATCTGTGTTGTACATTTAGGCCCAGAAAAAAGAAAAGGTAAAAAATACATTATTTATTTATGCCAATGAAAATATTCAAGGCAATATTGTATCAAACTAAATAAAAAAAATATATATATATTTATATATATCGCACTTGATCAACAAGAGGGTATTAAATCAAAATTTAAAATTTTCACTTTTTGCAAGAAATCAACCAACAACATCAATATCCATCTACTGTAAAAATTTCAAAGATTTCTGATTATTCTTTCATCTCGAAACCCGCATATGAGACCATTTTCGTAATAGTGTCTTGAGTACCTTTATATTAACAAAAAGTTATGATTTTTATTTGGCAATAATTGCAACAAAATTAAAAGAAAAACAGTGTAAATATATTATTTAATGGAATTTGCTTACAATAATATCTTCGGATTTTTAAATTATCTTAAAATGTAATCACAAACAGTTTTTTACCGCTACTGAAAATTTTTAAATTTTAAGTTAATACCCTCTTGTTGATTAAGTGCGATATATTTGATTTTTTCAGTGCTTACTCTAAAAAGTAAAAAAGTAAAAGTAATGAATTTTTAATATTTACTTTAGAGGTTAAATGACAAAATTATTATTTAACAAACACTTTTAATACCTTTAAAGTCACATGGGGGATTCACTAGGTGTTTTAAAGTCATATTTTTGAAAATAATAACATGGAAAAATATGACTTTTGTGAACAACTCCTCATAATAGTAAAATATTTTAAGTTTAAGTCAGTTGATTAAAATAAAATTATAAAAATAAGATGATTCTAGAAGATATAAATTGCTGTATTACGGGCAACAACAATAAGTCCGCTTAGCCATTAGGCTCAAGTTTATACTGAATTAGATGACATAAAATAAAAATAAGAAAAAAATTTATTATTTTTGGACTTTTTTTCTTTTGAACACAACAACAATATTTTTAAATTACTGTAAAATATTGGAACATTATGACGATATGACATGTTAGCATACCTTGTAAGTCCCTCAATAGAATACTTACAAATGGCAGCGAAAACTGATTTTGAACAAAATGTACAAAATCTATAAATAAGTAACTCATTTCTGTCTGTCTGCTTTTCATTTGTGTTCGCATCACGTAAAAATTATTAATTGGATTTGAACAATATTTTTTGAGGAGGTACCTTAGCATCCTGACTCCAATATAGGATACTTTTTTTTGGAGAAAAAACAATGAAAAAGACGCAATTTCCGGTTTAAAGGTACTACAATTTTCGGTTTAAAACTGGGATATTTTAAACGCTATTGCGTAACATTAGGTGCCAATTGAATAAAATTTGTATTTGATTTGTATTTTTACTTTGTGGAATTAAACACCTTTTACAGAGCTTTACAATAATTTTTAGAATTTTTTTTATGAAATTTACAATTTTTTTCCAGGGATGGCTACCTTTATATAAAGTAATTAGATAAGGCATGACTGAAGCGCTATAAAAGTAAGAGTCTAAAAATTGGTGTGGAATACTTTCAAAGCAAAATCGAGCAAAATATTGTCAGGATGCCCACGACATCCGGCGGGCACAGCTAGTATCTAATAAGCTACATTTACAACATTTGCTTCTGATAATTATTAGGATTAAGAAATTACAAAAAACATATAAAAAAGTAAAAATAAAGTCTGGTTGTGGTAAATGATCACAGTGTGCTTTAAATAAAAACTAAAAAATAGAACATATTTTTTTCTCTGTAACAACTACTGGAAGCAGTTGTTCCAAATTCTACCACTTGGGATGCGTCCAACTTCCAGTGATAGATCTCACTCTCAATACTACGCTTAGAGTTCCTATTCGTGATGTTTGCAACTACTAATATTTGTTCTTACTGTGGCATGAGCTGCCGGCCAACGTGATTGTAGCATGGTCACAAGAACCATCTTATGTTCTCTGTAACAATATATGATTGCGATGCAAATTAGCGATTTTTATAAAAATAAAACCATATTTTACTACGACTATACTATATTTTACTAGACGGGCGAACATTTGGAAGAAACACATAATTTTTTGAATTTTATCCATGGATGGGTACCTTTATATAAAGTTGGCGTGGATTTGGTGTGGATTACTTTCAAAGCTAAATCAAACAAAATAATGTCAAGACGCACGCAACGTGTATGGGCACAGCTAGTTTAAAATAAATCCAAATAGTTTTAATACGATATATGGTTTTATTAAAAACAATATTTATATGCTTCCAAATGGGGAACTTATAAAAACAGGCTTTTTCTTATTTTCCCTATTTTAAGCCTTATTATTTAAAATTCTGCCTTCATGTAAGTCTTAGTTTTTTCTGGTTAGATAATATATTTTTACTTACTTTTTCCTCGGAAAATTTAATATTTAATTTCTAAAATGTTCAAACTTTTGTTTAAAACTTTCGCTATGCCAAGTTTTTATTCTGTTTCATAGTATCTTTTCCTGTTTCATAGTTTTATTTAGAAAAAATTTTTTTTCAAAGTAGTTGGTATCGACTACTGTGGTTTCTAATGAACGCCTAAGTATAATTTCTAAAGAACACTTAATTCCTACAATTAATTGTGCTTCTTATGATTATCATTTTTGTTTTCATATTTAATATTTATTTTTAAAAATGCCAATAATAAAATGCCCTCTTTTTTCAATTAAATTGACTTCTCTTTTGTCTTTGAATTGTTTATTTTGCAACCACTTGAACAAATTTAATTTTTATTTTATTTCTGCCATATTTCTTATTCAGCTGTTTCCTTTTAAAAAATATAAAATATTTATTTTCCTTCTCTCTTGCTTTCTTTCTTGCTTTTGTAAATAAAAGAACTTGTAGTGTGTATTTTTCATTAAGACCCCCCTCTGTTGTCACTATAAATCTTTAATAACTTAAATTGTAGATTTATATACAACTTGATGTGGTACCTTATTTCGTATAAAGAAAATATTGATTTAATTTTATTTTTACTGAAAGTGGAAGAATAGATACAAGCGAGAAGGCAATACAAATGTTGACGCAGCTTTTGTTTCTTTTTAAGTTGAGCAAAGAAAAGTAAGTAAAGACGTGATTAAGGCAAATGGTTTAGAAATAAAAATAAAAATAAAATTAAAAAAAAAAATGGCAATTTGCTGGAGCTTTTAAAATTTACACTGTATTTTTATGCAACAATAAGCTCTTGCAAACATGTTGCAATTTATTTAACATTTAATTGTTTTAATAATTACTCGTAACTAAATAAATATTTAAGCACTTGTGCTTGTTTTCTATTGCCTTTTCACAGCTACTACGAGGGTGATCGAACAACTCACCTGGTCTGATATGTAGGTAACAGTACATAAAAAAATATATATTTTTTTTATTATTGTTTACTAGCTGTGCCCACACAAGTTGTTTGCATTCTGAAAATATTTTGTTCGATTTTACTTTGAAAGTAATACAAACCAAATTTTAGGACTCTTACGTATTTACATTATATATAAAGGTACCCATCCCTGAAAAAATTATTGTAAAGCTCTGTAATAGGTGTTTAAATTGTTTTAATAATAATGTAATTCCACAAAGTAAAAATACAAATCAAATACAAATTTTATTCAATTGGGTATTTGGCAGTAAATAATTTATATCTTGTGACTATTTTAAAACAGCGCCATCTGTTGCACAACCGTGTTTTAAATATAACGCTTTCAAACATAAAAGATGCCTTAAACTATACAGTACCTTTAAATCGGTAAAAAAAATTGGCGTACTTTCACTGCTTTTCCTCCACTTTCTCTTGGAAATAAGATAATTTTGCGGAAAAAGTACCCTATATTGGAATCAGGCGCCTCCTCACAAAATTTTGTTAAAATTCGTCCCGTAGTTTTTAAGTGATGCTAACACAAAAAAGAAAGACAGACAGGAAATGAGTTACTATTTTATTATATCAGGTATAGATTTCCTGCGGGTGGAGTATACGTATATAGACGAATTTCAAATAAAAATGTGGCTGCGGACTCCTGAAAGACAGCAACGTCCTACAGGCAAAAACATCTGCTATTAAAAAGACAGAAAACTGGTTAAGGTACCACAGATGTTCGAATAGCGATATCTATTTCATTACCTACAGTATAGATGCGAAAATGTATCTCAAAGGTGAGTTTAGTACCTCACATTCTTGATCGCGATAGCGGAGAATTCAACAGTCAATCTCAAGTAGGTGCGGGAACATAGGTCTACCCTTTGCAAATGTGTTGAGGATGAATTGGCCAAGAAGGGGATAGTGCTCTATGATAGTGCCTTGGACATCTATTGAGGCATTCCTCTCTCGGCCTGTGGGCAACGCATAAACGATGCTTTATAATGATTGATTTTTTTGAGGTTAGGATTTTCATGCATTAGTATTTGACAGATCACGTGAGATTTCAGACATGGTGCCAAAGAGAAAGATGCTCAGTATGCTTTGACATTTCATCATGAATAGACTTACTAACGAGCAACGCTTGCAAATCATTGAATTTTATTACCAAAATCAGTGTTCGGTTCGAAATGTTCAAATGTGACAAATTTTGTTCAGCGATGAGGCTCATTTCTGGTTGAATGGCTACGTAAATAAGCAAAATTGCCGCATTTGGAGTGAAGAGCAACCAGAAGCCGTTCAAGAACTGCCCATGCATCCCGAAAAATGCACTGTTTGGTGTGGTTTGCACGCTGGTGGAATCATTGGACCGTATTTTTTCAAAGATGCTGTTGGACGCAACGTTACGGTGAATGGCGATCGCTATCGTTCGATGCTAACAAACTTTTTGTTGCCAAAAATGGAACAACTGAACTTGGTTGACATGTGGTTTCAACAAGATGGCGCTACATGCCACACAGCTCGCGATTCTATGGCCATTTTGAGGGAAAACTTCGGAGAACAATTCATCTCAAGAAATGGACCGGTAAGTTGGCCACCAAGATCATGCGATTTGACGCCTTTGGACTATTTTTTGTGGGGCTACGTCAAGTCTAAAGTCTACAGAAATAAGCCAGCAACTATTCCAGCTTTGGAAGACAACATTTCCGAAGAAATTCGGGCTATTCCGGCCGAAATGCTCGAAAAAGTTGCCCAAAATTGGACTTTCCGAATGGACCAGCCGCGGTCAACATTTAAATGAAATTATCTTCAAAAAGTAAATGTCATGGACCAATCTAACGCTTCAAATAAAGAA
Organism: Phasia obesa; assembly: GCA_949628195.1. Taxonomy (NCBI): domain Eukaryota; kingdom Metazoa; phylum Arthropoda; class Insecta; order Diptera; family Tachinidae; genus Phasia; species Phasia obesa. The sequence continues at coordinate 130,189,299 of OX451218.1, read as the reverse complement.
CCGATGAGATTTTATGAAATTTTATGCGTTTTTTTTTAAAAAAAAGTTCTCAAGCTCTTAAAAAATCACTCGTCTGGGAATTATCGGCATTCTTTCTCATCACCGTGTCTTTAGTGATTACTAGCATTTGTCTAAGGCTTAGTTCCCCCATGGCATCCACATTTAACAAGCTTCTGCCCGTGGTCCTAAATCTTACGCTAGCCAGTGCTGGATATTCACACACAATGTGCGCTACCGTCTCAGCATCTTCCAGGCATTGTCTGAAAGTATCATCTTCTTCGATTTTTATCTTGGCTAGATGATACTTGAAGTTTTCATGACCTGTCACTAACGCAATTATCCTGCTTAATCTTGCCCTTACTAAATCAGAAGAAAATGGCTGTATTACTACGGCTACTAAAGTAATAGAATATTGTCTGTTTGGAACCCATGAGAGAAGGAGGGGTCTTCTAGACAATGATTTCCGCTGCCAAAATATGGAACTGGAGGAAGCTATCAAACATTTCCTCTACTACTTATGGCCTGCACTGGAAAACCGAAGTCTTCAGAACCTTGGAAGTAGGTATAATGAGTGCCTATCTGAGTGCCGCATCACTGGAACTAAGTAGGAGCAATTCCTTTTTGAAGAGTTGTGGTTTTCTAGCCCACTCCAAGTTGGTGCGGGATTGTACGTCTCGGTCAGTGAATTTCAATTTCTGCTGCCTTCACCTCTTGAACTTTCTCTCTTTATTCAAAGCTCTTCTCTTCATCTCTTCTTTCTATCATTACCTTCTTTAACTCTGCAGATAACACACAGGGTCCAGCACAATGAACCCAAGTGAGCTTTGAAATCTAAAACTCTCCTTTTATAAAAACAAAAGGTGCTGCCAAGTTTTTTAAACCTATAAAAGGATGTAATTTCACTTTTATCCCTCTTTACATTAGGAAATGAGATATTTTCAAGTGAAAGAAGTATTCTATATTTACACCGAGGTACTAAAGTACCCCAATAAAATTTTATTAAAATTGGTCTAGTAGGTTATACGTGATGCGAATACAGCCAGAAATTTTAACAATTGGTGTTTTGTATTCCAGCAGGTTACGTTAGGTTAGGTTAAGAAGGGTTGTGCCATAAATGGCATATCTACTCGAAGAGCCGAAGGGAAAGAACTTACCTATCACTAAGCCAACCGATTGCCTGAGTTTCAAAATTTTGAAATAGAGCTTGGAAGCATGAAACAGCTGTCAAAAAGTCTGAAAGTAAATAAATTAGCAGGCCTTAATGTGTTGTTATTGTTTTCTTTTATAGGCAGTGTTGAATCTCCCTCGTACATCTATTACTGCTACTGTTGGTTTTCTTGTTCACTCCATATCGTTTATAATAATTTTTAATGAATATTAAATGAAGCTTAATTTCTTATTTGTGGAATCATTAGCACAAGCAAGAAATGTCAATAAACAAGTGATGTTTAAACAGTTTCCACACATTCACTCCACATGATTATGAGAAAACATTTAGAAGGTGCTTTTTAATCATTATCATTTCAATAGTTTACTATTTGCATATTAACAGCTTCTCACACACATACAAATGCACTCGTAGGTCTGTATGTACACAACTAAGTGCATATTGGAGCACAGGTAGTGATTAGGGAAATAATACCAGCTAAAGACAAAATAAAAAAAAACCTTGCGTAAAAGATTTCAAGAAATCAGATGTCATGATTAAATCTAATCTTAAAACAATTAATTTCTATGCATATTGATAAATTAAAGCAAACCAAAGTGCTATATTCGGTCATGTCGAATCTTATACACCCCTTACCTAGACATAGCGGATATTAACTTTTATGTTTTATAATTTTATTTGTACAATTATAACAAACAAATAATATTAAAAAATGAAAAATATGATGGTAGAAGCTTTTTTGTTTTAATATGTCAAATTTTCGCTTTCTGCTAAAATGAATCTTTTGGTGAAATTATGACTTTCGGTAAAATTTAGTGATAAATGAGTTTTTAAATATCCCTAATAAATTGTTAAAATTTATTTTCTTGCTGAAAATTAGATTTTTATTTAAATTTTTAATTAGTCGAACTATATTTATTAATATATAAAATTTTTGGTGAATTAGATTATGGTGAATTAGATTATGGTGAAATCATCAATTCGTTAACAAATTTATTTTTTTATATAAAACCTGGATTTTTTGGTAAAATATAATTTTTTTAAATTGACTTTCTGCCGAAATTCAATATTTTTTGATGCAATATTGAGGAAATCTTAATTTCTTCCACAAAATCAGGATTTTCAGTGATATTTCAGTTTTTTTTTTCTTAATATATCGATATCACGATTATTTGGTAAAATAGCGATTTTTGACGAATGCTCGGCTATGTAAATTCTGCTAGTGTCTAAAATAAAATTTTTCCACTTTTTCTTAAAAATTAATCACCTAATTTTATAAAAAAAAAATATTTTTTCAACTTACTGAATAACTTAAACAAGGGCGTAAGGCGTAACGACGTATAGCGACTAGCTTTAAATTAACTCTAAATAAGAGCGCAACGTATTGTAATAAACAGTAATGTTAACATATTTTATTTAGTAAAATCACTAGATAAAGCAGAAAATAGCTAAAAGGGCACCACTCCTACACAAAAAAAAAAAAACAACAACATTTTGTTTGCACCCAACATCACTATCTAACGCTCTGTCAAAATTAGATTTTTTAAATTTTAGGTTTGCTTCCTACATTTTGTATGTACATATATACAGAATAAAACGAACTTAAGCCTTACTTAAAAAAGTTATTTTCATAAGAGTAATTTTTGAAAAGGTGTGATGATTTTCGACCGATATGGAAAATCATTTTTGAACTAATCTCGAATTATGTTTGTTAAAAATTCAGAGCAGAATATTAAAAGCAAGCAATATTTAAGAAACTAGTTAAAAGAAGTTGTAAAAAATTAATGAAAAACTATTATATATAAAAGTGCGAGTCAGAATCCCACACATAGGGTTCCGCACTATCTTTATTATTTAATTTTGAAAGTACAAGATTTAGATTTTTTCACTTCTTATGGGCACCTTTTAATTTATTATTTTTTTAATATATATTTCTTTCCTGTTGTTACAGTAGATAATGTTAACTATAATCTGTGTAAATTTTAAGTGTAAGTCTAGTACTGTTCTATGCCACTATTTTTGTGGAGTTTGTACAGGTAATACCGTATGACATATCAATATGAAATTTAGTATGTGCCTTTGGTTTATGGAGATGAACAGCTGTATAAATTGTAAGCATAATCGGGATGGGGCAAGGGGTAGTTTACCTAACACCTTAAATCGAAAATATTTTTTTTCGATTTGAATATACTTTGAACTTTTATTCTTTTTGTAATACATATAGGTGCCTTAGTAGGCTAGTACACGTAAAGAAAAAACATGGTTGAGGTAACCATAATCTAAGAACAACATGTTATGGTTGAGTTATATGGTTATATATAAAAATAATATTGTTGTCGTTGGAACATAAAAATAACATTGTAAAATATAACCATAGTTATGTTTATAACATAAACATACTATAATATAATTTGAAACATGTAAATGGTTATATGTGACAACCTATGAATATATTTATAAATAACAAAAAACAAATACACGAATATTTCCATTTAGACTTACATACATATTTTGATATTTTTGCTTACCTTTTATGTGTTTGATATAATTAATTTAAAACTATCATTTATAATAAAAAACAAATTTATTTGTTGACATCAAATGGGTATTTAATGTTTTTACGGTTTTAGATGAACCGATAGCTTACACACACATTTCTGAACTGAAAAAATGTCAAAACCAAAATATGTATTTTTAAAACCAAACATTACTTGTTTATTTTTAGTCATACTTAACATACTATGTTTAATAATAATATATTATGTTTATAATTTTTAAATAATAAAAATAATTTGGTTGTGGTTTGAATTTTAATATGTTTCAAATCAACCATGTTGCTTTTTTTTGTTTATCGTGACCAAAGTATTGTCCTAAATAACTATAATTTGTTCACAGCAAACATCTATTGTTACAGAGAACATAGTGTGGTTGCCGTGACCATACAATAACCATGTTTTTTCTTTGCGTGTAGGTAGTATGCTGGTCTATCAGTCTGGGGGTCTGCTGGGTTTGACTCTCACAAAGTGTTTTACTACTAATAGGAGTGAAGATCTTCAACTGTATGCTCGAGAATTAAGTTACAATTTAGTTTTAATTGTATTGTGTCATTAAAAACTAAGAAAATTTTAATTATTTAGCATAGTGAAAATAGTAAAAAATTTATAAACACACGTTAGGTATTTTTAATTTTTTTATTACGTTGTTCATTAACTGAATTGAAAAGTTTGGGAAGAAAGTCATATTTGTCATATTTATGAAAAAAATCATGGGTTATGTGTCTCCTAAATGTGCTAAACACGTCTGGTTCGAAATTATATAACGAACAAATAGGACGTAAAATATCTTAATAGAAATAAATTTTAGTCGAATTGTCTATTAACCGATGAACCGATATAAGTATTTTATTTTTTAATCTGCAATTTTTCTTACTCGAACAATTATTCAACTTAAAATCCTACGATTAATCGAGCGATGATTGATCGATGGATACTCTAGTGTCTACCCTAGAGTAAATTGTAAATTTGTGTTACTTTCGTAACATCCTTTAGCAGACATAGCTTTACACACTCTATATATAAATTTACGTTTAAAAAAACTCATATTTGCGAAAATTGTATTACTATCGGAACACCCTTTAAATTTTAGCATTTATTGTCTCAGCGGCCATGGCAATATACTTGTTATGAAAATATCAGACGGTACCTATTACGGGTTAAAAAATAAAGCCATATATGTAACAAAATAAAATACTATCGGAGCACCCTTTAATTTTTACTATTTTTTATTGAGACCATAGTAATACATACACCTTTTGTGAAAATTTCAAGAGTCTACCTATTATGGTTAGGCTATATACATGCAAGTCAAGTCACTGTGGGAACGCCCTTTAATTTTTAGATTTATTTTTTTAAACGTGTTTATATAGCAAACCTAGTTTTAATTGCTGTGGGTAAATTTCAAGTGTATGCCTCTTACGATTCAAGAAATAAAGTCATATACGCGAATAACACGTCACTTGGGGAACACCTAAGAGTTTCAGTATTTGTTGTTATAGAGGCCACAGTAATACAACTTGAAGTCTGACTTTTACAGTACCAGAGATAAAAGGCGCAGACAGACGCACAGATATTGTAGCAAAAATATTAGGGTTACTTTTTTTCTATTTTCTGTAAGTAAATTTATATATATATTTTTTTAATGCTTAAGTGCATGCAATCGATTTTTAGTTTCAAGGAAATCCCAGCCCTGTTTATAATAGTTGTCTTGCTAAAAATATAAAAGGCAAATAAAAAATTCCACATTATTATCTTGCCAACTGTTATCTAATAACAACGCAAAAGGTTTACACAGCTTTCGTTGGTTATTAACTTAATTGTCTTAATAATTAATTTTATAATGTAATCTAAAATTATTAATTGTTTAACGACATTAATAAGAACAATTTCTAATAATAGCTTTTATGTCGAATTAAATTATAAAAAATTTATATATAAAGTTAATAAAGAAATAAAAAAAAGTTCAATAAAATCACAAAATTATATCGAATTTATTGAGTCATTTGAAGCCAAGATAACATTAGCTACAAAGGTGCCAAATAATAATTTTATAAGAACTAAAACTACAATTATTTGTTGTTGTTGTTTATACATATGAGTAACAAATATATTTCAATTAAATTATTTACTTTAACATTAAAAACTATATTCATTCCACTGTATGTTTTAATCCTATAATGGATGGTGTTTGTGCTACACAAAGAAAATATTTTTTAATAATTTAATTTTGAGCCCTTGACAAGCAATATTTCGAAATTATATTTTATATTTAATATTTGAACAACAAACCTATTTCTCTTAATTTTTTTTACACAAAAAAAGTAAATTCCACAACCTAACAATGTTGTTTGAATACTTACACACTGTGTAATTTTTTAAGTCATGGCAAAATAACCATATACGGATACCACTACGTCATAAAAGACCAAAAAAAAAAAAAAAATACCCCTGTCTCCCAGTTTTGCCCAAAGTCCTCCAGGTTTTTTTTTATGGGCCCTCAAAGATGTGGGGCCTCGATGTCATTTTTGCAAAAAGTTATCATTTCCTCAAGCTCATATTTTGCAAACGGTTTGAAATTTTGATATACTCTCTGAGGCAAAGTTGTAGCTCTTATCATAAAGAACAAAAATTGTGAACATATAAAATCAAAGAAACTTCATCTTCAAGGTCAAAATCGCAAAAAACTTTAAAAAATTCAATTTTTTTTACCTTTTTTCCCCTGTTCAGGTCCATAGGTAGCAAACCGTTCAAAATTCAAGGAAACAATCAACTACAAAAATGAACCTAAGATCTCAATAAACAACTTTCTAGAACATATGAACTTTAGGTAGCGCTTAGGTAGCCGGGAAATTTTTCACCTAAGCGCTACCTAAACGGTGTTAAGAATCATTCCTAGGAAGTTCATATGTTCTAGAAAGTTGTTTACTGAGATCTTAGGTTCCTTGAATTTTGAACGGTTTAATACCTATGGACCTGAACAGGGGAAAAAAGTTAAAAAAAATTTAATTTTTTTAAGTTTTTCTGCGATTTTGACCTTGAAGATGAAGTTTTTTCTGATTTTGTATTTTCACAATTTTTGTTCTTTATGACAAGAGCTACAACTTTGCCTCAGAGAGTATATCAAAATTCCAAATGGTTTGCAAAATATGAACTTGAGTAAATGATCATTTTTTTTGCAAAAATGACATCGAGGCCCCACATCTTTGAGGGCCCATAAAAAAAACCTGGAGGACTTTGGGCAAAACTGGGAGACAGGGGTCTTTTTTTGTCTTTTATCACGTAGTGGTGTCCGTATATGGTTATTTTTTCCGTGTTGCACTGTGTTATTGCACAGCAGATAGTAGTAGTACGCTTGAGCAATAGATGGCGCTGGTTAAACATAAAGCAATCAAACTAAAATAAAACTCCCACGTCATTATCATGTTATAAAATGTATTCTGTTAATGTATAGTGTTAATGTTTATCATTTTATGTCTAACTAGCTGTGCCCACACACCTTATAGGCGTCCTGTCAAAATTTTGTTCGAGTTTGCTATGAAAGTATTCTACACAAGATTTTAAGACTCTAACGTATTTACTTTATATAAAGGTACCCATCCTTAGATGAAATTCTAAAATTGATATAAAATTCGAAAAGTCGAAAAATTATTGTAAAGCTCTGTAAAAGGTGTTTGAAATATTTTAACAACAATGGAATTCCACAAAGTAAAAATACAAACCAAATACAAATTTTATTCAATTGGCTATTTGGCAGTAAGAAATTAATATTTTATGATTATTTCAAAACAGCTCCACCTGTCGCGCAACCTTGTTTAAAATATCTCGATTTCACAAATAAAAGATGCCTTAAAGTATGCAGTACTTTTAAATCGTTAAAAAAATCGGTGTACTTTGATTGCTTTTTCTCCACTTTCTCTTGGGAACAAGATATTTTTGCGGAAAAAAAAGTATCCTATATTGGAATCAGGATACTAAGGTACCTCTTCACAAAATTTTGATAAAATCCATCTAGTAGTTTTTACGTGATGCGAACACAAAGAAAAGAAAGACTGACAGACAGACAGGAAATGAGTTACTATTTTATTATATGTATTGATGTAGACGGGAGTTAGGAAATTAGAAATTATATGAATTAATAGGGGAAGTATAAAAGCTCTTATTCAAACCTTTTACAGGTTGAAAGTGCCGAAAATCGTATCAATTAATTTTACATTTAATTATAGTTACACTATATGATTGAGTTCCATTGATTTTTATTAATACATGAATATTTTTTTAATTTACTTAAATACATGAGTTTAACAACAACTAAAATTTGTTGTTGTATTTGTTGTGGCTTTAAAACAAATGTATAAATGTCAAAGAAAATTACACAAATAAAAGATAAGATAAAATAAAATGACACAAAGTAGAATGAGAGAAACTATATTTTTAGAGGTTTTAGAAATTTGTTTACTGATATTTAGAACAACTAACAAGTGTCATTAGTAAACAACTTAAAATAAAATGTGTAAAAGTTCTTTAAATAAAAGACAACAAAAAAGAGGGTACAAATTCAGTAGCATGTAAAGGCGGGCGGACTTAACTGGCAATTTTTTGAAATGCTCAATTAATAGTTGGCGTGGTACCGCCCATACAAAGTAAGAAATTGTTATCGTGTTCCTGGCGAACTGCAATAGATAGCGCCTTGAAACTTTGCAAGAGTAGGTTTTGTGCTAAGGCGCATAGTCTGCCAAAATACAGAATGAATTGGGACAGTTGGCATGGTACCTCTCATACAAAGTGAAAAATTATTATTGCGTATATAGAGAACTATAATAGATATGGTTTTCAAAGTGGGTACAAGTAAACCCCATACCCATACGGATACTCCAGAAAAACATAGGCTGAATTAAGATAGTGAGCGTGGTACCCCCCATACAAAGTAAAATGTTATTATCCTGTATCTAGAGAACTGCAATACGTAGCGCCTTGGAATTTTGCATCAGTAATATGGGGATTAAGATACATTGTGTAGAGAAACACAGACTGAATTTGAATGGTAGGCGTGGTACCTCCTATACAAAGTGAAAAATTATCGCGTACCTAGAGAACTACATTAGGTATAGTCTTGCAACTTTGAACAAGTAACCCTCATACTAATGTGCATAGTCTAGCAAAATACAGACTGGATAAGAATATTGGGAGTGGCACATCTCATTAGTAAAAAATTGTTATCGTGTTAATACGTATAGTCTAGCAGAAAATAGGTTGGATGGGAACATTTTTGAATAGCGTGCGTTTTCGCTTTAAAATTTGGTCATACTATTCTTCCAAATGTTTATTGTGTTTTTTGTGGATGGGTGTAACAAAGCGCACCGGGGATAGCTAGTAGTGTTATAAAGATTTCTTGGTGGCTTATTTCATTTTATAAATAATGTAAAAATAAATGGATATAAAGTAAATTATTTGGTTATCTGTAGACACTGGGGGCTTATTTCATGCCGCCGACAAAAAGATTTAAAATTAAAATGAAATGTCGTAACACATATTGAGTCAGTCAGCCTTTAGTTGAAAGAATATTTTTTTACAAATTAGGTGATTAGTTTTAAATAAAAAAAATATTTACCTTATATTTATATTTATCTTATCTAATAGGATAAAAAAAATATCTAGGGGCTTCATAGCGCCAACTCTACACTGCAAATGTCGTGCTTTGAGTTTTTTTTAATAAAATTTTTTAATTAAATTTTTTGTTGATTCCGAGAAATATGAATAATAGCTCACTAAACAGAGCAATTGGCTTCATTCGTGACTTAAATTTTAATTAATCAAGAAAAGAAGTCGCAAAAGATCCAATATATCTTGAAACTTGTTGCTTTGTTATAAAAACAATATCAATAATAATAATAATAATAATAATAATAATAATAATAATAATAATAATAATAATAATAATAATAATAATAATAATAATAATAGTTATTATTATAATAATAATTTTAATAAATAATAATAAATTATAATAATGACAATTATATTAAAAATAAAAATAATATTTATAATATTACAACGGTTTATTATTTAGATAGTAAAAAATAAAAGATCCTGCCAAGTTTGCAGTACCAATGATTCGGTAACATTGCGTACTTTCACTACTTTTTCACCTTTGAAATGAGATATTTTTGCGGAAAAAAACTAACCTATTATTCAACCGAACTGCTAAGGTACCTCCTTACAACATTTTATTAAAATAAAATTAACTTTATATAAAAGTACCCATCCCTAGGTAATTACTTAGGAACATAGTCTTTATATAAAATACTAAAAGATATAAAAAAAAATTTTAAAATTATGCTAGAGTCCTGTAAATAGTGTTAAAGATTTCCCGCTCACAAAAATAAAAGGTGCTGCCAAGTTTTTAGTACCAATGAATCGGTAAAATGGCGCACTTTCCCTACTTTTTCGCTATTTCCTCTTGGAAATTATATATTTTTCGTGAAAAAGAAGTATCCCATATTTCCACTGAGGTACTAAGGTGGCTCCTCACAAAATTTTACTAAAATATATCCAGTAGTTTTTACGTGATGCGAACCCAGACAGACAAAATTTCTAAAAATTTCTGTTTTGTATTCCATTTCGATTACGGACAACAAGATTTTCAAAAAAATATTTAATTTTTGAAATTTTAATTATTATTAGTCGAACTATTTATGTATTGCATACAATGAAATTTATGGTCAAGCTTAAGTTCGTTTTTATTCTCTCTAAGAAAGAATTAATTAAATTACAAATTAGGTGATAATATTAAAGAAACAATTAGGAAAATTTAATTTTTAGACACCAGCAGGAGCGGAAGATTTAATGTGAAGAAATTGTCCTGTTACAGTTTTTTATACATATACATATGTACGTATATATAGATATATGTATATAGTTTTTCATATCTTGCGTTTTTGTAGCAGACATACAAATACATTACCAAGTTCTAGTGACTCTATCCTTTTAACCTTTTTCAATTTAATTTAAAAATTCATGTTATAATTTTAGTCAGGCAATTTTTTATATCCTTCACCACATGTGGAAGGGTATAAAAAATAATTTTGGATTTGCAATTCAGCAACATCAGATCATTCCTTTGGAGGCTGCGGGCAAAAAAACAAACCCACCTATATTTTTTTCACGTTTTAAATTTTTTTTTTTTCGTTTATAATGAATCTCATTTCTTCAATCAGGAGAAGTCAATAGGCCCATTGTTGGGGTGTTCAATATGAGGAATTTTTTTTAAGATTTTTTTTTTTTGGCTTTAGTCTGACTATTCTAACGCAATATAGATTGCAGGAAGTTATTAATTTCTCAAGAAAAATTAAAAAATTAAAAAAAAAAATTTTAAAATTAAAAAAAAAATTAAAAATTAAAAAAATAAGTTTTAAAAATTAAAAAAAAATTTTTAAAATTTTACAGAAAATTTTTTAATGGTTTTCAAAAAAAAAAAACAAAAAAATTTTTAAAAATTCAAAAAATTTAAAAAAATATTTTTAAGGAAACATAAGACGGTAACACGATATCTGGCATTACAAAGATTCAGCATGGCCCAATAAAACACTCTCACTTGTTTGTTTTAACTTAACTTTAATAAGATTAATATTGTGAATTGTTTCGAAAGAAGTCAAACTTGGTTATGTCTGGCAACTGTCGAAGATACATTGAGAACTGCTGTAATCGAAAAAGCTTTCTAAATTATCAAGCAATAAATAGTTCGTTAAACCTTATTTTTGTTAGTTTGTGGATTTTAAATTATTTATTCATGAGGATGATGAGCTGCTGCTTTCTAATACTTCGTTCTATTAGTTCTTTGTATTACTATATATAACGAAATCCGATCGAAAGATTTTATTGTTATAATAAAAGAAAGAATAACATAATGTTTTCCTTCAACAAAATTCTAAAAGTTCAAAAAAACATAATTTCTTATAATGTTTGCAATTTTTTTCCTTATCTAATTACTTCATACTCTATATGGTTCATATACTATAAAGATTCATTCTCATAAAAGTTTTGCGTCATTTATTTCTTATTTAACTACACAGATAACACAGTTTGTTGAACACTATTATAAAGTTGTTCAGAAGATAACGTAAGTGAAAAAGAACAACTTATTAAAATAGAAAACACGTTGAAAATATAACAATAGATTATAGATAAGATAGTAAAACATATAAATTTATATTCTTATTATTTTTTTCTTTTTTTTTTTTGCTTTTAAATATAAATTGAATATTTTTATAATCAGATAAAAAAAACAACAAACTAAAACATTCAATCTCTTATCTACAAGAATCACTTTGATTTTCAAACATTATAATTAAGCAAATAACAGAAGGCATATACAAGAATAACATACATTTAGGGGCGTTGATTTCAAGCTAAAATGATGCCTATTTTAGGGGTGCGGGAAAAATTTTTGTAGTGGCAACTAAATATTTTTGTTGCTAATTGAGTCCTTGACTATGAAAGGGGTATAAGTCAGATATTAAGACGTATGCATTTTAAAGGATAAAAAAATATTTTTGTATTATGGAATAAAATATTTTGACAGTTAAATAGTGCCAACAATTAAGTATTTATTATAATTGTAAAATTTATAACCAATTTTAAAAGGTAGTGTGGTTTTGAAAGGTTGAAATGACTTATACCATTTTCAAGATTAACTGCATGACTTAATAAATGACTTAAACCCTCAAGGAAAAATTTTTATTAAAATTTAACATTTTATTTAAACTCATTACATTGTAATTAAGTAACACACTGTGTAATTTTTTAAGTCATGGAAAAATAACCATATACGGACACCACTACGTCATAAAAGACCGAAAAAAAGGACCCCTGTCTCCCAGTTTTGCCCAAAGTCCTCCAGGTTTTTTTTTATGGGCCCTCAAAGATGTGGGGCCTTTGGGCAAAACTGGGAGACAGGGGTCTTTTTTTTTTTTGGTCTTTTATCACGTAGTGGTGTCCGTATATGGTTATTTTTTTCCGTGTTGCACTGTGTAATTTATTTTTTAGTATTTGGGGAAAATAAAGAGTTTGTGGAAAATTGGTGGGATATAGGGTAGAAAATCCATCATATCTTTTTTTCTTCTGTTATTGATCTAATGGTTTTATATATAGTGGATGCAAATCAATATTTCCGTATATTCTTGGCCTTATTCTTTTGGTTGAAAGGTCTAACACTTTGAATTCGGAATTGTCATCAAAAGAAGTGTTATAAAACATTTTATATGGAGAACTTTTTAAAAATCAAATCCATTGTAGTTTTAGCCAAGATACAGCTTCTCTTTCTATTAGTCGTTGATTCTCTCAGTTATTTCGTCGAAATGAAATCTTTCCGAGCAATTTTTTGTACCAAAAATGGGTTTCTCTTTTTTTCATAATTCTATTAAATAACTTATTCTTATTCGCCGTATAATGTCTACAATTAATTATAAATAGTGCATTTTTTACACTAATAGGCTTACCTGATCATAACTGAACCGCTATCTGAAGACATGACAAAATTACTAATAATTATTTTGCCAAACTTTGAAAACAGACTGACTTATACCACTATTAAAATAAACAGTTATTGTATTTTGTTTACCAACCCAAAAATAAACTCAATTTATCAACTTAATTTTCAAGGTATACTGCGAATTACTTCAGATTATGTTACTTTATTAGGATTTGAAATAGCTGATAAACTAGATTTTAAAATTTTTTGACTTATACCACTTTCAAAATCAAGGGCTCAATTATAAACATTAAATCTGTTAGTTCTACTTTTCACAAACATTACTCTTCTAATAATGGTTAAATGATTTATTTAATGCTAAAAGCAAAAATTAATGCCACAACTCTTTTTAATTTATGGCTTAACTTACAACAATTTATCATTTTTGCTATGAACTGCTTTGAAAGCAATTTTTCATTTTATGCGAATTTTCTTAGTGCAACATCAAAAATGTAGTTTCTGATATGCCAGACAGCCAAGACAAGGTTAAAGAGCAAATAAATTTTATCCTAAAATTTTATAAAATCGCAACAATGTTTGTCTTACTTACCACCACAGCATAATGAAATGCATTCTTCAAAAGTATAACATGAGTTCTAAGATTATCATTGTCATTATAAACATTAGTGCTCGAGTATTAAAAAATTCTCTATAAATGCGTTTGTCAAAATTGTTATTTTAATGATGATCTTTGAAAGTGACAAATGATGTGAATATTGTTTTAAATGTAGAGATTTAATTTTTTTATTTTTTTTCTTTTGAATTTTTAGCGTTTTTGTCTTAATTTTTGGAAAACAGCCAAAAGTTAAAAATTTCATTTCACATAAAAATTGTTTTTATTTTTTTTTTTGTGAGCAAATATTTTAATTTGTTTCATTTTGCTTTTATAGTGATGGCATTTTTGCAGTTTTTTTTTTAGGGCAGAGACAATAACAATCAACTTGTCGGACGTTTATGAAATATTATGGTGAAAAAAAAAACAAATTATGTGCTTAAGTGTAAATTATTTTATATACAATATTTCTTAAGAGCCTTGTTCAGACTATTTTCAGTTTAAATATTTATTTTTTAACTAAGTGTGCTTTTATACCCTTCACTATGAGTGGCAGAGATAAATAAGCTTTTAATTTCAATGGCTTAATAAATAGTTCAACTACAAATAGAAAAATAATTGGTTAAAAAGTCGTTGCAGTAATAAATATTTTATAGGGTTTTGCTTGGCATAGCACATCCTTTAAATGTATTTTTAGTTTTAATTATCCATCATCTTTTCGCATAAATTTGGCACAGTTTCCACCCTTTACTTTTAACGAAAACAATTGGCAAAAGCATGCTCACACCCATTGTTTAGCATAAGGAGAATACCTAAACTTTTAACAGGCAATTCGTGCCTCTATTGCAATCCAACAGCACATCTGACTAATTTGCCCTTTCTGCGATTTAGATTCAAACCATGGTTACCACGTTACTTCCTCGTTACAACTCGTCACAGAGATTTGGAGGCAACCCCTATAGGATTACCGTTTTACGTGGGTTAGATCTCGAAAGTTCTTATCTTCCAGTTTCAGGTCCCTGTTAGCCTCCGGGACTGGTGCAGCCATATACCCCGATATCATTGGCGGTAAGGTGTTAAAAGACAACAATATAATATGTCCCCGGGGGACCACACAGTGATGCGTAGTAGATGCCTTTTTACTAAACCACTTAGATGCTCTGATTACCAAACGAAGCAATTTTTACGACAAACAAAGGCTCCAAGGCTAATTGAGTACTCAAAGTGGATACACTTACACAGAAAAAAATATTTTCACCAATTAAAGGTTTTAATTGGTTTTAGATTAAAATTTAATTAAATAATTAATTGCTTCAATTATTTGTTTAATTAGCAATAGTATTTCTTCCATTTTAAACAATTATATATTGGAATGAATAAAAAAATTATTTCAATTTTAATTTAAAACTAATGAAAACCTTTAATTGGTGCAAACAATTTTTTCTGTGTAGGGTTAAATTATTTTAAACAAAAACTTATTTAAATGCACGCGCAACCGAAAAGCCCAATTTTCCATGACTTTGCCGTTTATGTCAATTAAGCAGAATTTGACCGATGGCATAGGTTGCGTTGGCTTTGAGGTCCGCTGTGGTTTGCGGCTTATCCGCATAGACCTGCCTTTGACTTTAAAAAACTCCACAAGAAAAGTCTAACGGAGCCAAATAGCATGTTCTCTGTACGCAGTTCCTCTCACTCGTTTAGAAGGTCCAATGTGGCATGAGCTGTGTGACACGTAGCATCGTCCTGTTTAAACCACAAGCCGTTGGTTTCCATATCCTCCCATTTACACCCAAGAAATTTAGTATTTACCGACCTATAGCGCTCGCCGTTGACGGTAATGGCCTGGCCTGGCCAACGTTGTTTTTAAACATACAAAAAAATGGAATACAACTCCCATGTATGGGCCAGTGCTTTAAGTCTGTTTTGGTGCTACTAGACCACGTGTAGGAGCGAATATAGAAGCTCATAGGTGACAGTAGGGTATACAGTGCTGTTGACTCTCTTGAATATAGACGATGTGTTTTATCATTACTACTACGAGAATGTGCTCTAATGGAATTAGAAAACTTGTTCCCGATATTCACATGTTTTTGAGTTTAACACGCTTTGCATCCATTTGTGGTCGATTGGCCAGTGAATCGCATTATAAAAAGAATTCGAAGATTTTCTTGTGGATTCCTTATCCTGCAAAGGTCTTTCCTTTCAATTTTAATGTGGCAAAAATCATATCAAATCGTCCACAAACGCTCCATCTATTCTCCTTCCCATATCCGAATTTCCCAGCACAATGCACTGAATGAATATGGGGCACCCACTGAGTGCTATTCCGCAGAAAAAATACAGGGACCATCGATGGCGGCGTGCCAGCTTCAAATCCATACCAAATTCTCTCGGCTCTCAAGTACTTTGGACATGTACCAAATTCGATTTTTTTGTTGACGTACCCGTTTATCCAGTGATAGGCCTCAGCGCTGAAGACGATTTTTCGATGAGAATAAGGTTCAGTTTGCTTTTTTTTTTATTCGAACAATTTTATCATTTGCTCTTGTTGTTCAACGTCCATGGTTATTTGGCAAAACTACAGATTTTAATTTTTTTTTAGTATTTGTAATAATTTTAATTGGTCTAATTTGTTAAAAGCTTGTTATTTTCTAGAATACAAACAGGTACATTTAAAAAATAAAATATATTGCTTATAAAATGCAACAACAAAAGCCAAGAAAAATTAGGAAATCAAGAAACAAAAATTGTTCAAACAGTCTAATTTAACGTGGCAGGTTTGAGACAGAATTTTACTACTTGGGTTATAATAAATTGATTAAATGGGCTAAATGCAAATCATATTTAAATGTCAAGAAGTTATTTGATCAATATTTTCTATTAATTTTTTTTCATAATTTATTTTTTAGATTTTTTATTAATCTTCCACATACTTTAGTCTTAATGAAAATTTTTTCAACGATAATATTTTCTTTTAAAATGCTCTTTATATGTTTAAAAAAAAAACCCGTCATATACAAATTTGAAAAGAAACACAAAAAATAGTTGCGTCATTAATGCTGATACCGTGTGTCAATTAATGTCAAAAAATGCTTCCAAGTTTTATCTGCATTGATTGTCCAATATACTTACAGACATACATGCATACACGTTTTAAGATCGGAATCTTGATTGATTTCAGCATTTGCCTTTTATATTTATACAATCCCATCGATTTTAAATATTTATTTATTACATGCATTTGCATATATTTTTCTTATTACACACCTTGTTTTAAAGAAAAAAAAAAATAAAACAAAAAATTATATATTTTTTGCCATTTACTATACGCAATATTTGGGACATTTTTTGTTTTTATTTTCGAATTATTTAAAAAAAAAATTGTAACGTGAAGAGTATCTTAATAATCCCTTGCATACAGTAATTGCAAAATAATTACATCTGTTTGTTGAAACTGTCGAATTCGATTGCAAAGAAATTGGGTTACGATAGCGAAACTGTTTTCTCTGTTTATTCATCTTATAAGTAAATTGTAATATGCTACAGATATAATAAATCTGTAACGGGCCCATTTCTGTATATGAAATATTTTTTAAAAATTTTGTTGCTGATGTAGATAGTAATCGAAATGGAATACAAAACAGCAATTTTTAGAATTTTTGTCTGTCTATTCGTCTGTTTGTGTTCGCATCACGTTAAAACTGTTGGATGAATTTTAATAAAATTTTGCGAGGAGATACCTTAGTATCTTGGTTCAAATATAGGATACTTTTTTCCCGCAAAAATATCTCATTTCTAAGAGAAAATAGTGTAAATACACATTTTTACCGTTTTATTCGCACTGAAAACTTGGCAGCACCTTTTATTGTTATCAGAGGGAACTCTCTAACACTATTTACAGAACTCTAGAATAATTTTGGAATTTTATATAAATTTTAGAATTTTAAATAAAGTCTATGTTCCTAAGTAATTACCCAGGGATGGGTACCTTTATATAAAGTAAATACATAAACCATAACTGAAAGTAAGACTCCTTAAATTTGGAGTGAATTACTTTCAAAGTAAAATTGAACAAAATACTGTCAGGACGGAAATGACGTGGAGGGCACAGCTAGTTTTAATATAAATACATACAAATGTCGTATTAGGGATTTTTGAGAGCAGGAATGTTGGTTATAATGTATTTCTATGATTGAAATTTTCACTCCAAATGCAAACAATAACGAGTAAGCCGTAGTTTACACAGAATAATTTTTTGCACCAATTAAAGCTTTTAATTAGTTTTAAATAAAAGTTCAATTAATTTTTTAATTGATTCAAATATTTATTTGTTTAAAACAGAACAGAAAAAATCTTAATTAATCAAATAATTGAATTAATTAATTGTTTTATTAAATTTTAATCTGAAACCAGCTAAAACCTGAAATTGGTGAAAATATTTTTTTCTGTGTACAATTAATTGTTCATGGTTGCTTTTATCATTCAGGATTCTTTCTAGTGAATCGAATATGACTACCATCAGGTAGAATGGTACGGGCCAGTAGGTTTGGATACGTTTAGAGCTTCTTAAAATACGTGGCCTAATTTTGCCAGGATCATTCTCAGAACCTTTATATTTTTTCCTAGTTTAAAATTTGTCTTAAACCGTTGGCGTTTAAAGCAAATTTTTTGGTCAAAACCAATTGCGGCCTTATATTTGAATGACATTTTTATCATTATTTTTTTTTCTTTCAATTATTTAAATAAATCAACGTTTTTATTTGCACATGTATCATTTGCAATTGTTCATTAAAAGAAAAAAAAAAAAAAATACTTTAAATTGTATTTTATAATTCACGATATGATGATGTGACTGTAAATAAATTTAAATGAAACATAAATAAAAGTTTTTTGTTAATTATATTAATAGGAATTTTAATGTGTGCGAATTTTTGAAATTTTGTCAAAAAATATTTTTTAATTAAAAAAAAATTACTGCTAGTGCCCCAGCAGACTGTTACTTAGTATGCAGGTCTATCAGTCTGCGTGTTGTGGGTTTCAATGCCGTCAAAGCATGCAGGTATTTGCTGCTATATTCTATAAACTAGTTGTGAACACACACGTTGATTGCGTCCTGACAATATCTTGTTCGATTTTGCTTTGAAAGTAATCCACACCAAATTGTAAGACTTTTACGTATTTAATTCTGGATAGAATTCTAAAATTTATATAAAATTCCAAAATTCTAAAAATAATTGTAAAGCTCTGTAAAAGACAGACAGAAAAGAGGTATTCCTTGTTTTAAAACAGCGCCATCTGTTGCGCAATATAGCTTAAAATGTACTCCTTTCAAAAATAAAAGATGCCATAAAAGATGCAGACCTTTAAGTCGGCAAAAAAATCGGTGTACTTTCACTGCTTTTTCTCCACCTTGTCTTGGAAATAAGATATTTTTGCGGAAAAAAGTATACTATATAGGAATCAGGATACTAGGGTACCTCCTTACAAAATTTTGTTAAAATCCTTTCAGTAGTTTTTTTTTTTCTGATATGTATAGATAAGGTTCGAATAAAGTTTGTAAACCTAGAAGTATGCTACATGTATGTTTTTAAGACACTAAACGATCAATAGATTACTGGGCATCACTGATGCAGAGACTGATGGGATGTACGAGTCAATATTGATATGAATAAATATAGATTTTTTTGTTTTTCTAATACATATAGAATTTTTAAGGGGTTTTGAAAAGCAAAATTTAGTAAATTTCGCAGATTGAAAACAATTTGTCCTTTTCTAACTATTTTCGAAAATTGTCGAAATTGTCACGAAAACCAGAGCAAATTCAAAAAATCTACTTAATAGACTGAGGAGTCTCTCATTACAAGTATCCTAATTTAAATTAAAAAGCCAGGCCATATGTTATCAATAAAAAATTGATATTCCAAGAAAGCTATGAAGGAGAGGTCTACTAAGAAATATAGATCCTCAAGGACGACAGATGAAAAACCCCAATACTTTAAAAACACAGTGCACCCTAGCCTGATGAATGAAGCAATTTTAAAACCATAGTTTTATAAGGGTCTTAAGTGTCTTTTTAGGAGAATCTTTCTTAAATGTACTTTTTGGATAAATCCTTTTTTTTCAAAGGTATTTTTTTTAAAGTCACTTTTCTAAATCTGATTTAAAAAGTTTTGTTTTTTAAATGTTTTTAGTTAGTTTTTAATAGTTATTTCTTTAAGAAACCTTATCTTATTCAAAACGTGATTTTTCTAGAAGGTACTTTTCGTAAAAGGTACTTTTCTTAAAATTTATTTTTTGACAAGTTACTCGTTTCTTATGTCTTTGTGATTGATATTTTTGGAAGCTTTACACAGAAAAAAATATTTTCTCCAGTTAAAGGTTTTAATTGGTTTGAGATTAAAATTTAATTAAATAATTAATCGATTCAATTAATTCTATAAATAATTAGTTAATTGTTTAAATAATTAAGTGATTCAATTAATTATTTAAATTGTTTCAAATTAATGTTTTATTAATATTTTTGTTCTGTTTTAAGCAAACATATATTTCATTTCATTTCAGTTCGTTATTTATTTATTTAATCGAGCCCTTAGGGCCATTAATGATTAATGCATTATAAAAACTAGTAATGATCTACTAATATAATTATAAAATATATATACACATTACAATAATAATTCATATTTATTAAAATTAGATATACAAATGCAAATTTTTAGTTTGAATCAATTAAAAAATTAATTGAACTTTAATTTAAAACTGATTAAAACCTTGAAATTTTATTTTTTCTGTATAAAGTCTATAAACAATATAAATTGCATAAGCTAGAAAACGTATTGCTATAGGATGAAAAAGAATTTTTAGTATTCTTATCTAAAAAATACCATTGTGTTTTTTTTTTAATTGTTGATATAATTATTAATTGTATAAATAATTAATTGATTCAATTTATTGTATAAATTGATTCAAATTATTGTTTAATTAATATTTTTTTATTCTGTGTGAAACAAACATATATTTGAATCCATTAAAAATTCATTGAACTTTAATTTAAAACTGATTAAAGCCTTTAATTGGTAAAAAAAATTTTTTTCTGCGTAAAGTCTCTCAACAATATAAATTGCATAAGCTTGAAAAGGTATTATTATGGGATGACAAAGAATTTTTAATATTTTTATCTATGAAATACCATTGTATTTTTTAATTGTTTGTTTAATTGTTGGTTTAATTAATTGTTTAAAAAATTAATTCATTGCATAAATAATTAATTGATTCAATTAATTTTTAATTAATATTTTTTTGTTCTGTTTTAAACAAACATACATTTAAATCAATTAAAAAATTACTTGAACTTTAATTTAAAACTGATTATAACTTTTAATTGGTGAAATATTTTTTTTTTCTGCGTAAAGTCTCTAAACAATATAAATTGCATAAGCTACTGAAGGTATTGCTGTAGAATGACAAAGAATTTTTAGTATCCTTATCTAAAAAACACCATTGTTTTTTTGACAAGACTTTATATTTATCAGCAAACGTTTAAGCATCCTGTTTTAGGATAAAAATACCTACACAAATTTAAAAAGCCCTGTAAAAATTGTTAATCTTTATAAAAATATAACAACAATTTATGTTTCTCATCTTTGTATCATTTCCTTCTATTGCTTTATTTAACGACTGCCACTTTATTCTCGTTTTAAGTTTTGATCTTAAGGAGAAAGTTTCGTTTTTATTATTAATGCACTTTAGTGCTTGCAAGGGAAAAAGAAAAAAAAACTTTTTACTATTTCTATTGCCAAAACTAATAAAAACCCATTTCAAAGTTGTTAAAATAATCTATTATAGAAAAGCGCACATAAAGAATAAAATTAAAAAAAACCTTGTTGGTTCTACTCCCAGCAGTAGTTATGTATATGCAAATGGTTTTTCTTTGGCACACAAAACTTTATATTGAATATTTTAAATAAAAAAATTTAATAACAACTCATAAAAGACAAATATTAGCAAGTTAATAAAAATTCGAGTTTATGGTTTGTGCGAAAGAAAAAAAAAACGATACAAAAGTTTAAAAAGTGTTGAATATAGAGAAAAAAAAAAGATGAAGTCCAAGAAATTGCAGCTAAAACCCGGGGCATTAAATTTTGCTAAGTTATAAAAATATAAAGGACGATATATATTCGGTTTAGTACTGGCAATTTCTACTACTTTCAAGTACTCAATACTACTCAATAATTTTCAATTAATTACTCAATAGTACTTAATACTTCCATTTACATATAAGCAACGTAAATTTATCGTCGTAGTCACCAAATATTTTATTTAATTTATTTATAAACATAATAACCTAAAAGTATCGATTAATTACTTTTTTGAATCGAGTACTCAAAAAAATGATAAAATACTCGGTACTCAATACTTTGCCAGCACTAATTTGGTTTAATATAGGAAACTAGCGATACACGGTGCTCTTCGCTACCCCCATCATTAAAAAATAAAATAAAGACCTGTAGCCAAAGCTTTAACCCTAAAACGCCTTTTCTTTCGGAGAAGCCAACTATTGCAGATCTCTATGTATATCATTTCCAATCCAGCATGCTTTTTGTTTGACTACACTCACTAATGTGGTTCTTTTCCGATCAAAATTTCAGATACTTATTATAGTCTCTTAGGTACATATAGTCCCTTAGGTACACATAGTTCCTTAGGTACACAATTAGTACCGATTTAAAGGTACTGCATACTTTACGGCATCTATTATTTTTGAAAGCATTATATGTTAAGCAATGTTGCGCCACGGCCGTTATTTTAAATAATGACAAAATATAAATTTAAAGCGGGATATTTTAAACACGACTGCGCAACAGATGGCGCTGTTTTAAAATAATTACAAAATATGAATTACTTACTGCCAAAGAGCCAATTGAATACAATTTGTATTTGATTTGTATTTTTACTTTGTGGAATTACATTGTTATTAAAATATATTCAACGCAGGTATGGGTACCTTTATATATGAAGTATACAAAGTAAATATTAATCATCGTTTATCTTGGTAACAGTAATAGTAAAAAAAGTCTTGAAATTTCGCACCCGTAACCTCTATAATTACGTAAATAGTTTAGCGAAACACAGACTGAATTCGAATAGTGGGAGTAGTACCTCCCATACAAAGGAAATATTTATCATCGTATAATTTGGTAACGGTAACATGTAGCGCCATGGAATTTTGCAACAGGGACCTCTATATTAACATGCATAGTTTAGAGAAAGATAGACTGAATTGAAATAGTGGGCGTGGTACCTCATATGCAAAGTGAAAAATTATTATCGTGTTTCTGGCGATCTACAATAGACAGAGCCTTGAATCTGTGCACGAGTAACCCCTATGCTAAAGTGCATAGTCTACCAAAATACAAAATTAATTGGGACAGCAGGCGTGGTACCTTCCATATAAAGTAAAAAATTATTATACTGTATCTAGAGAACCATAGGTAGCGCCTTAAAATTTCGCGCAAGTAACCGTCATATTAACATATATAGTATATAGCTAAACACAGACTGAATTAGAATAGCAGGCGTGGTACCTCTTATACAAAGCGAAAAATTATAATTGTGTTTCTCGCAAACTACAATAGATAGCGCCTTGAAACTTTGCACAACCCTCAGAGAAATGTGCATAGTGCAGCAAAATACTGACTGGATTGGGACAATTGACGTGGTACCTCCCATATTAAGTGAAAAATTATTTTCGTGTACCTAGGGAACTACAATAGCTAGAGTCTTGAAACTTTCTACAAGTAACCCTCATACTAATGTGCATAGTCTAGCAAAATACAGACAGGATTAGGATAGTGATACCTAATATAAAAACTTAAAAATTATTATCGTGTTAATATGTATAGTCAAGCAAAAAACATATTGGTTGGTAAGAGTAGGGGTCGTACACTGCATATAAAATAAAACATTTTTGATGTGAGAATATCGTGCGCTTTCGAGTTAGAGGTTGGCCATACTTTTCTACCAAGTGTTTATTGCATTTTTTATGGATGGGTGTAGCGAAGCGCACCGGAGATATCTATTTATATTATAATTGAGTATGAGCAATCATAGCAAAAATAGCGCTGGAAAACTATGGTTAAGAGAACCATATTCTAATTGAATTTTGTATAGTTGTAGTCGTTTCATATTAGACATTATTATTTATTATTAAATATAATAAAAAATAAAAAAAAAATTATTATTTAATTTCAATGATTTTTAAACATAGTCCTAGTTTTTAATGTAAATATTTTATAATTTTTATTGCCATATATAGTACTGAATTAATTAGGCCTTTAAGGCTTTAAATTCAAAGTAAATAAATAAATAAATAATAAACAAAATAAAAAAAATATAATAATTATTATTAAACATAATAATATTGTTATGTTTGACAACAATATTGTAGCATCAAATCGTAATTATGTTACAGTGTAAATAAATTATAATCGATTTTAATTATGTTATGATCAATTAAAATATAATATTATAATAAATAACTATATTTTGGTTAAAAGAAATGTTATATCATATAATTTTATATGTAGAATCTTTAATAAATAAAATATATTAACAATTCGACATATAAAATAACTATAAATAATAATTCAATATAAACACAAATTTACAAAAATTTAGTTAAAATTATTTTTTGAGACACATACTATGTAGTAAAATATGACACTATAATTAACTAAAAAATTCTAAATTCAAAACTTTAAAAATATTTTAATTTTAGCTTCAATTTGGTTACATACGAGGAAATTTTACATATTTTTTTATACAATGAAATTTATAGTCAAGCTTAAGTTCGTTTTTATTCTCTCTAAGAAAGTATTAATTAAATTACAAATTAGGTGATAATATTAAAGAAAAATTGGGAAAATTTAATTCTTAGACACCAACAGGAGCGGAATGCACATTTTCTAGACAGCCACGTCCGTCATCAGCACTCTTGTATCTATCTACTTAGGGTAGTGGTTAGTTGTAAGCATCATCTATTTAAGCAACCAATACGAGAAAACTTGTATTCATTCAATTATCAATCGTCAGTTGGTGAGAACAAAGTCTACCACTACCTTAAGCTTCCTTCCCTCTTGTTGAATATTTTTACTTTTAATATTTACCACTTTATATTTTGTTGTGTTCCTTCAGCCAACCTTCGGTTAGCAATGAAAGTTGCTTTTTGTTTATTTGTTTTACTTCAAACATTCGTTTTTAGTTAACACTAATGTAGTATCAAACCAAACTTTTTTAAGTAAACATGATTGTGCGGTGCTTTGCGATTTTTAATTTTAAAAATTTTAATTTTTTTATTAATAATATCTTATGCTTAAAAATGCTATACTAAAAAATCTAACCAAAAGTTGTTTGTCGCGACCAAAGTAATGTTAAAAGCAACTTATATTGTTACAGAGAACATAATATGTTTTATTAGCTTTTTTAAGAATTTTATTTGTAAAATGGCCTATATAACCACCTTATAGTGTTGGGGCTTTTAATCACAAATAACTAAATAAATAAATAAATAATATGGTTTTGTTCAAAAATACCACAACCAAGTTTATCTCTGCTTGTAGGCAACCATAATGTAATGTACCGTGCTAAATTTATGTTCGTACTCACACATCTCATCAACTTTGATTCTCCGTTCGCTAATATCATTTCGTTTTTATGGATTATTTTGGAAGTGATGGCCCCTTTTGGGCGACCGGAACATTTAGTCATTTGTGCTGATAACACAACGGTACCACACGGTTGGGTAGTTCTGGACCACCTTTGTAAATTTGCTTATATCTCGAAAACTGCTTTTCATTTGTATAAACCCCTGCTTAATGTTGCCTTAAAAAAAAAAAAAAATTACAATAAAATTAATCGTAATAAAGCATACCTTATGGCTTGCTCATAATACAAGAACATTCTGCCATCCTGATTATATAAAATAAAGAAAATTACCAGCATAAATTAAATTCTCCATTTTCTGTAAATTTTTAAACAATTCGTACGTATAGCGCAAAAAATAAGAAAAATGTTTAGAAACCTACAAATGATGCCCGCCTAAAGCTATGCTTCATAAATTTTTAATTGTGCCAGTAGAACAATAGGAACCGAGAGTGAGATATCTACACATGTGTGTGTATATTTAAATATAATATTCTGAATTCCATGAATCCTGCTCATCTTTTAACAAATATAATCAATGACCAACTGTAATTTAAGAATTAAGCTGCTAAAAATGCATATTTGCAAATAACAGTTTCTAGGTGGCAACGATTTATTTTTTCTTATATTTACTCTTTGCAACTTATTTAGTACTAGCAGAGAAATTAAAGAGACTTTATCTGCCAACTAAAAAAAATATAATAAACTAAATAAATAAATAAAAAAATATCTGCTAGCAAGCATATAAGGGTTGGTAAAACAAATAAAATACATACGAAAATTCAGACCGAAATACTGAAATTTGTTTTAACTAATTAATGTGAAAATAAAAAAAAAATCTGTTAATTTATTTGAATCTAATGAATTTATTTCCAAATAAAAACTACTCTCTGCATTTTACCTCAAGTGCAGAAAAAACTAAAACTATTGCAGCTGTTAGTCTGTGTTGCTTGAAGACATCAACATAATGAAGCTTTTAAGGAAATTAAAATCAGTTTAACACAGAACTGCATATATAATATATTAGGAACTGTAATAATAAAAGAAAGAGGTTGGCTTGAAAAGTAGTTTTAAAACAGTGGTTTAAAAGTACTTACCTGCATAAGCAGGTGGTGATTTAAAGGAGACTCTTTTAAATGGTACATTCCAAAAAATTTTATAAATTTTTTATTATAACTCGCCAATGCCTAAAGTTAGGATCTTATCGGAGAGATAAATAGTTTTTCGTTATTATAAGTAAGCTAAAAAATAATCTGTAACTATTACGTACTTTAAAGGCAAGTTATAGTTATAAGCCTTATCCTCGTTATTATAACGAAAAATTACTTATCTCCCTGATAAGATCCTAACTCTAGCTATTGGCAAGTTATAATAATGAGCCTTAATGATAATATTAAAATAACCTTTTTTAAAGTTACTTTAAAAAATATATTATAACATTTTTTTTAAATTAAAAAAAGGTACTTTTTTTTCGTTAAAAGACATTTTTAAAGTGATTTTTAGTAGTTTTTAGCGTTCCGTACCCAAAAGGTAAAAACGTAACCCTATTGTTTTCACTACAATGTCTGTCCGTCCGTCTCTCAGCGCCTTTCGTCTCTGCAACCGTAATAGGTAGTCTCTTGAAATTTTCACAGATGATTTATTAGTGTTGCCTCTATAGCAACAAATACTAAAATTTATAGGGTGTTCCGATAGCGAGATGTTAATCACGTATATGTGTTTATTTCTTGAACTGTAGGAGGCATACACTTCAAATTTACAAACAGTAATTAAATCTTAGTTCGATGTATAAACAAGTATAAAAAATAAACCTAAAAATGATGTCCGGATAGTGACGTGATTTACATGTATATGGCCTACCATAAAAGGTAGACTCTTAAAATTTTCACAGAAGGTGTATAACTGTGGCCACTATAGCAGCGAATACTTTCGAAAGTGACGTGTTATTTACGTGTATGTCTTTATTTCTTGAGCTGTAGGAGGCAACCACTTAAAATTTACAGACAGTATTTAAAACTCTGTTCGCTTTTGAAGCAGGTATACAAAATTAAACCTAAAAATAGTGACGTGAATTGCATGTATATTAAGTTTTGAACGATAATAGGTAGACTCCAGAAGTTTTTACAGGAGGTGTATTACTGTGGCCACTATAATTTTTAAAGTTGTACTAAACATATTACGGACCCCTACGTGCGTGAGTCTAACTCGCACTTGACTGATTTATTTTTTACTTTCTTAAAACATGTTTTACTTTCTTTATTGCCCATATACACACAAAAAATACAAAACTTATTTGAAATGTATTTTAGAATTAATTTTGTATGAAATAGTTGTGCTAGATTAAATTTCAAATATATTTTGTTTATTATGAATATGGGTAATGAGGCAAATTCTTACCTACCATGTGGGTAATATTGTTTAAAATATTTTTTTTAAATGCGCTTTCTTAAAACTATATTTTTTTAAAAGTTACTTTTTAATTACTTCTTTTAAAACTCTTTAAAGTTTGCTTTTTTCCAAAATACATTTTTAAGAATGTATCAAGAATTTTGCCTAAAGATTTTCGCAAAATGACAACATCAAGTCCTATGAAAATGTATGTGCAAAAATGAAGTCCTTAACATAATGTAATTAGTTAATTATATATGGTACTAGCTCCGCCCTGGAAATATTTTGTTTGATTTTGCTTTGAAAGTAATTATCACCAAATTTTAAGACTCTTACTTTTATAGAGCTTTAGTTAAGGTTTGCGTAATTTTTTTATAGAGAGGTGCCCATCCCTGGGTAATTAATCGGGAAAAAAGGCTTTATATAAAATTCTAAAATGTAATAATTATTGTAATTTTTAAGCTTTTTTAACAATTTATAAATATATTGTAGCTTTAGGTATTTTTTAAAAAATGTTATTTTATTTTATTTTAATTTGATATAGTTTATTTGACCTTTTTAATTTCTATATAATTTTTTTTATTTTCAAGCTTTAGGTCGTTAATTATTTTTATTTTTATTCTCGATATTTCGCTACACCTTTGGGTAGCATCATAAGGAAAAATTAACGTTACTTTTTAATTTTTCCTGATGATGCTACACAAAGGAGTAGCGATATATCAAGAGTAAAAATAAGAATAATTCACGACATAAAGCTTGAAAATAAAAATTTTTAAATTCATTTTTATTTTTATTTGTTTTTAAATGTTTTGAATGTTTTTAAATTTGATTGAAAAAATTTTTTCAGTTATTTAAATTCTAAAATTTATATAAAACTAGCTATCTCCGGTGCGCTTCGCTACACCCATCCACAAAAAACACAACAAACACTTGGAAAGAAAGTATGGCCAAATTTTAACGCGAAAACGTACGCTATTCTCAAGTCAAAACTGTTCCCATCCAACCTGTTTTTTGCTACACTATACGTATTAACACGATAACAATTTTTAGTTTTAATAAACTCCCAGTATTCTTATCCAGTCTGTATTTTGCTAGACTATGCACATTAGTATGAGGGGTACTTGTGCAAAGTTGCAAGACTATACCTAATGTAGTTCTCTAGGTACGCGATAATAATTTTTCACTTTGTGTAGGAGGTACCACGCCCTCCATTCAAATTCAGTCTGTGTTTCTCTACACCATGTATCTTTATATGGGGATTACTGATGCAAAATTCTACCTATTGCTACCTATTGCAGTTCTCTAGATACAGGATAATAATTTTTTACTTTGTATGGGGGGTACCACGCTCACTGTCCCAATTCAGCCTATGTTTTTCTAGAGTATACGCATGGGTATGGGGTTTACTTGTACCCACTTTGAAGACCATACCTCTATATACAGAATAATAAGTTTTCACTTTGTATGGGAGGTACCACGCGTACTGTCCCAATACATTCTGTATTTTGGCAGACAATGCGCCTTAGCACAACGGCTACTCCTGCAAAGTTTCAAGGAGCTATATATTGCAGTTCGCCAGGAACACGATAATAATTTTATACTTTGTATGGGCGGTACCACGCCAACTATTCCGGCTATAACTCGTGGACCAATACACATACAGAGACCGTCTTGGGATTGACATATAAACTTTGCAGAAACAAAATCGGTTCAAGCATTCCACAGAACATCAATTTCTAACACAATGCAACTTTTTTTTATATATATAGATTCTAAAATTATTGTAGAGTTTAATGAGTAGTGCTTAAATTATCCTGCTTTCACAAATAAAAGATGCTGTCACGTTTGTAGTACCTTTAAATCGGTAAAGTTCCGTACTGTCACTACTTTTTCTTTATTTTTTTCGATTTTGCTTTGGGATTTTTAAGACTCTTACATATTTACTTTATATAAAGGTTCTCATCCCTGGATAAAATTCTAAAATTTATATAAAATTCTAAAATTCTAAAAATTATTGTAAAGCTCTGTAAAAGGTGTTTAAAATATTTTAATAACAATGTAATTCCACAAAAAAAAAAAATACAAATCAAATACACATTTTATTCAATTGGCAATTTGGCAGTAAGTAATTCATATTCTGTCATTATTTTAAAACAGCGCCATCTATTACGCAACCGAGTTTAGAATATCTTGCTTTCCATTCATTTTGTCATTATTTTAAAACAGCACTTTCAAAATAAAAGATACCTTAAAGTATGCGTACTTTCACTGCTTTTTCTACACCTTCTCTTGGTAATATAATATTTTTGTGGAAAAAAAGGTATCCTATATTGGGATAGAGATACTAAGGTAGCTCCTCACAAAATTTTGTTAAACTCCATCCAGTAGTTTTTACGTGATGCGAACACAAAAAAAGAAAGACAGGAAATAAGTTACTATTTTATTATATGTATAGATAAAAATATAAATGATTTAATATTTATTTTAAAGATTCTGGTAACAAAGTACAACTAAATTTTTTTCTTGAAAAATAAAACCTGCTTGACCCTTAAAAAATTGTAAATATTTAATTACCAAACTTTAAAAGTTTTAAAATGAAAAAGGTTGTCACAATAATTAAATAAAGTGACAAAAGCAAAACTTCTCGATATTTTCACAAAAACTATTTTATTTAAATTTAAAATATTTTTTTTTTCTTAAATAACATCAGCACACAAAGAGAAATATTTATTTTTTTAAATTAAAACTACAAAAAAACTTGGCACACATACGAGTACAATTACAAATACACACATATGAATATGAAATATTTTATATTTTTTGAGGAGAAAAATATTTCATATGAAAACCACATAAAAAGAATAAAGTGTCCAAAAAGTAAACGAAAGGAAAAATTTGAATGAAAAAGGCTTGCAAACATTTTACAAATATTCACCCAAATGTCATCTCATATTCGAGCAAGATACAGTATATAAATATGAATTTGTGTGCTTCGTAGCAACAACTGTATGGTATGGTATGTCTGTCTGTTAGATTTTTTTTATTAATTTCATTTTTTAGTCTTTGGTATTTGCAGTTTGTTTATTAAATACTTTTGATACTTTTATTAATGCAATGTTACAATGCATAACCTTTCATGCTGCGTGGTTATCTGATGCGCATTTTCCTTTGCAATTTATTTAAGTATTTCTGTTTTTGAAACTCATTTTTGCAAAAAGAATATTATATTAAAAATTAAACTAAAAAATCTTTGAAACACCCAGAGTGTTTGGTGGGAATCGAACCCACAACCACCAGACAGATAGAAAAGTACACTACCCACTAGCTTAGCGGAGTACCCTGGTTAAAATGTGGTTTACTGTGTTTCATTGCGATTGTACCACTATAAGAGCCAAACATAGAATTTTTTATCAGATTATTTCAATCGTTTTGTGTTCCCTTGCGACGACCTATGGTTGCTGAAGAAAATTTTCATATTAAAATGTCTCTAATTTTTATTTCAATTCCCTGCTACAGCATTATTATTAGCTATTTTATGTACATT
This sequence comes from Phasia obesa, assembly GCA_949628195.1. NCBI lineage: Eukaryota > Metazoa > Arthropoda > Insecta > Diptera > Tachinidae > Phasia > Phasia obesa. Next base: position 130,157,865 of record OX451218.1, on the reverse strand, counting down.
TGTTTTCTTTTAAATTAAAATAAAGTTTAATTTTCAAGCTAAAACTTTCTATTATATTTAAGATTATTTTATACAGAAATTTTCCCATTAGTAGCTTTACTTTTTTCGCGAGATAAAAAAAAACACCAAATCTAATAGCAGATATAAGAGTGTTATTGTAGGGTGCCCACAACATGATGTATTAAATGTGGTATACATATATAGTCAGTTCTCTGCCGTCTGTCTAGCTAGGAAATTATCAGATAATCCCCTTTTTAACCGACTTCAAAAAAAGAAGGAGGTTATCAATTCGTCTGTGTGTTGCTTTTTTTTTTTTGTATATTTGTGGCTTCATAACTCGGTCATTTCTGAACCGATTTTTGCACTATTAGAAAGGTTATGGCTACAGATTGGTCCCATTTTAAAAGAACTTTAAAATTATAAAATTTAAAGGGTGTCCCCATACAACATGCATGTTTTTTACGTGTATTATGAACTTTATAGGTCACCAATTTAAAATTAAAAAAAGTGCGTTTAGCTCCCAATAACAAAAAGTAATTAAAAAATAAAATTAAAAATTAAAGGGTGACCCCATAGGTGACGTAATTTCACCTTTATGGTCCTATCTTTTGAACCGTTATAGACAAATACTTGAACGTTACACAGAATGTTCGTTACTATGTCTGTTATAATAAGTATAAATATATAAAGTTAGAAATTAAAGGGTGTCCCATTAGTTGGTTTATTTTGAGCTATAAATGGCCAAACTTTTGAACCGTTATAGACAGACAATTGAAATTTACAAAGAACTTGTATTGCTAAGTCCGCTATAATAGCAAGTGTAAAATATGAATTTGGAAATTAAAGGGTGTCCCAATAGTTATTGTAAAAGTGATATATATGGCCAAACTTTTCAACTGTTATAGATAGACAGTTGAAATTTACAAAGAACCTATATTGCTTAGTCCGCTATTACAACAAGTATAAAATTTGGATCTATAAATTAAAGGGTGTCCCCATTATTGATGTAATTTGACCATTATGTCCTCATCTTTGGAACCGTTAAGGACAAACACTTGAAAAATAAACAGAATGTTCACTACTATGTCTGGTATAACAACAATATTTAAAATTGGAAATTAAAGGGTGTCCCAATAGTTGATGTTTTTATGTATATGGACGCAAAGTTAAAATTTACAAAGAATCTGTATGACAAAGCCCTCTTTAACAAGTATTTATATTTATATTAAAGGTGTCCCAATAGGTGACATCATTTGATATATATGACCCTATCTTTTGAACAGTTATTGACAAACACTTAAGAATTAGACAGAATGTCCATTACTATGTCTGTTAAAATAAGTATAAATATTTAAAATTATAAATTACAGGATGTCGCAATAGTTTATGTAGTTTTATGTATATAGCCAAACTTTTGATCCGCTGTACACAGCCAGTCGTTTGGCATTGGTTTGACCTGAAAAAGACCAGAAACCTGGGGTCTTGTGCCCCTATATACTCCGGAAGCACTGCTCCTCCGGTAGTAAATCGACTGACATTTGCTTTAGATTATTGAATTCAAAAATTAGTTTTTTTTTATCTGAATTACGACATTTAAAAAATCCCGCTACAATCTTCCTCGAATATAATATAATCATGGTTTTTAAAGAAACATGATTTTAAGTTTGTCTGTTTTGAAGTCGGTTTTTTTTTGCAAGGAATATTAAACCATCATTTGTAATACATTTGTGTTCAAATCTCAGATTCTTTTATATGTTCGAAATAGAAAACTTCTTTTTATTAATCGAATATTTTTTTCTATCAATTTATAGCATTCTAGCTATTCACGGTGAGCTTCGCTACATCTATCCACAAAAAATACAATAAACAATGGCCAACTTTTGACTAAAAAACGTAGGCTATTCTTACGATAAAACTGTTTCAGTTTAGATGCAAGGTTCGACGCCCACCGGTAACATCCAAACTGTTTTTTACAAGACTATGCGTATTAACACGATAATCATTTTTTACTTTGAATGGGAGGTACCACGCTTGCTATACCAATTCAGCCGGTGTTTTTTCTAGAGTATAGGCATGTGTATGGGGGTTACTTGAACCCATTTTTAAGACCATACCTATTATAGTTCTATGGGGGTTACTGGTGCGAAATTCCAATTCTAGTACTCTAGATACAGAATAATAATTTTTCTCTTTATATGGGAGAAACCACTCCCACTATTCCAATCTAGTCTGTGTTTCTCTTAACTATGTTTGTTAATATAGAGGTTATTGGTGCAAAGTTTTAAGGCCATACCTATTACTGTTACCAAGCAACATGGTGATAAATATTTACTCTATGTGGGAGGTGCCACGCCCACTTCAAATATCAAAAAAAGAGAATCCTGTTTACTAATTTCAGAAATATCGGTCTACTGGTGTCTACTGGCTATAGTTTTCCAACAAAGAAACAAACACATTGTGTGCTTTATATATGAGCCGTTTATTTTGAAAGTGGCATAAGTCACTTTCGTTTTAAATCGATATATTTAAGGATTAGAGTGTATATAAATCTTGATTTTTCTAAAGCCATTTCTTTTATACCAAATGTATGATCATTGGGTAAGGGGTGCTTGACATTTGATTGCAGAAATATTTGAATGAAGAAATATCGTTAAATTGTAATCAATGTTATCATTAACTTGATATTTTTGGAAAGTGACTTATGCCACTTTCAAAATAAACGGCTCATATATACATACATATGTAGATTTAACAGGACTTAGAAATCTGTTATTAAAAAAATGTAAATTTAGTATGACAAGGACTATTTGTCGTCATTTTTAAGAAAAGACACTTCATGCCAAATTTTTTTCTGATTTTAAAAATCCCAAATATTTTTACGATTTCTTTTAACATAATTTCTTTAGCAAGTAAAGCGGTAATAAACAAAATATTTTTAAAATTAATTTTTTTAACAAATATGTCAAATGCCATGAGTTTGAAATTAAACTTAAATCAATTTATTAAACAAAAGCCACATGTAGAACGTAAAATATATTTTTATATAAGCTTTTTTATCTTACAATAAATGTATCTATTTAAATAAAAGAAAATTATTTCATTATTACTTCAGAAACAGAGAAATCCCAAACAAATATTTAACAATATAAAAAACATGTTTATTACTTGTTTTTATCTATGAAACTAATTCAACATTTGTTTAGCTGTCATGAGCCTCTTGCTGCTGAAATAGATGGCTAACAACATTATTTATCACTTGAATATCAGATTACAAATACAATGCCCAGCAACAACACAAGTCATCGACGACGCCAACGCATTTTATTTTAACTTAATCAAACATTTGTTTATTGTGATCAGTTGTATTTAAACTAATTATAGTTGAATAAATAATAAAATGAGGTAGCAAAACACAAAAAATTTTATTAAAAAATTTTAAAAAAGAAAAAAAATATCTCTTGTGTTTTATATTTATTTTATTATTTTATATTTTATTTATTTATTACTAGCTGTGCCCGCCACGTCGTAGGCGTCGTGACAATATTTTGAAATTAATCCACATCAAATTTTAAGTCTCTTACTTTAATAGTGCTTGCGTTATGGTTCATTTATTTTTGTGTATATAGAGGTACCTATCCCTGAATAAAAATGAAAAATTTGTATAAAGTTCGAATATTATTGAAAATTTCTGTAAAAAGTGTTTAACATTTTCTGCTTTCAAAAATAAAAGGTGCTGCCAAGTTTGCAGGATCTTCGAAACGGTAAAATTGCATACTTTCACTGCTTATATTCTATTTTATCTTGGATATTAAATATTTTTGCGGAACAAAGTATCCTATACATAAATCAAGATACTAAGGTACTTTCACAGAAAATTTAATTAAAAATCATCGTCAGACAGACCCGCAAAAATTCTAAAAATTGTTGTTTTATATTCCACTAGGATTACTATCCACAGGAGCAACAAAAATTTTCAAAAAATATTTCATGTACATGGTCCAGTAACAGTTTTGCTTTAACGTTGAGTAATGAGTTCAGAAGCAACGTGAAGATATCAAAACATAAAAATTTTTTATGTTATTGACATTATGTTGTAAAATAAAAATTATGTGGCGTTAAAATGGGGAATTTAAAAAACTACCTTTTAATAATTTAAATTTTAAAACATACTTTTAAAAATATCTAATAAAGTACATTTTACAAAAGGTACCTCCTCAAAATAAAAACTTTGTAAACAAAATTTCTTAAGTCTAAAAGTCTCTTGGTGTCTTTTGATTTTTTCTAAGTTTGAAGCTGAGGCACAACGTTATGACAGAATGCTATAGAAGAGAAGAATAAGTTGCAGAAATAATTATATTTCGATCAATGTTTTCGAAGCAGATGTTTCTTGCTTGTATGTAGTCGTCACATAATAGGAATAACTTTATAAAAATAATCCTGTTAAAAACAGGAACTAAGAAACAACTTTAAAGAACCTTTTAGAACAGGAACTAATAGATCCTAGAAAATAACAGCACGTTTTAAAAGTTGGCTTGACAATAAGAAACCTTTTCTTAAAAGAGGTTTTTTAACAATATTTTTTTATAGAAAAACTTTTTAATAAAGATCACTAAAAAAGTACTTTTTTAAAAAGTACTTTAAAAAAGGAGTTTTCTAAAAAGTACATTTTAAAAGAAATATCCTAAAAAAACCTTTAAAAAAATAACTTTAAACGGCTTTTTGGAAAAATTTACAATAATAAAGTACTTTAAAATAATACTTCTTAGAGAAAGTGCCTTTAGAAAAATTTACAATAATAAAGTACTTCAAAATAGTACCTTTAAAAAAAACCATTGAATAAACACCATTCAAAAAAATATATTTTTTTAATTATTTTATAAGAAAAAACATGAAAATAAATGTTATTTAAAAAAACACAAAGTTTTTATAGAAAAACTTCTGAATACAGACCATTAAAAAGTAATCTTTAAAAAAGTACTTTTAAAAACATGTTCTCAAAACGTACCTTTTAAAAGAAATATATTTTAAAAACCTTTTAAAAAAAGTAAATTAAAATCCTTTTTAGAAAAATTGACTATAAAGTACTCCAAAATAGTACTTCTTGAAGAAAGTGCCTTAAAAAAGAACATTGAAAAATATAATATAAATTTTGTAATTATTTTATAAGCAAAAACCACGAAAAGAATTGTTACCTTTATAAAACATATTATAAAAAATTACCTTTTAAAATAGTACCTTTAAAAAGTACTATTTATGTTTTAATTTAAATCTACACTTAAAACAGAGTTTTTGAATTAAAAAGAATATTAAAAATTGTCTCCTTTTAATTAAATAAAACTATTTTAAAGGGAATTTCTTCATTTTATTTAAAATATGATAAAAAAAAAATATTAAATAAATAACTTAAATCAAAAATTATATTTTTTATAAAATTCATTAGACAATAAATTTATTTATTTCGCATTGAATAATATTCCCTTTACATATTGGATTAGCATTTAATATTTTACAACGTTATCATGTGTTTTTTTAAACTTTTATTGTACAGATTAATAACAATGGAAATTGCACGATTATATCATGATTTTATTGTTAAAACCAGCAAATACTTACACACTTGAGCTCGGAAACACAATCAAGCAAAACAACAAAAAGGTATAAAAAATTAGAGAACATTTGTAAAAACAAAATGTGAAAAAGTTAATAAAAATGTCGCATATAAAATAAAGAACAAACAAACGTTAACACAAACTCGTGATGCAATTACTAGCATGTTAAGAGCATTGTAATCGTATGAGCTACAACCCATACATACACACTTGTTAACCGCAAACATTTTCGTAAGGTTTTATCTATACATATATACTCGTTTGTAGCATATGTGCAGGAGTTAACGAGCACTTAGCTTGTAACATTTACACACAACATAAAAAACACTTATATATGTGAATAATGGTTTATAGATGTATGTAATACATATAATTTACTTTTGTGAACCATTATTATTTCAGTTTCTTGTTGCTGGTTTTTTAAGTTCAATATAACAAAGAAGTCGAAAGCTGCTTGCAAACTAACAGCTGTTCAAAAAAAGTAATACCCAGCATATTTAAAAATAATACGTCGCAAATCGTAGTAAAAAGAACCTGATAAAATCACTTTAATGACCGTCCTTCCGTCACAGGGTACCATACTAGGTAGGCACCAGAAAATTTCCAAAAAATAATTACAATAAAGTTTTAAAGTGAAAAATATTGTTTTACTCCATCCTAAAAGCATGCTTTAAAAAAATTTAAAAAATAATGCAATTCTAATAATTAATACATATAATAAAATAGTAATTCATTTCCTGTCTGTGTTAGTTTTTTTGTGTTCGCATCATGTAAAAGCTACTATATGCATTTCAACAAAATTTTGTGAGGAATATAAACAAATGAAAGATGCCTTAAAGTAGGCAATACCTTCAAATCGGCGTACTTTCACTGCTTTTTCTCTATTTTCTCTTGAAAATAAGATATTTTTGCGGAGAGGAGTATCCTATATTGGAATCAGGATAATAAGGTACCTCCTTAGAAAATTGTATTAAAATCCATCGGGTAGTTTTTACGTGATGCGAACACAAATAACAATTTTAAAAGGTTTTAATTGGTTCCAGAATACCAAATAAATAATTAATTGATTCAATTATTTGTTTAATTAAGCATTGTTTTCTATTTTAAACAAATTGAATCAATTAAATAATTCTTGCAAAAAACACCGATTTCAAAACAGATAAATGGGTTCTAAGTCTTAACTTAAAATGTAAGAAGTAATCTGTAAGGACTAGTATTTAAAAGAAATAAAAGATAAATAAAATGCCCAAAAATTTTCGGAAAAAGAAGTAAAGACTATGTGAATTTCAAGCATCTCCATTTTACTGTTCAACTGTTAAGCTATTTTCACCAATAGCCGTCTTTTATTTGTTTTAATGTAGGGGGAATATCGAAGCAGATCACTACCTTAATGTGTCCGTCTTCGAGGGGATACTATTCAATTTCATACACATACTATATTTTTCTCAATTTACTTTGAATTTTTTATTGCAGATATAGTTATACAGACTCTGTGTAAATTCCAAATGTCTCTGTCTATAACGGTTACAAAGTTAGGGTCACATAGATCAAATAACATCAGCTATTGGGACACCCTTTAATTTAAAATTTTAAATTAAAGACCTGTTGTTATAGAGGACTTGGCCACAAGGATTCTTTGAAAATTGCAACTATCTGTCTATAACAGTTCAAAAGTTGGGCCATATACATCGCATTATATGAACTATTAGGTCATCCTTTAATTTACATTTCTAAATATTTATACTTGTTATTATACCAGACAAAGTGGACAGTCTGCCTAATTTTCAATAATTTAAATTCAAATTACATCCTTGTTATAGCGGACTTAGTAATACAGGTTTATAGTAAATTTCAGCTGTCTGTCTATAACGGTTTAAAAGTTTGGCCACATACATAGAACATTAACATTAACTATTGGGACACCCTTTTCTTTCCAAATTAAAATTGTATAATTTTTGTTGTAGGGGTCTTGATAAATTAAAACTGTCTGTGTACAACTGTTCAAAAGTGTGGCCATATACATCAAATTATATGAACTATTGGAGCACCCTTTAATTTATAATTTTGAATATTTCAAATTTTTATTATAACGGTAATAGTAATTGATATTCTGTCAAATTTTCAAGGTTTCAACTACAACAGTTCAAAAGATAGGCCCATATTGGTTAAATTACTTCACCTATGGGGGCAACCGTTAAAATTAAAATTTATTTTTTTATTACTTTTTGTTGTTGGCAGCTATAGTGATACACAATTTTTTTAAATTTAATATTGGTGCTCTTTATATTTCTAAATGCAAGTAAAAAACATGTATGTTGTATGGGAACACCCTTTAATTTTTAAAATAATGAACTGTTTTTAAAATGGGACAAATCTGTAAGCATAGCCTTTCAAATAAAGAAAATAAAAATTTAAAATCGGTCCAGAAATGGCTAAGTTCTGCGGGCACATACATGAAAAAAGCAACATTCAGACGAATTGATAACCTCCTTAAAAATTAAATTTTAACAAAATTTCGTGGTAAGGCACCTAAGTACCTCTCGGTTCAAATATAGCATACATTTTTTCCCATTAAAATATTTCATATCTAAGAGAAAATAGTGATAAAAATTTAAAGTTCGCAATTTTACCGATTTAAGTGAGACCGAAATCTTGGCAGCACCTTTTATCTGAAAAAAAACAGTGATTTTTCGAACAATAATTAAATATTGTAAAAAACTCAAACTGCAGAGAGGGGTATCTCAACACAAAGTAACTATGTATGTATAACTGCAGCGTTATACACGTAGGTGTCTTAAAACTTGGTGCGGATTACTTTCAAAACAAAAGGCAAATTCGAACAAAATGTTTCTCAGGACGCCGACCACATAGCGAGCACTGCTAGTTTTTCGATACACTGATTTTTATTCAGTTATTCTTATTAAATATTTAAAAATTTGTAAAATAGTAAATTGATTATTTCAGACCGACTACTAGACTGGAGCCTGAAGTTTTCGATTATCAATTTGGCTGCACGTATGGAAAAATAATTTGTTCAAAAGCTATATATTTGGTATTAGGTTCCAGAGAAACTGATAAGAATATTAGACTTTCGATGGCAACTACCAGAACTGCAGGATAAACATTTATCTGCTATAAAGATTGTAGTTAGTAAATAAAATGAGACATTATAAACATGATGTTGGTGATAATGATGTGAAAAACTTTTTGTTAAACTTTAGCAATTTAATTTGGTCAGAAAGAAAAAGCTTATGACAACTATTTTCTTGTGTTTCTGAAAGAAGAAAAACAAATAATGTAGAGACATGTTGCAACCGGAGTAACAAATGATTGGCAAATAAAAAACAATATAAACATCATGTTATATGAGTAACAAGGATAAGGATAATAATCCATAGTGTAAATGAACTTTTAGTCACTTTTGGACGTGTTGTAATGTTCGAAGTTAATACGTACATACATTTAAAAGTAGCTAGACAAATAAAGACTTGTATAAAATTTAATTATTGAAAGTCTCAATCATGAAAACTTGTTTTTATACAGACATTGACTGTTTAAAGATATAAAGACAAAAAAGTTAATCTATACATATAATAAAATAGTAACTCATTTCTGGTCTGTCTGTCCTACTTGTTTGTGTTCGCATCCCGTAAAAACTACTGGAGGTACCTTAGTATCTTGATCCAAAAATAAAAGGCGCCGTTAAGTTGGTAGTAACATAAATCGGTGATATTGTGCACTTTCACTACTTTTTCTCTTTTATCTCTTGGAATTTCACAAAATTTTATTAAAATTCATCCAGCAATTTTTACGTGATGAGAACACAGACAGACGGATAGACAGACATAAATTCTAAAAATGGCTGTTTTGTATTCCATTTCGATTATGACCTTTACCAGCAACAAACATTTGTTAAAATTTTTGGTGTCCGGATATGGTCGCTACAGTTTTATTATATGTGTGTGTGTGTAGTTAATATAAATAAAACATTCTGTTTGTTTGTACTCGTACGTTTTTTAATGCATGTTATTGCTTTGTTGTAATAATAACAAAATTCTACAAAAAATGAACCATTCAAAGTACGAGTACATACATATGTATGTGAACTACATACAACATTGTATTTGCACAAAATATAATATAATAATATTGTACATTATTATTGTGTTGTATATTACCAATCATCCATCCATATTAGGGTGTCACCTAAAATATTCTTGTTTTATTAATTAAAGCACAACGCCCAATTAATTATACTTTTTACATTTTTTCACTCTCATATTTTAACTTTAGCGATTATCACAGAAAACAAAAACAATTTTATTATAAAACGTTATGGATAATTAGCATAATATTAAATAATTAATATTTAAATTCCCAAAAATTTCATATAAAACCAATGAAAGTTTTTATTTATTTTCAGATTCAAGTTCAATTAAATTTTTAATAAATTCAATTACACACTTTGTAACTTTTTAAGTCATGGCAAAATAACCATATACGGACACCACTACGTCATAAAAGACCTAAAAAAAACACCCCTGTCTCCCAGTTTTGCCCAAAGTCCTCCAGGTTTTTTTTATGGGCCCTCAAAGATGTGGGGCCTCGATGTCATTTTTGCAAAAAAATGATCATTTCCTCAAGCTCATATTTTGCAAACCGTTTTTAATTTTGATATACTCTCTGAGGCAAAGTTGTAGCTCTTGGCATAAAGAACAAAAATTGTGAACATATAAAATCAAAAAAACTTCATCTTCAAGGTCAAAATCGCAAAAAACTTTAAAAGATTAAATTTTTTTGCCTTTTTTCCCCTGTTCAGGTCCTTAGGTAGCAAACCGTTCAAAATTCAAGGAAACAATCAACTACAAAAATGAACCTAAGACCTCAATAAACAACATTCTAGAACATATGAACTTCCTAGGAATGATTCTTAACACCGTTTAGGTAGCGCTTAGGTAGCCGGGAAACTTTTCATTTTTAATAAATCTATTGTGGCACGAGCTGTGTGACATGTTGCGCCGTCTTGTCGAAACCACATCTCCTGGACATGATGGTTACTCAATTCAGGAATGAAAAAGTTAGTAATCATGGCTCTATACTGATCACCATTGACTGTAACGTTCTGGCCACCATCGTTTTTGAAAAAGTACGGACCAACGATTCCACCAGCCCATAAAGCGCACCAAACAGTCAGTTTTTCTGGATGTAACCGTGTTTCGACATACACTTGAGCATTACCTTCACTCCAAATGCGCCAAAGCTTAAAATTAGTCTTGCAGACGTCAAATCTTATTAACAAAATTCAGCTTATAATTCTTAAAAGTGATTACAGACACCCAGACTATCACTGGGCTGGGCTTAGCCTGCCTGTCCCACGATGTTACATGAGTTTGTTCGTTGGCACAATTACGATTAAAACAAAAACTAATTCAAAAATTCATTTAAAACAATTAAATGTAATTGTGTGAAAGGACCAATTCGTGTTACATCGTGGGCCAGCTAGACAGGTTGTCTGTCATCATTTGCGGGTCATCCCTGTGATGTTCGATCAAGCGAAACAATATTCTACCTTCTTTGTTGAATATAACCACGATCATTTAGGATGTTACAGGCCAGCGGACTTAGACGAACATCAAGCTTCTATAAATACTTTAGTGCTAATAATTTACACCATTGTTTTGTATATGCAATGGTGTGTCATTTAATTGTCTTAAATTGGTTTTTCTCTATATATGGAAATTTTGCTTATTAATGTAACCATTTAATTGCTATGGGCCCGAACCCACAGTAGCGCTGGGTAATGGCATAAATCGAGCTTAAATTCTACAATGGGGGAACTCACTAAACCTGAAAAGGTGGAGGGAGGCTACTAGGTGTAGGCAGACTCGAATGGTGTTAAAAAAGCCCATGTGCAGCAAGGCCAGCAAGGTGCTTAATTAAGTTTTATAGTGGCTACAATTTTTCCATATATTTTAATTAGTGAACAAAAAAAGGTAAAAAAAAAATTTAATTATTAATTTTTCAAAAAAGTGCAGAAATTAATTATGTTTTTGAATAAAATATATACAGAATTTGCTTAAAAGAATCCTCCACCACATTACTGCCATATGTATGAGATATTAGACAAAAACTGATGACACCGTTTTTGAAGGGCCCACTGATTTTCCGAATCTTTCGAGGCCCATAAATAAAAATTGGTCACAAATTTCGCCAAACTGAGTATAGGGTTTTGCTACTAGTAGAATCGAACCTATTCTGTCACTTCCTTGTATTTTTTCACTGTTGCACTGTGTTATTATAACCTGGCAATAGTTAATTTAGTATGTTATCGGAGAGACTGATAAGCTGTAATAATGAATAATAACTATATGCCACTATATTGCTCATTTTAGCTTAAATTACCATTAGCTAACAATTACTCTTAAGGCAAGTTACAATAACGAGCTTTAGAGTTTATAATTGAATTTTTCGAAAAACTGATTCAATTGAAATGTCTACCATATTTTTGTTCTGCACACTACTGTACGTATACAATTACCCACTAAACCAAATCTTTCGATTTTTTCTGAAGTCAGACTTGTCGTAAGGAAATCGTTAAGTCATTTCGGTAATTTGTCAGACTTTTCATAACGAATTCGGTAAGATATTTCGGAAGTTTGTCTGAAAACTGAAAAAATAACGAATTTGTTAAGACATTTCGGTTGTTTGTCTGAACAAATAAAGAAAATATATAAAACTTTGATTTATATGTAAGAAAATAAATACCAAAATTGTATTATTAAAAAAAATTAATAAATACATGCAGGATGGACATTTGAAATTGAATTGATTACGGTAAAGTATAGCCTTGAATACCAAATCACTAACTAATCATTATATTCACTTAACTTTCAGAGAACGAAATTCAAGCTTATACGGAGGTACCGATAGAAAACATGTTGCGATTTTGTACCTATATGTCGATACGATTTCGTACCTACATTACGTAACGATTTCGTAATTACATATCGTTTCGAAGTCGTAACTATATATCGTAACGATTTCGTAACTGCATATCGTTAAGTAGTCGTGTCAACCCTTTCATATAAAAATCGTTACGATTTCGGTAATATTTCGGTTCCGAAATCGGAAAATTTTGTCGAACAGTAGTTACGAATTCTTTAGGAAATCGGAACATTTGGTTTGGTGGGTAGAAACAGACAAAATACATGTCAATGTTCGTATACAACAGAAAAATTATGCATATGTATGTGTGTAAGTAATTTATTTTTTAAATAAATAGAACTTTCCTTAGAAAGAAAAACACAAAAAGAATCAAAATAAATACTCGCCCTTCAATAGCAGATGTTCTTGTTTTTATTGCTAGTTAATATTTCAGGATAATGATTACTTTTGTTTTAGATTGCTTTCAACTATTTTTATTTTTTGTGTTATAATGTAATAGAATAAATTACAGTTGTATTTTTTTAAGTTTTTTTTTTTTTTAATAAATATGTAAATTAATGATTCTAGGGAAATTTGTGAAACTGTTTCTACTACTACTCTACTACTACTACTTCTACTACTACTACTTCTACTACTACTGCTACTACTACTACTACTACTACTACTACTACTACTACTACTACTACTACTACTACTACTACTACTACTACTACTACTACTACTACTACCCTGCAGATAATATTGGGCTACGTGGTCCATTGTAACTCAAATGGACTACCTACAACATGGTCCTATGTAATGCAGTCATGGACCATGTTATTCTCCAACAAGAGTTTGTTGTTAAACGACAAGTGTTCGCGTTTTAACGATTGCATAAGTGTTGCCAAGAACTGTACAGTTCGTGCAGTGTGTTCCATCGTGTAGTGACATAGAGTGGTTTTAAAACTACTACCATGTAATGCAAAGCTGGGTTATATGGTCCAGCTCTAGGACATCGTAATGTTAAATGGATCATATTTTCTCTATACACCTGGGTTACCTTTGGACTAGTCCTAGTCCTTTGTGGAATATAATTTACATGCGTGTATGGACTAGTCACGTTATCATCAGGGTACTACTGCTACTACTACTACTACTACTACTACTACTACTACTACTACTACTACTACTACTACTACTACTACTACTACTACTACTACTACTACTACTACTACTACTACTACTACTACTACTACTACTACTACTACTACTACTACTACTACTACTACTACTACTACTACTACTACTACTACTACTACTACTACTACTACTACTACTACTACTACTACTACTACTACTACTACTACTACTACTACTACTACTACTACTACTACTACTACTACTACTACTACTACTACTACTACTACTACTACTACTACTACTACTACTACTACAAACTTAAAATTAAGACCATATGAGGTTGTATAAAAGCCATATTGTCGTTAAATCCTAAATGTTTGATACTTTAAAAAATCATAACCCCCATTAATATTTAAAATTCTGTGTGAGATTTTTAAACTAAAAGAAGATTAAAAATTGTTCTTGCTAAACATAGTTTTCAGTTCGGTATATGATTTGCTTTATTAAAAGCATTTGAACTCTGCCATACAATTCTTTGAATTTTCATTATCCTATGGAGTTGACCAAACGTAGATTTTTTTCTGCTGTGCAATTTCTGTGGTTTGATGCACAAAAAATGTAGCAAACTAAGCAAAAAATTCTTGCAATTAATTAGAATTTCTTTTATAAACTATCCGACTATGAAAATGAAATGGATTTCTGTTTTCAATTTTTTTAGATCGATTTTACGCCTGTGTGAGTACAAACGATAGATAGTCCCAGACTAAAAAATTAATCTGTGTTGATAAAAGTTCAGAGATTACAAAAACAAACTTCAAAAGTATGCTTTAAAGACACGTAGTATTAAATGAAAAATCAAAGATTATGTTAAGGCTTTAATAATATAAACTTTTCATCAATTATTTATTTATTTATTTATTTATTCAATTTCATTGTAAGAGAAAAAGCTCATAGGCCAAAAACAAACTTATATTACCTACGTAAAATCTTATCTTATAACGACGTCTTTTACCTTCATTTGTGTAAAAGACGTCGCCTTTTTTTGACAGATCACGTGTGAGTCGTGTCATGCTGTCGTGTCATGCTTTCATGTTATTTTTGTTTAGTATTGTTTGGCATTTCACAATGGAAAGACTTACGCCTGAATCGCTTCGCTCTATGGGCTCTTGAAAAGTTCCAAGAAGATCCGATATTTTCGAGGCAAATTTTGTTTAGCGATGAGGCCCATTTCTGGCTCAATGGATATGTAAACAAAAAAAATTGCCGCATTTGAGACGAAGAGCAACCTGAAGAGATTCAAGAGCTGCCACTTCATCGAGCAAAAACAACGGTTTGGTGTGGTTTGTGGGCTGGTGGAATCATCGGTCCATATTTTTTTAAAAATGATGCCGGTGGGAACGTAACGTCAATGGCGACCGTTATCTTGCCATGATGCCTGAAATTGAAACTCGTGATCTGGGCGACATTTGGTTTCAGAAAGGCCACTTCCCACGTATCTCATTAATCAATGGATTTATTGAGAGAAAATTTCGGTGAGCACATAATTTCACGTTTTTGGCCGATCGATTGGCCACCAAGATCGTGTGATATCCCAACGTTAGACTTTTTTGGATCACCCCTTATATGAGTTTTCCAAGTAAGACACCCATCAAGATGTATGCCGAGGTTTTTGACATCTGAATGGTGTGGTATCATTTGGTTATTTATGCAAATAGGGGAACATGAGTCCCTACGCAGTGTGAAAATTATATGAGTAAATTTTATTTCAGAACTGTGAGAACCTGTGTGCGTTTGTTCGATCGTACTATGTTTTTTCCTAAAGCCGAATTGATGGTTTGGAATTAATCCTTTGTCGCTTAGAATGGGGTTCAGCTTAGTTGTTAACAAACAGGTTTGACATATTAGATAAAAGGTTTATAGGACTGTATGATTAAATTTTGGGGTGGTCTTTACTTGGTTTAGCAATCATAGTTATTAATGAAACCATCCAATTTGTAGGATAACATCTTGTAACTAATTGTATCAAAGCCAGGGGCTTTCTTGGTCTTTAAATGAGTTATTGTCTTTTCAATATCACTAAATTTAAATCTTAGCGATACTACAGCACTAGGCTCGACACCTAGCCATGTTGGCTCTTATGTGGTGGTGGTCTTACCACCAAGTGAAAAAAAAATGTAGACTAGCACCACCATTGCGTAGCATCAGCTTACTATACGATATTTGTGTAAAAACACCTAATATCGCATTTGGGTGTACCACACAGTCACAATGAGTAGCAATTTATAGAGACATGACAGGCCTGGACCAATGGTCTAACCTCTTGTTAAGGGGTTTGAAGACAACCAAACTCCGCTCTGTTTAAATCAACAATGCAACATGCCTGCATACATCGATGTTAACCACAATCACCACATGAACACCCGAACGAAGGGGACCTCACCTACAATAGGCAAGAGAGAGGGGCGGCTCTCTGTGGAGCCACCGGTTCCGGTTAGTACCAGTTTTTTTAGACACTGGAAGAGGACCCATAATAAAAAAGACTTGTTCTTCCAGATTTAGGCTCCAGGTACACTGGCGTATGGTGCCACGAGTTTCCCCAAGAGCACATTGTCAAAGCTTTTAGAAATGCAGCAGTTACAGTTTGTACCCCCGGGCGGGGCTAGCCTCGACAGTTAGCAACTCAACTATATCAGGCGATATTTGGTGTAAATGTCCATCAAATAGAAAGAGTTTTTCGGTATCATTTCTTGCCCAGCTTCCAGACGAAGTTCGCAGAGGACACGCATGCCATAACGAATAATCTGATTGAGGTGTTGCCTTTAGGTCTTTCAGACAATTTTTCAGGGTTGCTACTCTTCGAGATTGTAGCATTTCTTTTTGCCGTTTCGTGCAAGTCTGCTTTGGAGTGACAGCCCTCGTTATATGAATCAGATTTAACTGATGATTTCTTTTTTTAATTTTCAACTGAAGACTTAGTGCACACGTTTGGTTTCTTTTGGCATTGTTCGTATTCTCTGAATTTCTCGAACTTTTCTCGAACTAAAGACAACTTCGTCTTTTATCAGAGGGGGTTCTTGGTATTAGATAAGAGGCAGTTCCATCGCTTCGCCCGGTTTCTTCTACTAATGAATAAGATTAAACGTTAAATATTAATTTATCTCTGCTCAATCTACTACTGTGAGGGAGTGTGATAAATAGTGGGCGAAGAATGGTCCATTAAAAAATGCTCCCGTAAAAAGCTTTTGGCCCTTAAATTGACAGCTATTTTTGCATTTTTCCATGTTTACAAAATATGATTTACTAATATCATTACTCTTCCAGTGAAGTTGAGGACTAGATACAGATTACTGCAACTTACATCTCGTTTCAAGGAATGAGTCTTAACATATTTCAAGGCGGAGTTGCCCATCGTACTAGAAGAAATTCTCTTCATGCTACTTTTTCCGATATCTTTTTCTGATGATTTGATTTTCAGAGTGGGATGTCAAGCTTATCGAAAACTATGGCTAAAGATTCAGCAAAATGCTTATAAACCAGGTGACGTAAAATAAAAAAAAAAAAACAAAAAAAATTACTAAATGGTTAAAATTAACTTAAATTTGCTATTAAAAAGAATTAATCAAAAATAACAGATTTTCAATACCAATTTGCCTTAAATGATTAGTAATAATAATTTATTCAAAGCAATTCTTTTCATCACAAAAAATAACTCCAGCAGTGAGTTCCAAAGAAAAAACTCATAAAAAACTGAACTTTAACTTTTGTATCCCATCATTTCAAAGACATAATCCAACGACATGATAAATGTCAACACATGTTAAAAATAAACAGACTTGATGAAAGAATAACAACACACAGAGTCAAAGCAAAGAAAAACAGAAACGTCAAAATGTGTGTAATGGAATATCACTAAAAGCCACAAAAGGATTTCAGCACACAGATGTCTAACCAGTAAATTAATAACGTTGCAGAACGAGTAAGAAAATATGAAAAATTTAACAGGCAAAAAAGAAAAGTTTGTCAACAATTTAAAACTCGGCAAACAACTTTATCTTGGCCGGCCCAAATATACTCGTATAAGGGTTAAGCTGAAAATGTTGGAAACATTTCTCATTTTTTAATTTATTTATATTATTTGTATAAAGTTTTATTTTTTAAAACTTTTCACCAGAAAAACAACGCACAAAAAGCAAAAACAAATAAAACTGCGTTATTTTCTTTCAAACGATTAAAGTTGAGATTTCGGAAAACCAAAAAAAAAAAAAATTTTTTTTTGTTTAATGTGTCATTAAATTGTGTTTGAAATGTTTAAAGAATTTGTGTAAGAAATTTTTAAATGTTTTTTATAGCTTAAAAATTATTATAAATATAAGCTTTAATGCTTGAGTAACTTTTTACAATATGCCTCTTGAGATTTAATTTTTTGGTGCGACACTTGCACAATCTCAACCCAAACAAAAATGCCTTAAAAATTTAAATATACAACAGATACAAGCTCAAAAAGTCCTGAAAGCCATTAATTTGGCTTTATGGAGGTCAAAAGAGAAATAACTTAAAAAGTTATATTTTAGTTAAAATCAAGGGAAGGTAACACAACTTCTAATTGAAGTTGAATCCTATTTCTGTTAAACTTTAAATTAATTCTCTAATTTATTGTAGCCTTTTGGTAACAGACCTTTAGTAATAATATGCGCTACACTGATGTTACTTTTTTCACCATTTGTCACTTTTTCACAAAAGTTTAATTTTACCCAACCTGTATCTTTATTATAAATGTACCTTTCCACAAAGCATTTTTTTTTTCACAAAAACGCACTTTCTTTAACAAATACCATTTTTGTTTCCAAAACTTTCAGTTTACTTTTTGGACTCAAATCTCTTTTTTTACATAAGGTGAATTTTTTTAGAAAATGTAATTTTTTTCCCAAAATAATACTTTTTTTACTTGCTTCACAAAAAGTCATATTTTTTACAAAAAGTCTCTTTTTTCATAAAAATTAATTTATTTTCACAAGAACACTTTTTTGATAAAAGTAACTTTTATTGTATTTTTCAAAAAAGTCACTTTTTTTTTGCCAAAATTAAAATTTTTACAATAAGTTATTTTTAATTAAAAATCAATTTTTTTTTTTACAAAAATTCACTTTTTGTAAGTCACTTTTTTCACAAAACTCACAGTCACTTTTTCATAAAATGTTGCTTTTTTCACAAAACGCAAATTTTTTTCACAAAAAGACACTTTTTCTTTACAAAACGCCACGTTTCTTACAAAATGTTCTTTTTCCGCAAAACGACACTTTTTTTCAAAAAATTTTTTCAAGAATCGGTTTTTTCAGAAGAAGTAATTTTTTTTTATTTCACCAAAACTCACTTTTTCACAAAAAGTTACTTTTTCTTTACAAACGTCACGTTTCTTTCAAAATGGTCTTTTTCCATAAAACGACATTTTTATCATAAATCAGTTTTTTCACAAAAAGTAATTTTTTTTTTTCACAAAAAGTTAATTTTTCGAAAAAAGTCACTTTTTTCACAAAAAGTCAATTTTTTCACAAAAGGCTACTTTTTCTCTAAAAATCAAAGTCACTTTTTCTTTACAAAACGGCACATGTGTTACAAAATGTTCTATTTTCACAAAGCGCCACTTCTCTCAAACAAATTTTTTATCAA
Source organism: Phasia obesa (assembly GCA_949628195.1). Lineage (NCBI taxonomy): Eukaryota > Metazoa > Arthropoda > Insecta > Diptera > Tachinidae > Phasia > Phasia obesa. Next base: position 130,138,525 of record OX451218.1, on the reverse strand, counting down.
AAAATCTGTTTCACAAAAAACACTTTTTCTTTACAAAATGTAACATTTCTTAAAAAAATTTTCTTTTTCACAAATTGTCACTTTTTTCACAAATTGTCACTTTTTTCACAAATTGTCACTTTTTTCACAAATTGTCACTTTTTTACAAAATGTTCTTTTTTCACAAAAATCCACTTTTTTTTAAATTTTTTAACAAAATCACTTTTACCACAAAAAGTCACTTTTACCACAAAAAGTCACTTTTACCACCAAAAGTCACTTTTACCACAAAAAGTCACTTTTACCACAAAAAGTCACTTTTACCACAAAAAGTCACTTTTACCACAAAAAGTCACTTTTACCACAAAAAGTCACTTTTACCACAAAAAGTCACTTTTACCACAAAAAGTCACTTTTACCACAAAAAGTCACTTTTATCACAAAAAGTCACTTTTACCACAAAAAGTCACTTTTACCACAAAAAGACACTTTTACCACAAAAGGTCACTTTTATCACAAAAAGTCACGTTTTTTACAAAAAAAGTCACTTTTTTCAATTATGTTTATTATTTACACAAAGCTATTTTTTCACAAGGTTCTTTTTTGATAAAAATTCACTTTTATCATATTTTTCACTTTTTTCTCAAAAAGTGACTTTTTTACAAAAATAATTTTTTCATAAAATTTCCCTTTTTTTTACTAAACGTCAGTTTTTTTTACAAAATCTCACGTTTTCTACAAAAAGTTTCTTTTTTCACAAAAAATCACTTTTTTCATAATAAGTCACTTTTTCACTAAAATCCAGTTTTTCCACGAAAAGTCACCTTTTTGTTTATAAAATTTCTATATTTTCACAAAACTTTTACCACTTTGTTTCATAAAAAGAACCTACTAAGGTCATTGTTTTCACAAAAAGTAAGTTTTGTGACCAAAACTTTTTTGACATTTATACCTAAGATTGACCTCTGATTACAAAAAGTGACGTTGTCACAAAAATTCACATTTATACAAAAATTATTTTTTTTTGACAATAATTTAGTTTTTTTTACAAAAAGTCTTTTTTTCTCAGTAAGTTACTATGCGCTAAAAATTTATTTGTTTCGCAAAAATTTATTTTTTCATAAAACATTCCTTATTTGCAATAAGTCACTTTTTTAAAAAACACATCTTTTAAAATAATTTTTAGAAGAATTTTTTTTTCTCTTTAAAATAATTTTTAAATTTAGAAATTTCTTATAAGTTCCTGTTATTTGGTTAGGGAAATAACCTGTTTAAAATTTTCTCATCTTTCATTAAACAAGCTTCTGCCCTTAAGAGTTTTTAAATATAATTTTAAAGATCATGTTATAAAGGTTAATGATCCCAACAAACATAGGTCACACATATTAAAGAAGAAAATTTCAAATACTAAAGACCAAAAGGACCTTTTTCCCTAAAATCAATATTATAACCAAGACTTGTTGAAGGAAAAGTATAAATGCCTACAAAGGAAGTCTAAAAAAACTTTCTTTAAACTAATGTAAAAATGTTAAAAAAAAGTGTTTCAAAAGCCTCAAGAAAAAAATAATAAATTATTTCTCTCAGCACAAATTATTTTTTTATAATTGCAACTAGTAATCTTGGATATATACTACATATTAGTAGTTACGTAGTTAGGTAGAACATGCTCATTAAAAAAACATGTTCTTGCTGTACTATACTTAAGGCTTAATAGTATTCTGGGTAAAACAATTTGACTGTTAATACCTGCTATATTTTCAGAAATAAATTTTAGCCTAAAAGTATGCTACACATTTTGTGGTTTGCTCAACAATTGGTAAAAGTTTGAAAAATAAGTTCTCACTTATCACTTTTATAGGGTAACACGACGATTGTAAACGGTGCTAACTTATAATTTTTTGTAAATTAAACTGCAAAGTCTAAACTTTAACATTATTAGAGACTAGCTGTGCCCACACACGTTGTATGCGTCCTGACAATATTCTTTTCGATTTTGCTTTGAAAGTAATCCACATTTAAAATCTCTTACTTATTGACTTTAAATAAAGGTACCAATCCCTGGATACAATTCTAAAATTTATATAAAATTCTGAAATTCTCTGTAAAAGATGTTCGAAATATTTTAATAACAATGTAACTCCATAAAGTAAAAATACAAATCAAATACAAATTTTATTCGCTTAGCTATTTGGCAGTAAGTAATTCATATTTTGTCATTATTTTAAAACAGCGCCATCTATTGCGTAACAGTTTAAAATTATCCCGCTTTAAAAAATAAAAATTTTTTTGTCTTAAAGTATGCAGTAGCTTTTTTTTCTGAACAATTTCATTGATTTATAAAATATTTAATGATACAAGGAAAGACAGGCGGAAAAGTTCAATGTCCTGTGGCCGAAGTTTTGTAAAACTGTAATAAATACAAACACTATTTGTCTAAGAAATAAAATAATTTAACCTTAACAAAACCTTTTTTTCTAATTTTTTGTTTGCTTATTTCTTTAACAAAAAAATTAAACAATATAACAGGTTAAATTAACAATATAAAGGAAGTGAAATATTAGGGCGAAAATTATAAATTTTTTTATATGGATTTTGACAGTTCAACTTACAATTTTTCCCCTTAAATGGAAGTTGAACTATCAAACTCCATATAAAAAAACTTAAAAATATTCGGCTTAATATTGCCCCTTCGTAATGAGGTTACGTGATGAATGTGCCTTGCAATATAAAAATAAACATAAAACATAAAGCAAATTAGGAACAAGGCGAATATAATTTTGACATTCAAGTAAAAGTCAGTTAAAGTTAAATTCTGGTATAAATTTGCCTTGCTACTTTCCTTAAATAATATCATGTTTACTCTGGCAACTTTCAATTGAACAATTGAAATTTTATTCTGATTGGATTTTAATTCATTTGTATCTTTTCTTTCTAATGTACTTCTATTTTTTGTTTGTTTGTCATCATTTATAAACCTAGTTATTGAATGAAAATTCTGCATGGGTAGCATGATTCAAAAGGATTTGAGATTTTGAGCAGAAAATTAAATTTTAATTTGCTGTGTGCGTTTAGAAAATTGTAAATCTTAGGCATAGAGGCAATTTAAAATCTCATAGCATACCGTTAGGGGCAGACGTTTAAAAAGAATAAATATTGATATGGTGTTAAGCATAACTTAAAAATACATTTTGAGGTTAAATTATACTTAATGGGTTATTGTGAACTTTTGAAATAAGTTAGTAATATTGATGACCATGTGTAGTAATCTTTAGTCATAGATCGAGGTTATTTTTACTTTTGCTTTAAAGTATGCAATAGTTGCAAAAGACTTGTTATGAAATATTTTCAAACATTTATATTGACACTTCAACAAATATTAAAGTTTTTAAGAAAATTTTTCTATTTTAACAAAGAAATATGCAAGGCTCATTAATCAGGTAGCCTCACTACGGAGGGGAAATATTAAGGCGAAAATTTTTAAATTTTTTTTATATGCAGTTTGATAGTTAGACTTCTATTTAAGGCAAAAAAATGTAAGTTTATATGTCAAAATCCATTTAAAAAAAGTTCTCCATAATATTTCTCCTCCGTAGTGAGGCTACCTGATTAATATGCCTTGGAAATATGTTTATTTATATTAAAATCATATTAATGACGTTTGTGATAAATCTTGTTTGCAGATAGATAATAAAAGAGAGCAACAAGCAATGTAGCGATGACGCCGTTTCTTTAATATTTAATTTTATGACAACTATCACCAATAAGGTGCGAAAGCTGTCATCAATGTGAATGACAAAAAGCATGATTTTGTCATATTTTAGGTGTAATCTATGTTATGACTGCAATGACACCAGCATGATGCCATAATTCGTAAATTATTAATAGGTAAAATAAGCTGAAGAGAAAAATCTCTATTTCCATTAGAATTTAAAATTTGATTGTTGTTTTTAATAAATTTTGTTTTTGAAAAACTTTTTGTGCAATTAAAAAAACAAGATCCTTATAGTCATTGTCATTATCGTTATTGTGACAGAACTCATCTATTTAAATCTGAATACTTTTTTAAAAACATAGAACAGTATGTATGCACGTTCAAAGCATATAGCAAACGAGAACATGACACCTCGATTTTTAATTATGACACTATGACATATTATGTGGGTATAAAAAAAATTAAGAAACTTAAGTGCCGAGAATGAGAGAATCTGAGCTTATAATGTGCAAATTCAGGCTACTTGATATAAAGGGGTTGAGTTGCCAATTAGCAACAAAGAAAATTTGTCTAATAATCATTATTTGCAATTAAAAAATTGTTATAAAAATGAGACTTACTTATACTTAATCTTATCAACACCTATTTTCTCTAATATATCACTTTGAAGATAACGCAATTATTAGATGACAAAAAAATTAAAAAAACTCTTTTATTAAATATCAAATAGTTACTGTATTGATGACAACTTGTCATTACATTAATCTTTAGTTATCATCTATTTGATATTTCTATGTAATGGCACCTTTTTTACAGATTTGTGTTCATAGCCCTTGCTAACAAAATAGCCAATTAAAGTAAAAGCTGAGCTTACAAGGATAACAAGTATCACGGAGTTGAAAGCGAAGACACTTGTCATAGTATTGATGACAACTTTGACCAGCGCCATGACGGGTTTTTTTTAATATAATTTCACCTTATTTTTTATAGAAAATTTATGACCTGACTTTGTAAATTTTAACGTTTACGAACGCTTGAATTGTATGAAAAATAGTGGAACATTTTTCTAAAAAAAAATTTTTTTCCGTACACACACTTTTTTAAGTTTAAACGTTTTGTTTTATAAAATTAGGCTCAAAAACGTTTGTAAATTTAACTTTTTACACAGTTAGGCCATAATAAATAATAAAATAAAAACAAAAATTAATTAAACAAAATCAATTAACCTTTCAAGTTTTCTGCTACACAATCGATATGCTGTTGGTTGTTTTCTACAATAAGAAGGGAAGTTTTACAAGTTCAGAAGAAAATAATTAATATTGTTTGTCATAAACGAGGGATGTAAGGAAAGTTAGTAGAAAATAAAATATAATAAAGGTTTATTATCGTTTAGCAAATATGAAAAGTTTGAGAACACACGCTTGATTACCACAATTTAAACGGGTTCCGTTCGACCATAAAATGTTTATTTTATATTTAAATAAACATAAATAAAGTCAAATTTATCTATTGATGTTTAGGTAGTTAACATTTATTTTAGTACCAACATAAAGTAAAGAACAACAATGTGCTATTTGGCACACACCCACCACCAGTTAATTCTTTTATTGATATTTTATTCTCTTGTTTATAATTGCTTATGTTTACATTGTTAACTACCAACTACCAAATATGGCATATTTTTATCATTACAATGCATGGGAAAATAATTGTTTCAAAAATGTGCGAAATTCCACGCATCTTATTTTATTTTTATCATGAAAATATGCAACTCATTTGTCTACAATAAAAATTTAACAATGAATTTTTAGGGTTCCGTACCCAAAGGCTAAAAATGTAAACCTATTGTTTTCACTACAAAGGCAGACCGTCAGTCAGAAACCTTTAAATCTGGAACCCTTAAAGATAAACTACAAGTTTTAAGAAAAATTGTATTACCATGGCCGCTAAACAAAAATACAAAAATTAAAGGCTGTTCTGATGGTACCCTTATATGGTCTAATTTTTTAAACCCTAATAGCCACAGAATAATTAAAACAATGAATGCATGTCTGTATGTATAACCTTATGTTTGAACCGTAATATGTAGTCTAGTAAAAATTTTAAAGAAGATGTACCAGCATAGCAATTATGAATGTTAAAGGGTGTTCCAATATTGATCTTGCAATACAATTTTTATAAATTGATTCAGCTGAAATTATTTGTAAATATTCAAGGAAAATAAAATAGTGAAAAAAAAACTAAAACATTAAGGTAAAAGAAATCCCAAAATTCCCAAAATAAACACCAAAAATCCCAAAATTAGAATTTTTAGTATTTTGCCCATAAAGTCCACATATAGGCTTCATAAAATAACTTCAGCAATAATTGAGAGTATATATAGCTTTATTACAGCAGTCTTCTTTTGTCGATCTCAGCTTTGGAATTTTAGAACATATAAGCTAAAATCAATATTTCGATGTAAAATAAGTTAAATTGAAGGACCTCCAGCAAGGATGATCAATTATACACCAAATTTGGTTCAAACGTAAGGTAACACAAAAATAAAAATTTTTATACATATATTCGTTAAGATAATTTTTTCTATTCAAATGGCAATTTTAAGGCTAAAATACACAAAATTGCAATAATTTTGAAATTTTTGAAATTGAAAATCGTCTAGTTGTTAGCTCAGAAAACATATAATATTGAAATTATTCCACAATATTTTAAATTTTGCTCACTTACTACGAGAAATAATTTTAAAAAATTTTCTGAAAATTGTATTCAATATTTTGGTAAAGGCCGTTTGGTAAGGCCATTCTAGGGGATGCAATTCTCCCTCCATACATGCTATTGTGACTCCCAGAGCTTTTAAAAATTGTACTTTATTTTTGTTTTCATAATACAATTTTCCAATAAAAGTGGTTTTGGAACCCCCCCCCCCACCCTAGAAAATATGTCCTCCTACGCCAATGACCAGAGTACCGAAAATTCAAAAATTTTAGGTTTAAATTGCTTCTAACTCGCTTATTTTAAAACATAATTTACAGATTAAAACATTATTTTGTAGTTATTAACTAGACCTTTTAAAAATCAAAGTAAAATTAATGATGTGCTAAGCTTTAAAAGAATTTGCAGGTGCTAGGAACCTAACTTTACGACCATATAGCGCACCCACTGGCAAGTGAATGGTGCCTAGCGTTGAAACTTAAGCTCAGAACCTCTGCTATGCTCATGTTAAATTTTGATGTAATCGGCTTATCCCTTAACAAATAACTGAGTCATATCCTAAATATTTTTATTCTGCCCCACTGTGCATCGCAGCGAATTTTTAGTTAGTCATTAGACATGGATATCGTAATGCCATCGATCAGCGAGAATATTTGCTCTTTTATGTACAGGTTTTGGGTCTATTATGACACATTGTTTAAATTTATTACAATTACGAATGGAAGATTATATAAGACCTGCCCTTAGTCACGTGACAGAGTGCATTTGCGATAGTCATAATTTTCGATGACATTTTCGTCAAGAACAGCTGCGATATAGAATAAATATTGACTTATCTCTCTATAAGTTCTGCAATCATATTCGGTTTAGTAGTCTCGTGATCTTTAGCGTGAAATTAGGGGATGAAAAATGGCACGATCTTGGAGGCCAGGGAAGCTGTTAGGTAGTAGCTTTTTCTTGCTAATGTGCGATTGTAGTCACCGCTTTGTTGAAACAAAAGGTCACAATTGAATCAATCAATTACACATTACAAGTAATTGTAATTTATGTCAGGGAACAAAGTCAATTAAAACTACTTTTAATTTGTAATTGAACATTTTCAATTACACATTACATGCAATTGTAATTGGAAACTCTCAATTGTAATTGGGCAATAATCGTTAGGTGCAATTGAACAAAATTCATTTATATTCTTAAAAATTTTCCATTACATGTAATTATAATTGAATTTTTTGCGTAATTATAATTGAATATAATTGCGTAATTGCATATGTAATTAATTACAAACTGTAATAGACTCCCCCAAGTCTGCTGTGACCGTTGGCGGATTGATATGCTTCCTCGTCGGTTTTTGTAAGGCTTTTTCTTATTTCCTACTGTTGAAATTTTCTGGTACTTTTGGAGGCTCTTAGAAGGCTCATGTTACCCCCGGGGATTCCAATTGTCACTGCAGGAATGGCAAATGCTATGACGCGGTTCACTCGGGGAAAATAGGGCCACCAGACGCTAGTGTTCCTAGAACCTAAATCTGGAAGAAAAGGTCTATGTGTTAAAACATACGGGTCCTCTTCGAGGCCCGACCAGTGCCCAAAGGACTGGTATCACGGGAATCGGTAGCCCCACAGAGTGCCTATCCTCTCTGTTCCCGCTTGTTGGTGAGGTGCCCTTCGGGGGTACACGTGGTGGTTGTGGTTTAAGATCGATGTAGGTATGGTGCACGGTCAAGTGTGCTGTTGTACTCTCAACAGACGGAGTTTGGATAGTCTCCAAACCCCTAAGCACGAGGCTATAATATGGATCTAGGCTTGCTTTGGATAAGGCTTGCCATATTATATAAATTGCTACTCATTGTGACTGTATCACACACAAATTGCGATTGGTGTTGTTATACTACACAATGGGGGCGCTAGTCTACGCTTAAGTTTCACTCGGTGGAAAGACCACCGTGAGATTAGGCCAACTAGGCAGGTACTCACGTTAATCTTGCTCCACAGAAGCCTCATGTTAACGTGATGCACGATGACCTTTTCTCTTCAGTTTCCATTGTTATAATTCTTCGCCCGGAGAATTTAAACATGTTCTTTCATTGTGCATTTTACCTTGACTTATTCTGTAAAGGAACATAGAATATAAATTTAAATGTACTTGAGAGGCATTCCTTAATGTTCGAAAAATATTTGTCACTGTCTTGTGGAAGCTCAACTTATACCATCCATAAGTAAAACGATGGAGTGAAGTAAAGTAAAGAAATTTCCAACTTAAATTAAAAAGAGAATGATCTAACCCTCGCATACTTTCATATCCAATATATGCCAAACATTTTGATATAAATTTTATAAAAACATTGAGTATGACATGTTGTAGGAGGATAAATGCCAATATTTTTCGAGGCCTTTTTCTGCAAAAAAAACACATCACAACTTTGTGTGTTCATTCTATGGAATTGTAATCAAGAATTTAACAATATAACTTTAGCCAAAAACATTGGCAACAACAACAACAACAACAAAAGGTATGCTAAACGTGTGATTATATATGTATGCATAGCTTTATTTACACACACACACTCACTCATACACATATTAAAAATCAAACACTCTTTCGTACTTTTGTATGTTAAATATTTGATAGAGGAAAAAAGGAAACAAAACTTTGTAGCTCAGGGTAAAAATAAACGGAAGCGGTTTTTGTAAATTCATTTATTTTGCCTGGCTCTTGTATTTTTTTCACAATATTGTATCCGTGTATCTACTTCATATATAAATATTAGTATTAAAGTAGTATATGTGTACATATGTACATTTAAATGCTAATTTTTCACAAAACGTCTTAAGTCAAATTTCTTAAATTTTCAGGAAATTTGTTTTCTTTTTCAAGTGCTAAATATAAATTGGGATAACTTGGATATTTGAACATTAGCTTTTGGTAATCTAGTAGTGTAGAAAAAATAAGAGTTTATTGAGAGTGTTATATCAAAATTTCCTAACTCAACTTAACATGTTTTGTCAGAACTCTAGGGATATAAAAAAACGAAAATATTTTTTTTTTTTTTTTTTTTTTTGTTTAAATTAATATGTTTCCGATATTTCATCAATTGTTACATAATTTATTTGACAGCCGACTGACAAATTTGTATTGAATTCTTAAGATTTATTTTGCTTTTACTGCGGCATTTTTATGCACAAAAGTGGAGGGTAAAATAAAAATTGTTAGTACTTAAAATGCTCCCCCTTAGCATGGGTAGCTTATCACATGGTTTATTACATTATATTTTGTATGACTTGTATACGAGTAGAATAAATTTGCACCTTGTTGTGAGAATATTAAAGCAGATTTACAGTTCCTTTCATTATCATACATTTTTAAGGAAATAATAACAAGAAATCAAAATTTTCCATAAGAATGTAAACGGAAGAGAAATATATTTTTAAGAAAATTTAAAATGGCAAAACTTACAAAACATTTTTCTGAAAATGAAGAAGATTTTTTTCAGGTAAAATTGATTTGTTAGAAAGATTTTAATTTACAATTAATTTATTTTAAAGTCATTTTAATATTTACATATACATATAATAAAACAGTAAGACATTTTCTGTCTGTCTATTTTTGTGTTCGCATCACGTAAAAACACTGAATGGATTTTAACAAAATTTTGTGAGGAGGTACCTCAGTATCCTGATTCCAATATAGGATACCTTTTTACTTCAAAAATATCTCATTTCCAAGAGAAAGTGAGTAAAAAGTAGTAAGTTGTAAGTTGTAAGTTGTAAGTACGCCGATTTTATTACCGATTTAAAGATACTGCATACTTTAAGACATCTTTTATTTTTGAAAGCACTAAATAATGAGTAACTCATTTCCTATCTGCTTTTACAGAGCTTTACAATAATTTTTAGAGTTTTATATAAATTTTAGAATTTTATACAGGGATTACATAAAGAAAATACATAAGATTCATAAAATTTGGTGTTTATTACTTTTTATTACGGTTATCAGATCTGGCAACTCTCTTATCAGATGAATTGCCGGAACCAGAAATTGTGAAATATTTTTTGAATATCGTTCTACAGGAGTGCTTTAATGCAATATTCTATTCAGGGTGATCTTTTTAAGCAACTTTGCAAGGAAGTACTCTGTGCTCTGTGCTCTTTGTGTGGCAGGCGAGAACATTACCGTGAATGCCGAAACAGTCATGATTGCCAATTAGTTGAAGCCTCGATGGAAAGGAATTGGATGACCATGCCATACAAACAAAACTAACGACTTGCAAAAAGAAACATTTCACGATCGCGTTATTGTTCGAAATGGTCCAGTCAATTGGTCACCAAAATTGTGTGATTGTATGAATTTGGATTATTTCCCCTTAGGATTAAGTGAAGTCCTTGGTTTATGTACGCAAAGCAAAAACAATGTTATTATATAATCACAAGAACCATCTTATATTTTCTGCAATAATATATGGTTGCGGTGAACAAATTATAGTTCATAGTACAAAGTAAACAAATATTATCGTCTACCTGGAGATCTGAATCAGATAGAGTGTTAGGTGTTACTTTGCACAAGAAACCCCCATACTAATGTGCGAATTCTAACAAAATACAGAATTGATTGGACGTGGTATCTTCCATACAAAGTAAAAAAATATTATCGTGCACCTAGAGAACTACAATAGGTAGAGTCTTAAAAATATGCAAATGTAATCCTCATACTAATATGCATAATTCAGCAAAATACATACTGGACACGGATAGTGGGAGTGGTACCTCCCATAAAAAGTAGAACATTATTATCGTGTTATTACTCATAGGCTAGCAAAAAACAGATAGGATGGGTATAGCGTGCGTTTTCGAGTTAAAGGTTGATTACACTTATCTTCCGAGTGTTGTTTGTATTTTCTGAGGATGGGTGTAGCGCAGCGTGCCGGGTATAGCTAGTAGTAAATAATTGTTTATTTTATTATAAGGCGTGTGTTTATTAACAAATAAGATGTGTTTCTACGTATGTATGTATGTACATATGTATGTCACTATATGTAAGTAATTTATTTTATGGATCATAAAAAAAAATTCTATCATAATGTGGTCATATTATATTTTAAAATATTATTTTCAAGTTAGACAATAATATGGTTCCAACATAACAATATTATTATTATAATTTTAGTATTATCATAATATGCTTTTACTATAACCATATAATTCAATTATAATACGTATGTTGCTTTTAGATTATGGTTACCTCAAGCATGTTTTCTAGATACGGCTTTCATTGCTTGAAAAATTTGTGCAAAATCCTTTAACTAAAGCCAATTTTTCCTTGAAAATATATAATTGTGAAATGAAGCTACTGGAATGCGAAAAATAAACAACTTTTCCCTTGAAAGTTTATAATCTGTAGATTAATATAATATAAAGATTTTAATTTTTGTGGAAAAACATCCCTTATAATAATATTTTTCCGGTTTAAACATCAGAAATTTTAATTGTAAAATATTAACAAAAATAATAATTTAATTTCATACTTTATTTTTTATCAATATTTACCGTACAGAAGAAGATTATACATATGTATATCAATACATACATATATATTTAGCCTTAATGGCTTCCTCAGTATTGCAAAAAAAAAAAAATAAATAATTTGGTTTTGGCATTTTTGGTTATAATGGGTGATTTTTTTGAGGTTAGGATTTTCATGCATTAGTATTTGACAGATCACGTGAGATTTCAGACATGGTGCCAAAGAGAAAGATGCTCAGTATGCTTTGACATTTCATCATGAATAGACTTACTAACGAGCAACGCTTGCAAATCATTGAATTTTATTACCAAAATCAGTGTTCGGTTCGAAATGTGTTTTATCGACAAATTTTGTTCAGCGATGAGGCTTATTTCTGGTTGAATGGCTACGTAAATAAGCAAAATTGCCGCATTTGGAGTGAAGAGCAACCAGAAGCCGTTCAAGAACTGCCCATGCATCCCGAAAAATGCACTGTTTGGTGTGGTTTGTACGCTGGTGGAATCATTGGACCGTATTTTTTCAAAGATGCTGTTGGACGCAACGTTACGGTGAATGGCGATCGCTATCTTTCGATGCTAACAAACTTTTTGTTGCCAAAAATGGAACAACTGAACTTGGTTGACATGTGGTTTCAACAAGATGGCGCTACATGCCACACAGCTCGCGATTCTATGGCCATTTTGAGGGAAAACTTCGGAGAACAATTCATCTCAAGAAATGGACCGGTAAGTTGGCCACCAAGATCATGCGATTTGACGCCTTTAGACTATTTTTTGTGGGGCTACGTCAAGTCTAAAGTCTACAGAAATAAGCCAGCAACTATTCCAGCTTTGGAAGACAACATTTCCGAAGAAATTCGGGCTGTTCCGGCCGAAATGCTCGAAAAAGTTGCCCAAAATTGGACTTTCCGAATGGACCACCTAAGACGCAGCCGCGGTCAACATTTAAATGAAATTATCTTCAAAAAGTAAATGTCATGGACCAATCTAACGTTTCAAATAAAGAACCGATGAGATTTTGCAAATTTTATGCGTTTTTTTTTAAAAAAAAGTTCTCAAGCTCTTAAAAAATCACTCGTTACTAATACTTATGAAATAGTCTCATAACAATATTATATTTTAACTGATGTTATTTATTTTGCCTTCAAAAATTGTTGGCCCCTTAAAATAGGCAAAATATTTGCATTGTTACAAAATACCAAAGCATGTTATATTTTTTCCTAAATTTTTTCTACTTCTTTTTATATTATAAAGAAAAGTATAACAAGAATAATTCTGTTGTTAAAATCAATTTTTGTTTCCCTTTTCCTGAGTCTATTTTTACAACATTTGCATTGTAAAAACTACCGAAATGATGTTAAGGGAAACGAAGAAAATTATTTTAAAAAAAATCAAATCTATTTAAGAAAAATATTATTCTGATGGAACAGAATCACACACATTTTTTACCGCAAAATTGCTTTAAAGAAAATACTGTAATAAATGCAATGAGAGATTGACCTTTTTATTTCAATAATTGAACGCGCTAATTAAGTGCGCCATAATGAATGTTACAAGTTGAAAGCTGCACAAGTTATTTTTATTTCACTTTTTCATTACAAAAAAAAACAAAAAATAATAATAATTAAAACTGACAACAGGCAAGATAACTCCATTATAGTTTCACCAACTTAAAGAACAAACAAATTTGTATTGCCATTGTTTAAAAGTCAAGTAAATGAAATGTATAAAAAATTTAAAAAATCGATGGAAATTTAAAAAATCTAAACTGACTTTGCTCCCCCAATAGAAAAGTTTCTTTAAAAAGCTAATGAGCAGTATACATATTATTATTTCCTTTTTCTCATTAATATTTCACAACAAATACATTATTTAAATGCTTAAAACATTTAACATCCTATACTTTCGTTTTAAGCCTTAAAATATGCTGCAGTTTTTCTTTGTTTCCTTTTATACAGCTCTTTCGTTTAAATTTCATTGTAACCTCTATTTATGGCATAAAAATACTTGTGAAAATTCTACAAAAACATAAAAGTTACTTTTTCAGGTTCAAGATGAATGTTTAGAAAATATTCTAGCCTGAGGTCTTTAACACAAAAACCAGCTTCTGGAACAATTTAAATATTAAAAGTAAAAATGTTTTTGGCTTGAAAAGAGTACATTGCTTTTTAGCCAAATATTGCCATGGGGCTGTGTGTGTTTACAGACGCAATAAATAAACGAACTACACACACACATACATACATAGTAAATCACTGTAGGTCATGTTGTGTATTCTGATTTTATTGCTTTTCAAGTGCAGAGGGCTGGTTACTTTATGATGACGTCACTCTAACAAGCAGCTGTCCTGGAATATACCAATTAAGACCCCATTTTATTAAATAAGTCAAAAGGAGGTAACTGTGGCACAGTTCGAAGTTTATTTGTAACATCTGCGTGCGCAGATGCTATTTGTTATTATCTAATGAAAAATTGCGAAAGAATTGCGAATCGATCAATAGGTAGATTTATTATTGTGCAATAATTGCATTTACCCAGTGTAGACCACAAAGCCTTCACCCCAGACATTTGTATGGACTTTGTTATTGTGTTGAATAGTCAATCATTGTTTAACTACCACAGATTTTTATAGATTTCCAATATAGGATATAGAAACCTTGGCCCCAAATCGAATGTTATGGCAACTTATAGTGCAGGATAACATCCAGATACTGTGATTTATCATATTCACCCCTATTCTACTTGGCGTCGTCGACGTCGTCGTCACTTTTGGGGTAACATCACATTATATCGACGTCGTATTATGACGTCGCATTATAAACCCTTAACCGCAGGTAGAAAGGGTATATATAAGTTTGTCATTCCGTGTGTAATTTCTACAATATTAATTTCCGACAACATAAAGTATATATATTCTGGATCCTTATAAATAGAGTAGTTGATTTGGTGATGTCCGTCTAATCGCCTGTACGTCCGTCTGTCCGTCTGAGTTCGAGTTTAAATCAACTTCGCCAAGGCACCCGAAGAGATACAGAAAATTCAAGCCCACCAATCTGCCAAGCATAGTTTCGAAAATTTCTCTAATGAAATTCAGCAAAATCAGGCCACTCAGGTCGAGGCAGCAGGCATAAAGCCAAATCTACCTATATTTTTTAACATTTTTTTTTTTGGTTTTTTTTTATTTTTTTTTTTTTTCAGTTAATGATTTTCTTTTACTTTTTTTTTTGTTAAATAAATATTAGGCCGCGACCAGTAGATCGCATGGCGTGCACACAGATCTCGGGGGATCAATAACACCCTGGGAGAGGCGATTTTTGTTTGTTTTTAGATTGGTATGGTTTTTCTGCTTTGATTCGTATTAAATGCCTTTATAGAAATCAATACGACAGACACACAGGGTGCCCTCTGGGAACCTTGAGCATTCAATAGCCACACTTTTTTTGTAAAATTTTTACAAAAAACTTTCGATAAAATTTTATAAAATTTTACAAATAAATTTTTATAAAATTTTACAAATAAATTTCGATAAAATTTTACAGATAATTTTCGATATTTAAAAAATATGTTTGATAAAATTTAAAAAAAAAAAAATTCTATATCTTCATATTATACTAGCTGTGCCCACACATGTTGTGTGCATCCTGACAATATTTTGTTCGATTTTGCAAGTAATCTACACTAAATTTTCAGACTCTTACGTATTTACTTCATATAGAAACATCCATCACTGGATAAAATTTTAAAGTTTAAATAAAATTCTAAAAATTATTGTAAAGCTCTGTAAAAGGTATATAAAATATTTTAATAACAATGTAATTCCACAAAGTAAAAATACAAATCAAATACAAATTTTATTCGCTTAGCTATTTGGCAGTAAGTAATTCATATTTTGTGTTTATTTTAAAACAGCGCCATCTATTGCGAAACAGTGTTTAAAATATCCCGCTTTTAATTCATATTTTGTCATCATTATTTTAAAGCAGCGCCATCTGTTGCACAATATTGCTTTAATTAAACTGCTTTTAAAAATAAAAGATGCCTTAAAGTATGCAGTATCTTTAAATCAGTTAAAAAATCGGCGTACTTTCACTGCTTTTTCTCCATTTTCTCTTGGAAATAAGATATTTTTGGAAATCCTATATTGAAATCAGGATACTAAGGTAGGTCGTCACAAAGTTTTGTTAACATCCATTCAGTAGTTTTTACGTGATGCGAACACAAAGAAAAATACAAACCGACAGGAAATGAGGTACTGTTTTATTATATGTAAAATTTATATTAAAGTTAAAATTGCTTATACTTTCCATTTTATAAGAAATCGTTTCAGCATATTAAGCTGTTCGAATAACTCAAACTTAAGTATTTCTCGTTACAATTTACTCGTATTTAATAAGTGCCGAGTTACAATATGCAACTTTTGTTGCTGCAATCTTTTTTGTTTCTTCTTTAATATGACAGGGTTAATATTTGTGTGAAAATGCTAGGAAAGAAAATAATATACAAAATCTTAACTCGGATTTGAATATTTTAAATTAAAATGTGATACCAATTTACTAATAACGGTGCATACTTTTCGGGGGCATGTTAATCTCAAATAGAAAGGCCCTAACTCAAATAATAGTAACTGTACAGGAGAAGGTAAAAACATAATAGAAACTGCAATATTCACAATGTAATTTGTAATGTACAACTGCTTGTAGAGCGCTATTTTTTCTACTATCACACTATCGAGGTGTATTTGCGTGGAATATTTTAGTCACTGAAAAATTCGATTTCGTAAAAAATACTAGTTAGGGCCTTTCTACTTGACACCATTGATACACATATGAAAAACATTATGAAAAACAAAAACATTTTGTACAGGAAAGTCGTTATTCACTATCAGATATTTTCAACAAAATATAGCCTACCTTAAGGCTGACAAATATAAAATATTATGTACTGAATTTAGGAAAAAAATGTTTATAAAATTTTAAAATAATTCCAAGTTTGTAGACTTTTACAACTATAAAAATTATATATTAAATGCAAACTATCAAACATTTAACTTTAATCTATAAACGAATCTACAAATATAATGAAAGAAATATTGCATAAGCAAAAGGGTTAAATGACAAAGCAATATATTTACTTTAAAACGGATGAGTCTTTGTGAAGTTTAGGGACATATGAAAATATTGTTTTAGTGAAATAGTTTAATATCTAATAGAGTATTACTTAAAGCTGAAAAATTATATAACCTTTAGCTTACCAGCAAAACACACAAACATTTTGCTACTGTTCGAAAAAAGAGACACATTTTTCAACCCGGTAGACTTTAACAAAATTATAATTTTTTTCAACTTCTTTCCACCACTACAACAAAAAAAATTCTTTTAGAAACTTCTTTGCGAATTCTTCAAAGCATCTTTGTACCTTGTTTGTGGTAAATGAAACTACAATACAGAAAATAATTTCTAACAGTTAAGCAACAAACCACCGAAGCAAATAATAATATTCATTTACATACAGCCAAAAATAGAAATAAATAAAAAAAAAAATCTAACCAAACTAGTCAACTTCAATATGTCCAACGAAAGTAGCCACCAACCACCTCAGTACATTATAACAACACCCAGCGAAGCTGATCCCGAAGACTTACGTTCTCTTAGTGAGGCTGAAACTGGTGCAGACAACGTCGGCACGGTAGTTGTAAAATGTGAAACATCTACCCAACAACAACAACAACAACGTCGTGTTGTAAGTCAAATGTCTAGACAAATTGCCAGTCGTTCGTTTTCAATAGCCTCCGCTTCAAATTCCATATTGGAGGAGGGTACCTCTTTGGATGCAGACTTACAAAAACAACTTCATCAAATGCAATCCCAACAGCAGCAATTATTCGCCACACAAAAAACTATATCTACCAGCACCAGGTCCCAAAGTTTGCAGTCGTCTTCCGTTACGGGCACAACGGGAGAATTAGCTTTACAAATGCCTACAACTGGCAGCGGTAATACGTTAACCACTAAACAACTAGGCCAACAACTAAAAGCCCAATCGAGCACCTCCATCACGACCAGTGAACAACGTGTGGGTTTGGTACAAAAAACCTCGACATCGTCCACCTCAACAAAATCAAAATTTCAAAGTTTCTTACAACAACCGGAAGCTGTGGGTCATTATAACTCCAGTTCGGGGGCTTACTTAACGGCCCATCAAAAACATGTTCGACAATTTGTGCGCTCTACATCGGCCCACTCTGAGGCAGCCGTTACTTTGGGTTCGACGCATACTGGGCCTAGACCTGACAAATGTATACGCAGTGCTTCAACACAAATTGATGAACCCACTTCAACCTCCATGGACTCGGGCAATGGTGATCATTTGACTTTATCTACAAATAAATTGGGCCTACATCAATCTTCGTCAATATTAATATCGAAATCGGCTGATACTATAGAAATGAAATCGTCCTCACAAACCTCAGCGGCTAGCATGCGTACGCAGCTGACATTATCGGGTGGTTTTTTGGCACCACCAAATCGTAAGATCACCATATTGAGCCCTATACATGCACCACCCGGTTTGCATGACATGCTTAAAAGAGCCGGCCGTTCACCTCTATCACCAAGGATAAGTTTTCCGGGCAGTGAAGCTGATTTATTTGGGTGAGTAAACTAAAATGATTTGTACCGCTGGATAATTATTTTTTTAATGATTTTTAAAAATATTGAAATGTTATTTGTAACCTTAATAAGAAAAAGGTAATATAATTTTCAAAAAGTTATTTAAAAAAAAGTAACCTTTTGAAAAAAAAAATTTCTGAAAAAAAAATAGTTTTAGAAAACATATTTTTGAAAAGACCAGCTTTTTAAAAATGGTTCATTCTAATAGATTCATATTTTTACTTCTTTAAATAAAATACCGTTTTGAAAAACTAACTTTTCTAAAAATTAAAAAATTAAACTTTAACGAAAGGGTACGATTTTGAGTTAAGAAAACGTAAAGAAAAGTTATCTTCGAAATAATACAACATGTCATTAAAAAGTACTTTTTGTCTCATTAAAAAGTACTTTTTATCTCATTAAAAATAAATTTTCTGATAAATTAGCTTTTCGGGGACAGTTTTTCTTTTAAAAGAAAATTTTTGAAATTTTTTGAAAAATATCATACTAAAAAAAAGTACTTTTTTCCGAAACTTTATTTTAATTTAAATGAAATCAACTTTTGAGCAAAATAGTCTTCTGCATACAATAGTTAAATAGTTTTTTATAAATAGTATCTACTAAAAATATTCTT
Organism: Phasia obesa; assembly: GCA_949628195.1. Classification (NCBI taxonomy): domain Eukaryota; kingdom Metazoa; phylum Arthropoda; class Insecta; order Diptera; family Tachinidae; genus Phasia; species Phasia obesa. The sequence goes on along the minus strand of OX451218.1, from coordinate 130,119,322 downwards.
TCTTCAAAAAAAAGATCCATTTTTAAAAATTATCCATTTTTAAAAAAGCCTTAGTTTGAAAACTACTTTTGAAAAACCCACTTCTAAAAAATTAGCTTTTTACAAAATAGTATTTAATTAAAAAGTACTATTTTCAAAAAAGTACTTTTTTCTAAAACTTATTTTAAAGTGTACCAGGTACGCTGTAGGTTAGGTTAGGTTAAGCAGGCAGCTATAGCCCACGTATTGGTCCCTTTTTGTTACCTGCAGAGGGAATAAAATAAAAAGAGGGCGAAAAAAGAAAGAGAAAAAGAGAGAGAGATAAGTTAGGAAGAGAGGTAGTATTAACAGACACAGATAGGAGTATCATAAAGGTCGCCATAGAGGGCACATTGGCCGAGACAGCAAACAAGCGATATTCATGCCTCTTCGAGTGGCAGTGGGTAGGAAAACCATCCGCAGCTCCTTAGAAAAGAATTCATTCTTCTTGGTTGCAGTAGTGAAACACAAGATAGCCTCCCGAAATACCGTTGTCCAAGATGTTGAAATCGTTGGTATTCCAGTGCAGGGCATAGGCAGAGGAGATGTTCGACTGTTTCTTGCTTTTCGTCATCTTGGCAGGTTCTGCAAAAGTCGTTGTAGTGGAGGCCCATTCTTTTTGCATGGGTTCCGAGTAGACCCAATGGCTAATGAGCGATAATATCAATTCACGCAGTTGTGTTTTCGGCATCCGAAGTAATGAATGCGACCTCTTCTGATCTTGCCGTCAAACAAATTGACTTATCGGACCATCTGATCTGGGCTAGGTCATAAAGAGCACTTTTTATTCGTTGCCCGCATACAGAGAGAGGAATGCCACAATAGACGTCAATGGCTGGCTTCATCATGAAGCAGAGTCACTTTCTGTGCTAGTTGATCATCAACACTGTTGCCTACGGTAGTCCCGTGTCCCCGCACCCATTTAAGGGTGATCGTTGCATTTTCCGGCTGTCCGGCATTCCAGGAAGAGATTTGAAATGCTGAACACACCTTTTAGGAACATAATAGCAGCTTTACTGTTGGTACAAAACCAGATATCCCTATTCGATATTCTGTGATACCTTAATCACTTTGGCGCTTTTTTTGAAAGCAGATATTTCTGCTTGTAAAGGGTTTTTTTTTATAGAGATATAGAACTTTAAATTGCAATAAAACAACGATGGATTATTCGATTGACATGCATTTTATTTATCCGAAAGATAATCTTGTGGCATTACATTTAAAATATGATTTCTGGCATATGACCGCCACGGCTGGCACGGATGTAGTCTAATCTGGACGTCCAATTTTCGATGACTTTTTCCAACATTTGTGGCCGTATATCGGCAATAACCCGGAGAATGTTGTCAAGCGTTTGTGGCTTATCCGCATAGACCAATGACTTTACATAGCCCCACAGAAAGTAGTCTAGCGGTGTTAAATCATAAAATCTTGGAGGCCAATTCACAGGTCCGAAACGTGAAATTAGGCGGCCAACAAACGTGTCTTTCAATAAATCTATTGTGGCTCGAGCTGTATGACATGTTGCACCGTCTTGTTGAAACCACATCTCCTGGACATCATGGTTATTCAATTCAGGAATGAAAAAGTTAGTAAACATGGCTCTATACCGATCACAGTTGACTTAACGTTCTGGCCACCATCGTTTTTGAAAAAGTACGGACCAATGATTCCACCAGCCCATAAAGCGCACCAAACAGTCTGTTTTTCTGGATGTAACGGTGTTTCGACATACACTTGAGGATTACCTTCACTCCAAATGCTGCAGTTTTGTTTGTTGACGTAGCTATTCAACCAGAAGTGCGCTTCATCACTAAACAAAATTTTATGAAAATCGGGTGCAATGGTAAGCTCGTTTTGGACCATTGGCAAGCGTTGTTCAGGCGTCAGTCTAATCATGATGAATTGCCAAACCAAACTGAGAATAAATCACTTGACAGCTGTTAAATCGGTCGCCATCTTGAAAAGTAATGCCAACTTAAATTTTATACCTCTATAAAAATTACCCTTTAGAACATTACATTCAGTTGGAATTCTGAAACACATCCCACACCCCTTTTGGAGCTATCCGTGAACACACAGAGTGAGCCAGCCAGGGTGGTGAGTAACCCGCCGTCAGGTCGAAATCGAAGTTTCGCATGACGAAGGGTTTTGTGATGCAGTAGTCTATAAGTCCAGGGATAACATTCGTGATTCCTAGATTACTGGCATGACTCCATAGTCTATGGTTCTATGCACCTGTGACATTGAGTCTAACGGCCGTTCTTAGTGCTAGCTTCCTGGCCTACTTCTTCCTGGTCTACTGGTAACCAGTTTAGCATAGCAAAAAAGGGCCTTCGTCGGTGTTGACCTAATGGATCCTGTTATTAGGATCGCCATATTACGCAATACCCTCTCTACAATAGGGATGTTTGCCTAGTATCCAGTGCTTTTCACCACACGATGACTCCGTAGAGTAAGATCGGTTTGATTACCGCAGGTACAGTGTACGTTTTTGAATAAAAAGCATTTTTGGAAATTATTCCTTTTAAATATTTTTTTTTTTTAATTTCAATAAAAGCAACTTTTAACCAAAATAGTATTCTGCTTACAATTTGATTAAATTAATCAAATGAATATTGTTGCTTTAATTAAAAAAATAAACGAAACTTAAAATTAGAGATTTAAATCATGTCATGTTATTTTTACTGCTTTATTTACACATTAATTTTATTCTGCTCTGCACGACAAGAACCTCTGTGCTCATTTAACCTCAGAAACTGTTTCCATAAATCTATCAATATTCATTTGAAGAGACATGTTTTTACGCATATTGCTGGCATTAGATACCATTCTGCTAATGACAGCGAAAACAGGAGTCATTTTGTCAAAATGAACAAGGACATTTACATACATCTTCACATACACTCTGATACGGGGATTAAGCACACATAAATTTAACGCGTCCTAAACAGATGTTGTATATGTTGTGGTGGCAGAGTTTAAAGAAAAAAAAAATCTAGCATTTTTACGAGGGTTAGTAAATATTATGTTTTTACAAAATATTGAATATTTAAATTTTATTCGTCGAACTATTTATTAACATACAAATTAATTTTCTAAGGTCGTTTTAACCTCTCTTATTTTAAATAATATTTTATATTTACAACAAAACCTATAAACATTTTCTGAAAATTTTAATATAAAAAATATCATAAAATGGATTTACCATCATTAAATTGTTCCAAATATTGTACTAGAAACACAAAGCAGATACAAATCCTATTAATATTTTAATTGATATTTTAATTAATTAATATATTAATTGTCTCACTTTTATTGCTAATTCAGCAAGAACAAAATAATCTTCCAGTTAACTAAATAATTAAATCAATTAAAAGTTTAATTAAATTTGTATCTCAAGCTAATTAAAACCTTTAATTGGAGCAAACAATTTGTTGGCGTAAATGCGCTTTCCTTCATTGAATAAATGCATTTAAATATGGCCTTATATCCTTGACTGGATTTGATTAAAAGAAGACGTATAATTTGGAGAAATGTACGAAATCTTTATTTGAATCGATAGAAAGATCTATAGAATTTAATGTTTAAAAATAATTTTATATAAACGTTGACCGCAGCTACGCATCAAATGATTTATACGCTAGATCCAACTTCGGCATACTCTCCCCAACATACCGGCCGGTATCTCATGAATAAATTCTTCAATATTGATTTCCAGCTCGTCAACCGTTCTCTATAGACTTCAGACGTATTATAGACCCACAAAAAATAGACTAAATGCGTTAAATCACACGATCTAGGCGGGCAATCGACCTCTTACGTGAAATAAACTGTTTACCGAAGTCACCTCTCAATTGAGCCATTCTTTGCGTGTTGTGTGGCATGTGGCACCGTTTTGTTGAAGCCATAGTCCAGATCTTCCATTATAGGCAAAAAAAAAAAAATTGTAATCCTCGCACGGCATCGCTCGCCCTTCACAGTAACGTTCCTGCCTTCGTCGTTTTTGAAAAAGTACAATCCAATGATGCCACCGGACCATAATCCACACCAAAATGTGCATTTTCGGGATGATGTTAGCAAAGGTTCAGGCTGCTCCTCACACCAAATTTAGTCAAACGTTTTCGAATAGCCTCCTCAGAAGATCGCCTAAGCTGACCATAAAATAGAAGAAGCAACCCTAAGGGCAAAGTGAACTAACACATGACTTGTCACGTCACGACTACCCAGCAAAAATTATTGGTTTTGCTAAGCAGTAAAATAAAACTAATGTCTTTCGCAAGCGCTTCTAATAAGCGCATTCGAGAATGCTATAATTGTAGGACAATAATAACAAACTGCATCCTCTCTCTTTCGTTCGAGAATGCAGGTATGTAAGCGAATAAGGTTTCTTTATAAAATTAGTGAAACAAAGAGACCTCTTTCGCTTACGTGGATGCAAATAAATTTTTATGAAGAATTTTGTAAAGCAAAGAGTTCTACCAAATAGGACATCGCTAACAAAAATCATGCCTTCCTGAAGCAGGTTGGAATTGAGAGTCCATTTCTCTCTCCCTTACAAACCCGATTCCAAGTAATAAAAATTTTTTTCTGGGTAGTTTTTAAGTGATAGGGATCGGTTCGAGATTTAACACTTTCTATAAAAGGGACCTGTCACTTTAACATGGCGATGGCCTGGGAGCGGAGCAATTAACACCGATATGGTACTCTGTGAATGATGTTAGAGATAAAATGGGGTTGTTCAGTACTAGTTGCTAGGATTTTTTAAAATTGCACTATATATTTATTTTTATATTAAATTCCATTAAAAGTGGTTTTAGATAACCCCCACCCCCCAAAAATATGTCCTATGCTAATGCCAGGGGTGCTTGTGGTGCTGCTTTATGCCCATTTCGATTGCTGCTGTAGCTTAAGTGGTTAGGACGTTGACTACTAAGCAATGGTAACGAGTTCAATACTCAGCCATGGTAACATTAATTTTTCTTTATAATAATGCATATCACAGCGCCCTCCTTCGCCGGTATAACCACATAGTACTAAATCGCCGGTGAAGCAAAATAATTATAAATTGGCTATGCTAGCTTCAAACTAATTCGCCTAAATAACACCAGAGGCGCTGCAATACTGTTCTAAAAATAATCATAACGTGCAATTGCAGTGTTGCCAGAATCGAAGCTTTACTATCACACTAACCATCTGTCTTATCTACTACTATCCCTTTCCAAAGGAAGTACCACAGTTAATATAGGCATTAACTGCCTGAGTGGTACTTCTCTTTAAACAAAAAAAGTTGCTCGATTAAGATGTACCCAACTTAATTTCCAATTTGACTACCAGTAACTTTTTGCTGCATCCAAATTAAAATAAGTCTCTCAGCCAAAAAAGATTAAAACTTAATAAAGAGGATATCTGGTTAAAAGTCCTAAATTTTTATGTTGCTTTAAGTTTTAAAATGGTTGATAATCTTTGAAGAAGATGTATCGGAGACTATATTATCAAATTAAAAAAATGAAATTAAAAAGAATATTTCTTTTATATTTTTGTGAGTAATACTTATGGAATTCACCTCGTACATAAATTTATTTTAAATGTAGAATATGTCTATTTTTAAATTTATATATATTTGTATTTAACAAAGTTAAGTTAAAACTTAATTTGAAAGGCAAAACATTTTAAAATGAATTACTAAACATGATTAAAATACGTTCGCAGAGCTAACTTCCCTAACAATGAACTTATTTTTAGTTTTCCATTTTCACCCACATAATCTCTTCCTCACCCCCCTTGACAAGAGATAAAAACTTTTTGGTTTTTACGAAATTAAAATATTTCAAAAAAATTCGAAGAACTCTTTTCTGCTTATTTTGAATTTTTGTTTGTACTCGTACTCGTACTTTAACTTTATATTTTATTACCTCGTTTGTTGGTTTATAAGATTTTGCTTCAAAGAGTTGAGAAGAGAAATTAAAAATAAACTTTTTTCTAACTCTTAAAAGTCGTTATTGATAAAAATTTATTAAACAAAATGGCAGATATGCAATGTTTTTGTAAGATTTATCTGAAAAAAAAAACTATTAAAATATTCCACAAGGCATAAAATATTATACTTTAAATTCTAAAATATTTGTAAAAATATATGAAAAATTTTTTATTACTTTTTTTTCTCTCTTTTACAGGTAAGTGTTGCGCAATGGCAATATAAATATATAAAACTTTATAAATATTTAAAACATGTAAGTTTTTAATATAAAATTTTAATAAATACATTTTACAATATTAAAAAAAATTATTATACGAGTAGTTAAATAACTATTTGCACAAAAAGTGAATAAGAATATATTTAGGTTTAATAGGGGTCCCTATTTTTAACTGATACTGATGCTTACTGTAGCTCTCGAATGGAGAGACTGATAAGGTAATAAAATTTAGGTCTTAATTTTATTGACTACTGTGGATGTTGCCATTTTTAGACTAATAATCAGTAAGAAAGACTACTATACTATCTACGAAGCTTCTGTCTTGACTACAGAAATCACCAAGAGTATTTGGTGTCGACCAATCAGTCTCCAGTTATTTTTTGAATATATAGAATCTCAACTGGAATGCGATAGATCGACTTTTGTATTGTTTTAAAATATTTTAATAGGATTGACACTGCGTAAAAAATACCCTTTTTTATAAATTTGTAGTCAAATAAAATAAAATAAAATATTTTCACTATCAAACGTATCTACAGATCTTCAAAGTAGTAAAACCACGATTAAATATAAGATCGTATTAAAGGGGAAGCTCTTACACAGAGAGATAACTCAAATGTAGGTTTTTTGTGGGAATTTCCGGGAAAATATTTCATAAATACTTTGACTTACGGGAAATTTAAGGTTCTAAAAATCATAAAAAATATAACAAAACTTTACTCAGCACAACTGTTTAACAGACTATTCATCTCACTCGTATCCTTAGCATCTTCCACTAGCAATTGTATTTTTAGCGAAATAGAAAAGCAGCTATTAGATAAAACGACCTTTGAGCTTTGAGTTATTTGGAGCCAAAAAGATCAGACTCAAAAAACTATTCAGAGCTTTGTTAACTAAATTAAAAGAGTTTTTTTTTATATCGCTGTATAATAATGCGAAACGCATTCAGTTTGTAGAAAGAAAAATTAATTAAATTCTTTTTCAATATAACGAACCTGTTCAGAAAATTACAAGATCATAATCATAATCAAGATCGAATCATAAACCCTTCGGAAAATTAAATTTTCTGTTATGATTTGAAATTTGTAAAAACACTGAATGATAAACTTTTACATAACCTTTCCATCTGTGATGAAGGGTATATTGTGGAACAAGATTAACGTGAGTACCTGCCAACTCGGCCTAACCTTACGGTGGTCTTACCACCGAGTGAAACTTAGGCGTAGACTAGTGCCCCCATTGTGTAGTATAACAACACTTTACGATTGCCATCAATCGCTTTTTGTGTATGATACAATCACAAGGAGTAGCAATTTATATAATATGGCAAGCCTTTTCAAGGCAAGCCTAGATCCACATTATAACCTCTTGCTTAGGGGTTTGGAGACTATCCAAACTCCGTCTGTTGAGAGTGCAACAGCACACTTGATCGACCGTGCACCATACCTACATAAATCGATCTTAAACCACAACCACCACGTGTACCCCCGAAGGAGACCGCACCAATAACCGGTCACAGAGAGGATAGGCTCTCTGTGGGGCCACCGATTCCCGTGGTACCAGTGCTTTGGGCACTGATCGGGCCTCGAAGAGGACCCGTGTTATAAAACAACAGACCTTTTCTTCCAGATTTAGGCTCTAGGAACCCTAGCGTCTGGTGCCCCTATTTTCCCCGAGTGAACCGCGTCAAAGCATTTGCCATATTCCTGCAAAGACAATTGGAACCCCCGGGGGTGATGAAGGGTATAATAAAATTAGATGATGCCTTTTGAACCATAATAGGCACACTTTTGAAATTTACAAATTTTATGTTTTTATTAATTGCTTTTAATGGCCGCTTCTTATGTTTCAAAATAAAAGCACATACATATATACGTCACAATCAAGTCTACATTGGTTACACCCTTTAACTGTTAAATATTATTTTTTACTTTTTATTATAGCGAACATGGAAGATTTAAAATTAAGGCCACCAACGTAAATGTAACCTTCGCTTCACCCTGTAACATGAATTTCTAAAATTTTTTTGTTATAGCGGGCATAATTTTAATTACTCTATGTAAATTAGGTGTATCTGCCTAGTATGATTGAAAAAATAAGGCCATATGCGTAAAAAACAAGTCACTATTGGAACACCCTTTAATTTTTAGTATTTTTTTCTAGCTGCCATAGTAATACAATTTTCAAGAGTCTACTTTCTATGATTACAAGTTGTGTTTTTACCCTAATAATATAGAGTGATATACCTGTCTGTCAGCTTTGACGTAATTTTTTTTTAGCAGGAGTTATATATTATACTAGTGTCCGGCATATACTTGCGTCCGCCATGTGTCGAAGGCGCCCTGACAATATTTTGTTCGATTTTTGTTTAAAAGTAATTCACACCAATTTTTAATTCTTTTACTTTTATAGTGCTTCACGTAAACGTATTTACTTTAAATAAAGGTACCCATCCCTGGATAAAATTCTGAATTGTTAAAAATAATTTAAACCTTCAAATCGGTAAAAAAGTGTCCATTTTCACCGCTTTCTCTTAGAAATAAAATATTTATTTGGAAAAAATTATCCTATATTGGAATCAGGATAATAAGGCACCTCCTTAAAAAATGTTATTAAAATCCAGCCAGTATTACGTGATGCGAACACAGACAGAAATACAGACAGATAGACAGGAAATTAGTTGCGACGTCTTGTTAAAACCACATCTCCTGGACATCATGGTTATTCAATTCAGGAATGAAAAAGTTAGTAAACATGGCTCTATACCGATCACCATTGACTGTACCGTTCTGGCCACCATAGTTTTTGAAAAAGTACGGACCAATGATTCCACCAGCCCATAAAGCGCACCAAACAGTCTGTTTTTCTGGATGTAACGGTGTTTCGACATACACTTGAGGATTACCTTCACTCCAAATGCGGCAGTTTTGTTTGTTGACGTAGCCATTCAACCAGAAGTGCGCTTCATCGCTAAACAAAATACGCTTATGAAAATCGGGAACAACGGTGAGTTCAGGCGTGAGTCTATTCATGATAAATTGCCAAACCAAACTGAGAATAAATCACTTGACAGCTGTTAAATCGGTCGCCATCTTGAAAAGTAATGCCAACTTAAAGTTCTATACCTCTATAAAAAACATCCTATATAACCAGCGCGTTTTTACATTAATCCCTTGCATCATTATTAACGAACATAATGAAAAACTTTTTGCAACAGCAAAAGTCAAGTACACTCAGAGAAATATATATTTAACGCTATACACACACACATACGCACACACCCACACCCACACCCACACCAACTTAAATACCAGGAACGAAAAACTCGAATTTTATAATTCTACTGAATACTAAGCAATGAGTTGTACTTTTTTTGTAATTTCTTTCCGCAAGAGCGCTGCAGAAAATTTTACCCTTTCTGGGTCAAAATTAAAAATTATGCCTAATTAGTGGTTTAAGGATTCGTCTGAGGTTTGTCCATATCCTCTACCTCTTAAATCGCAATAGGAAGAAATTTAAAATTTTCACAGAAGAAGAACAAAAATAATAAATGTAAAGTGATGTTAAAAGTTGAAAATAATTATTGTTGCAATTTTATGGTGGATAAGTGAGTTGCATAATTTTAGGATGAAATATTAACAAGAGAATAAAAAGGTTAACAAAACACTATAATATACAATCAGTACACGATTGTATATTATAGTGTTTTGTTTTATTTTTCGGCTTTTTGTATGTTGTATTTAATGATAACTACCAGTGCTTCTAGGTGAATTGAATCTATTCGGATATTATTGCGTTTTTTTTTTCTATTTATTAAAAAAAACCATTTTTCTTTGTAACTCCATCATGCAATACAGAATTATTTATAATATCAAAGCTGACCTGCTGATTCGTTTCATATAGTGTTTGAGAGCCTTAACGAATATTTTATTCAATTAAGATTATAAAACATTTAAACAAATTCAGCTGTATGGAGGCTATTGATTTTCAACATGCCATTTGCCGTAAAGGCACTACATAGATAGTAAAACTTTAAACGCAGCTCATGTCTACTAAATTTATTTATATTTTCTAATTTTCATTTTGCAAACAAAAAAAATTAAAGTACAAAAATTCGTTTTGTCATGGACTTCTCTAGAGTAAAATCATAAAATTAAAACTCAAATCATGCTATAGCTTCGGCGGCACGTAAACTTAAACTACACTATTGAGAGTTTATAAATTTTATGAGAGTTTACTAGCAAACAGATGAAGAAACCACTAAAAATGATGATGAAGAACTCATCATCTTCTAAAACCTAAATCATTTTGATAGAAGTTTTAAGGGATCTTGCTCTAGCTAAGGCATTCCTATACGGTAGCGTATAGTCTTTGCGATTCTCGACTCCTTTGCACGAAAGCAATAACTGAAAAATAACAAACCTTCGAATTAGCTTCTGATTAGCTTCCAAACGACCGGTGTGATACCAGGCTGAAAACCGGTAGCTCCTCAAATTTCTGTGACCTATTATTGGTTAGGTGCTTCGAGGAGTAACGTGGTGTCTGTTGTTTGCAAATAAATCGCATGGATTGTTGTGCACTAACATCTGTTGGCAAAGGTGAGGTGAGAGATAAGATGATATCTAGCACCTACACTAGAGATATAAACATGGTCCTGCCAACCATTCTGTAACATTGCTTTATGTTATTATGCCCAACAAGGGCGCCCGTCGAGGCATCATATGCATCTAGTAGTAAAATCTGTATCACACAGATCAGCTGAAGAATGTTGTAGTGAGTGGTTTGGACTATTTAAAAGTTTTAATATGGACATGCATGACAGTCAAAAAATATACAGACGAAAAATTGGATCAAGAATAACGTCAGACAGAAAAAGTTCTTGCAGAAGTATAGGCAGTTGATTAACCAAAAATATCGAAATGTTTGAAATCACTTGAGTCCACCTAAAGCAACGGAAGTTAGGTATCGCATGAATTTAAGGCAAAAAGACTGCAATAGGCGATCGTTTCTACTTTGAATTGTTGTGGGCGAAGAAAGGCGGTGGATCTGTTATAATAATTCAAGGCAAAAAAATTCACATGTGAATCCTAGCCAATATAACCTTGACAACAAAAACGATTATCTACAACAAATTCAAATCTTCCAAAAAACAAACATTATTTGTTTGCTTTAAGTCATATTATGATTACATACGAGCAAACTTATCATAATTTGTTTACTTTTAATTTATTATATGGTTATAAATACAATATTATTTTGGAATACTAATATAACTTTGTAGGCGTGACCACAGTAATTATTAAAATAACAATAAGTTGTTCATTGCAATCATATATTGTTACAGAGAACATAAAATGGTTCTTATGACCATATCCTAAACATGTTCTTTTTCTGCGTCCAGAAATGAATCAACAACATTCCATCATGACAATATTCTGGCTCGTGTTGTGCGATTAGTTTCAGACTATTTCGAAAGTAGTAGAGGAGGAGCTCTAACTCACACACCGTATGATACAGACATTTATTTGTTGCAGATTCACTTCAGAACAAGATATTAAAATTTGGATTGACTGGTACCAATCCTCAAAAGATAAGAAATGGTTTTGGAATGAAATCGGTAATTTTGTACAAATATTTGAAATAAATCGCGGCTTTCGAAGAACAGAATTTTTTCTTTCATTATCATGAAGTAAATATTAATTTGTCATAAGGAAGGATGAGAATTAGTGCATGTACCCAATACTATATAATATCTAAGTTAATTCCTTGTGGAATTTAGGGCATCTACATATGTACATACATTTTCATAATATATCTATACATATAATAAAATAGTAACTCATTTCCTGTCTGTCCGTATTTTTCTTTGTCTTTACATCACGTAAAAACTACTGGATGGATTTTAACAATATTTTGTCAGGAGGTACCTCACCACCTCCTGATTCCAATATATGTATATTCCAATATTTTTTTTTCGCAAAAATATCTTTTTTCCAAGAGAAAGTAGCGAAAAAGCAGTAAAAGTATGCCGATTTTTTTCACCGATTTAAAGTTATTGCATACTTTAAGGCATCTTTTATTTTTGAAAGCCGTATATTTTAAGCAATGTTGTTCAACAGATGGCGCAGTTTTAACGTAATGAGTAACTCTTGTATGTCTTTTGCAGAGTCTTACAATAATTTTTAGAATTTTATCTAGAGATGGGTACCTTTATATAAAGTAAATACGTAAGAGTCTTAAACTTTGGTGTGGATTACTTTCAATGCTAAATCAAACAAAATATTGTCAGGACGCACACAACGTTTTGGGGCACAGCCAGTAATTATATAAAAGTGTTTTTTTTGCTCTTGAACTATTGTGTTATATTTTTTATTAAATGAAAAAATAGAGTTAAATAGTAACTTATCCTGCTACATACATACTTAAAACCAACCTTTAACCACAATATAGGCAAAAATTATGAATAGAGAAAAAAGTAATAAAATAGGAAAGACGCACAATGAGCATTATGCTACTTAAAATATACTATAATAATTAATGCTGAAAATAATAACATGAAATGACCCAAATACTAAGTAGGAAAATTATGAACAGACTTCAGAAAAGGGGGAAAAAAAGTATAAAAAGAAATATTAAAAAAACAGAATAACCCTTGAAAACCTTAATCAAAAAATTAATTTTTAGTTTATTTTATGCTTAAGGCGCACGCTCTTTCTTAAATGAAAATGATTAATTACGATTCCCTTAGTTTTAACACTTCCTGCATGTTCAGTTGACTGTCTAAGGATTAAAATACGTCAGTTTAATTATCCGCCCGAAGTAGTAATAATTCTTGCACCTAAATAATACAGGCTGTATAACAAAAAAGATAAAAATCGGTCATTTAAGATTTTTGTCTTTGTGATAAAAATTACATTTCATTAATTAACCACCAATAGAAATGCCGAGTATTTGCACAAGTAAAACTACTACTTTTAATTTTCTAAAAATATTTCCCCATATTTTTTTTTAAAGATTTTGTAAAATTATTTAAAGCAAATTACGTGATTCAACATCAAATCCTGTAATCGATTTGTTTTGCATGGATAAGTTTGTTTAATTTGACCTCCTAAAAATATGCCTTGAATAATTTCGCCTCACATACTCGTACATAAAATTAAAAATGCACATCATGAGCTTGGCAAACTTTTCCGTTTCAAATGGTTAAACCTCAACTGACTGTACACTTTTTCAGCTGTCGTCAGTTACCCTTGTTAAAAAGTTTATTTGCAAGGAAGTATTCCTTGTGCTTATTTACGGCTGAAAATATTTGATTTATTGGTTTGAAGAGTTTGATGATGATTACTAAAAAAAAAATTAATATTAATGTTGTTGCTATATTACCTGTCATTATATTTAAAAGAAATTCTTATAATATAAATTATTTAAAATGATGAAAAGTGAAAGAAAAGTGAAAGAAAAGTAAAACGGTTTATAATGCAAAAGTTAAGGTTTGGTTTTTATTTCTTAAATTTAAATATAATTTTATTTGTATTTTCAAATTTTTTTTTTTAGTTTAATCCTTGTACTCTGTTCGAATTTGTGAAAAATGTTGAGCAACATTTATTATTTCACAAGGAAAATTTAATATTTAAATTGTGGTGTCTATCTTGCGATTTGCAAGTGTTTTACGATTTTATTGCTTTTAAATATACCACATTGTTTTACACAATTTTCCACAAAAAATTTTACAAAAAAATTCAAATGAATAAATGCCCATTTGCTTTATTTCACAGCTTTGATAAAATGTTGTCAGAAACATTTCAATGTTTTTTCACAGTAAAAATAAAATACTATTTCTGCAACATTTTTTCATGACTTTTTCATAAAAATATTTCATGTATGTTATTTGACAGCATTTCGCATGAAAAACAGAACAGAGCACCAGGCTTTAGTAAAAATATTTTTAATTTCAACGGTATGAATCAAGGCATATTCATCAGGTAACCTCACAATGAAGGGGAAATATTAAGGCGAAAATTTTTAATTTTTTTTTTATATGGAGATTGATAGTTCAACTTTCATTTAAGGGGAAAATTGAAAAGTTGAACTGTCAAAATCCATATAAAAAAATTGATAATTTTCGCCATAATATTACCCCTTCGTAGTAAGGCTACCTGATTAATATGCCTTGGTATGAATTTTATAAATTCTATTTTAAATTTTTATTACATCGGTTTGTCCTTGCCGGCAAACATATTCAAGACTTTAGAAAACTCTCTATTTGTTTTGATAAACACAGACATACATAAGTACGAAATTTCACAAAAATTAAAATCACACAAAAAAAGTGATTTATCACCAACACATTAGTCATTACATAACCAAAAGTAAAAGGAGGTCGAAATTGCACCAATAAATCTAATTATCACCAAAAAAAATTTAAATAAAAATAAAAAATTTAACAAAAACTGGAAATTTTCTCCAAATAATCGAATCCTTACCAACAGGTACGATAATTTACCAAATAATCGAAAAAAAATTTGTTGAATTGAAAATTCGCCAAAAATCCAAATTTTATCAAATCTCCTCCATAAAAAAAATCGAAATTCCCAGAATAATCTATTTTTCACACAAGTTAGCTTAGTCTGCTTAAGAGATGTGATATAGATTTTCATCTGTGGCTGGCTTGTTTCCTTAACCCGACTATAGTCTTACCACTGGGTAAAAACAATTGGGGGATTCACAAATTTAAAAATATTGTTGTTGTGTTTCAAACAAAAAACGTTTTAAAATAATAAAATTATTTTTCTATATTTTTTTTTAATCATATAATTCGGTAGAAACCTGAGCTGCATGGCTAAGTCACCTTATCGCAGCCGCCTGTAATGCGGCTTGCAAGCTACAATTTATATCTTTGAGAAGGGCCTTTTTTATATTTTTTTTATCAATTGACCAACTTAAAATAGTACAATAAAATATGAGGGGTTGTTTACAACAGTCATATTTTTTCATGTTATTATTAAAAAAAAATATGACTTTATGACTCCTTGTACACCCAGAGAAAAAATGATACCATCCGGGTACAAAGTGATCACATTCTGTGTCGAAAGTGTATCAACTTCGTTTGTGCTCAAACTGTAAACGACCGGTGTCAATTCGACAACGAAATATTGGCAGCGAAGGGTTGTTGAATTGACAACGAACTTGTACACTTATTGCTTATATAATGCTTATTCCTTTCGAAATTTACCATAATAATAAAACAGATTGTAATCGATCATAAATTTTTATAAAATTATTTTTTTAACAAATTGTGGTTTTAATTACTAGTACAAAATATTAAATAAATTTAATTCTAAAAATAGGATATACATGAAATGGTAAAGTTATAAAATCTAGAAGTGGTAATCTTTGCTTAGAAAGACCAAAATAATTAAACTAACTATATATACTGACTTTGTTATTTTTATCAGAATATTGAGACCGATTAGTTAGACCTTGACTTTTGTGTGCTGTTTATTTTAACAGTCTTCTTCTTGAATCCTAAATTGTACCACAAAAAAGTTCTTTTAAGTTGTTCTATATAAAACCAATTGGAATTGCTCTAACCTTAGATCAATTTGCGCAGGTGTATTGTTGGAGGTTTCATCATGTTTCCACCATTGCACAAAGGTTGTGTCATCATCGATTTCGAACTATAATTTTCTATGTTTATATTTCTCTCTGGACTCCACTCGCAGTGCTATGTTGGCACTGCTTTCTTTCAATCTTTTATTTCTAAAAATCGCTGACTCCTTAATATTACTTGTGCAGCTAGAAAAACAAAACTACATATTACACGTTTAGAACAACAAAACTTTGGTTTACTTACATTTTAAGTCATCGGAAATTGATTCCAAAGTGATGGGTTCTAAGAATTTTTTTTAAATTCTTATCTTCTTCACTATCATCGTTGGCTATAAAGATTGAATCTTTCACCATCACAACGTCTATAGTCGTTTAGGGTCAATCTCCAAAAGTATATTTCTCCATCCATATTATTATTTTTAGAAATGCGTCTGCATAAATTGAATAAAATTTTGACAATGAAAAACATTTCATAACATTGCGTTGTTAATTTGAGCACGCTCGTTGAAAAGTTGACAACGGTTGTTGTCTACTCGACAACGCTCGTTTACAAGTTGACAACGGGCGTTGCCAATTTGTTTGTAAGTCGACAACACCCGTTGTCAAACAAAAGTGACAACGTAGAGGTACCAAAGAGACCACATTCGTTGTCGATTTTGCAATGTCGTTTTTCCCTCAGTGTAAATACCCCAAGAAGGTGTTGGGCAGAGCCAATGCTTATACTTCTTGTTTAGAACATAGAGACTATCTAAACTACTGGCGTGCTATTTGTTTCGCCAGGCTAGCCGCGTGGACTGGTGCCCCGAATACCCTGGGTGAATTGGCGTAAAGTTGTTAAAAGTCAATAAAAAAATATAATGTCCCCGGAGGGAGTATGGCTAACAATAAAAAGTTCATCATAACATTTATTGGACTAAAAAATCAAAGCCTAATAAAAGACGAAATTTCACAAACAATTTTAAGAATCACCAAAATAGCAAATAGAAAACCCCGAAAATTCTATTACTTATTTAAGTTGGCTCTAAACCTGCTGGTGATCTTAGCCTGCATAATGAATGATTTCTAAGCACTTCCATCTTGTGTGTGCTTTCTCTAGTTCATTATACGAAGGGTCGGCATGTCTTCTTGCACTTGGACCATACTCCGAAGGGTAGGTATTTCCTGTCAAAATATACCGCTTTAAAAAATAGAAGTTGGTGTGTAGTTTCCAGTAAATTTAAATCGGCATAATTGCGTACTAGTTTTTCGCTAGTTTCTCTTGAAAATGAGATTATTTTGCTGAATAAAGTATGCTATATTTGAAGGGAGATACTAAGGTACCTATTATTTTAAATTTTATTCAAATTCATCCAGTAGTTTTTACGTGATGAGAACACAAACAGACAGATAAAAATTCTAAAAATTGCGGTTGCATATTCCAATTCAATACAATTTACAAAAAGATGTTTCATGTACAGATAATCATGGTCTTACAGTTTTATTATAACGAGTGATTTTTTAAGAGCTTGAGAACTTTTTTTTTTAAAAAACGCATAAAATTTGCAAAATCTCATCGGTTCTTTATTTGAAACGTTAGATTGGTCCATGACATTTACTTTTTGAAGATAATTTCATTTAAATATTGACCGCGGCTGCGTCTTAGGTGGTCCATTCGGAAAGTCCAATTTTGGGCAACTTTTTCGAGCATTTCGGCCGGAATAGCCCGAATTTCTTCGGAAATGTTGTCTTCCAAAGCTGGAATAGTTGCTGGCTTATTTCTGTAGACTTTAGACTTGACGTAGCCCCACAAAAAATAGTCTAAAGGCGTCAAATCGCATGATCTTGGTGGCCAACTTACCGGTCCATTTCTTGAGATGAATTGTTCTCCGAAGTTTTCCCTCAAAATGGCCATAGAATCGCGAGCTGTGTGGCATGTAGCGCCATCTTGTTGAAACCACATGTCAACCAAGTTCAGTTGTTCCATTTTTGGCAACAAAAAGTTTGTTAGCATCGAACGATAGCGATCGCCATTCACCGTAACGTTGCATCCAACAGCATCTTTGAAAAAATACGGTCCAATGATTCCACCAGCGTACAAACCACACCAAACAGTGCATTTTTCGGGATGCATGGGCAGTTCTTGAACGGCTTCTGGTTGATCTTCACTCCAAATGCGGCAATTTTGCTTATTTACGTAGCCATTCAACCAGAAATGAGCCTCATCGCTGAACAAAATTTGTCACATTTGAACATTTCGAACCGAACACTGATTTTGGTAATAAAATTCAATGATTTGCAAGCGTTGCTCGTTAGTAAGTCTATTCATGATGAAATGTCAAAGCATACTGAGCATCTTTCTCTTTGGCACCATGTCTGAAATCTCACGTGATCTGTCAAATACTAATGCATGAAAATCCTAACCTCAAAAAAATCACCCATTATATATATATATATATATATATATATATATATATATATATATATATATATATATATATAGATAGATATAGTGGTCTACTTATTTGAAGTGTTCTTGAGTTATGGTAAAATACACTATTGATTACCTGAAAGCAGATTCTTATTGAGTGCGTAAAATCAATTCCCAATTATCCCAAGTATTTTTAAAAGGGGGATTTCTCTGCAGAAATTGCTCAATTTGTCATTTGCTTTTTTTCTACATTTTTTTTTTTCATATTTTTCATGCAGTAGTCCTTAAACATTGATTAATTTACGTTCAGTATATAACAATAGAAGCAACAAAACTGAAATAAAATCCAAAAAGAAACAATAAATTATAATGAGCATTTTATTGTTGCCATTAACTATGTTGTCCAGGCTAAAGGAGATAAAAAAAAATTCATTGGATATTATATGTTTTGTAAGGCTCATTTGTCAAATGACTTTTCGATATGTTTTGATTTTTTTACTAATCGAATATTTGTATGGCTTTTTTTCTTGATTTCAATTCACTGTGATTCAGTAATAGGACATAGGGGTGAAATGAAGATGTTCGATTTTTTCACCGTTAGTTCGCTATAATACTCACTATTAGTGGTACTACTAAACAATGAAAAAAGATTTGCAATCAGTTGTTTTTTACATTTACTTTTGTGCATTGAAAGTGAATAAATCAAAACAACTTTCCTTATATTTTTCAACAGTGCTAATAAAGTTAACTTCTAGTTCGTGTTTTTCAAAGAAAAAAATATTTTTAACTTATTGTTTTCAATGGATATTTAAGTTGAAGGTGTTTGCCGTTATTATTATGTATTTAATAATTTTTTAAGCAACACCAATTTTGCGAAAGCGGTTTCACGACAAATCAATTTTCACGTATATTTTTTCGACGTTTTTTTTTCCTTAAGGTATTAACTATGTTGCCGCCTTATGCCGCTTTCAAGTTACATATCAAAATGTTCCCCTATATCTGTACTTTTAATTTAAAAATAATTTATCTGCGTTTGTTTGCGAAAAAATTAAAGGGTGTTCCGCTAGTGGTGTGATTTGTTTGTATAGGGCCTAAGTTTTGAACCATAATTAGTAGGCTCTTGAAATTTACACATAACTGTGGCCTCTATAGCAACAAATATTAAAACTTATAGGGTGTTCCAAAAGAAAGGTGTTATTCACGAATATGTGTTTATTACTTGAACTGTAGGAGGTATACACTAAAAACAGTAATTAAGACTTAGTTCGCTTTATAAACAAGTCTATAAAAAAAACCTAAAAATTAAAGGGTGTTTCGATAGTAGTGTGATTTGCTGTATAACGCCTTATTTTTTGAACCGTAATAGGTAGACTCTTATAATTTTCATAGAAGATACGATGTGTGTCCACGGCCGCTATGACGATTACTATAAATTAAAGGGTCTTCCGACAGTGACATGTTTTTTACGTATAGTGACTTATTTTACACTACTTAGGGTATTTTAGTAGACTTCGTTCTCACCAACTGATGATTGATAATTGAATACAAGTTTTCTCGTATTCCTTTATCTGGGTTTGGTTGATTAAATATATGATGCTTACAACTAAAACACTACCCTAAGTAGATTAGATACAAGAGTGCTGATTACGGACGTGGCTATTTAGAAAATGTGCATTCCGCTCCTGCTGGTGTCTAAAAATTAAATTTTCCCAACTTTTCTTTAATATTATCACCTAATTTGTAATTTAATTAATTCTTTCTTAGAGAGAATAAAAACGAACTTAAGCTTGATTATATGTAATTATTTAAGCAATTCAGACGAGACAACACGCGAAAAATATCTCGTCTTGTCACTAACACTGATCTTTTGCATAGACTTCTTCTAAATCCCGACCCGTTGATTTCTTCTTTACGTAAATTACCACAAAAGAAGAAGTCTATTTCTTTGCATATGTTAAGTTTTTGAAAATAAGGACAAATGTTGTATTATATTGCCGTTATACAAATTATTATTTTTTCTTTAATTAATAACTAACAGTTTTGGTAAATAAATTATTATAATATTATATTTAAGGACATTTTTTATCTTAGTTTACCCTAATTGGCCCATAAATACCGTAAACATAAATATTCATATTAATTTTGAAGACTATAGCTGCTGAGTAAACTACGTATGACCGCCTTCCTAAGAAACTTGAACCACTGTGCAATTGTGCAAAACCCTAAAGTAAATAATGATCCACAATTAAGGGCAGAAAAATGTATGTAAGAATATTTATTTTTGTATTAAGAGTGAGGAATGCCTTTTAGCAGCTCGTAACATTTTGACAGATCTCTTCAATAGTTTTGATTTTTTGGCTGACTTACTGTATTAATATATATTTGTTTCTTATTATTATTATTATTAATTTTATTATTATTATTATTATTATTATTATTATTATTATTATTATGTATATATATTTTTTATATGTAATTAACTTGTTTTGCATATAAAAAATTATTTTCGGACTTGAATTAAAGTCGTTAATCAGTTATTTATAAAATATCTTGAATTTAATTTCTTTTCAAACAAGAACATAATAAAATATTATATTGCATCGTTGTGCATTGTTATCGTTAACAATAAAAAGCCAATAAAACGACAAGCCTAGCGCAAAAGTGGCAAGCATCCCTGCCTATACTTTGTTAACAAACACTCTTGTTTCTCATATCATGCACAACGCACCTCAAACGTAAATGTTTAATTAAACTGAAACATTGTCTTGTTATGCTATTGTTTAACGACTCACTGACCACCTTTATTAATTAAAACATTGTCAATCAGATATTGTATATATTTAATTGCTCTTTTTTGTCTGCTAGTTGTTAGTGATAATGTTATAATTACGTGATATTTCCTTCGCTGTTTTATTTTCTTTATTTCAATATTGCCTTTGTAACGCTGTTAATAGCCTATTAAATAAATATAAATATTCCATTAATGTTGTGTACTAAAAACTGTTTAATTAATTTTAAAATTCTAGGTAAATTTCAATTACAAAAGAGCTGAATTCAAGCAAAAAAAAAAAAAAAAATTTATAGAAAACCATCATCATAAATCAGTCAAGTGTGAGTCAGACTCACACACGTAGGGTTCCATACTATGTTCAGTACAACTATAAAAATACAAGTTGTTAGTATTTTTACTCTTTACTCTTTAATTATTTTTTTATACTAGAGCATAGTACTAAATACCCTGTGTAAAAATTAAGTGACATTTAGAAAAGAAGGTCAAATTCCCCGCGACATCTAGGGAGCACTCTTTTATTTTTATTAAATTTATTTTCTTTACTTGTGGTTACAGTAGATATTGTAATAGGAATAATATGAATCTGCCTACTATTGTTCAAATATCAGGAGCAGTTCAGTTCAGAAGGTAGTAGGCAGTTCAAAAAATAGTACGATATACGTTAAAAACTTGTTATTACAGAATCACATTTAATTGTTATGGCGTAGATGGCAACACATCTACTGTAAAAATTTCAAGAGTCTAGCTATTACGGTTCAGAAAATAAGGCCGTATACATCAAAATCATGTCACTATCGGAACACACTTTAATTGTGTAATTTGTTTTAGCGGCCATACCTCTACCATGAATATATAAAGAGTCCACCTATTACGATTAGAAAAAATAAGGCAATATACGTAAAAAACATGTCACTGTCGGAACACCCTTTTTTTTAGTAATTATCATAGCGGCCGTGGCAATATATCTCCTGTACAAATTTCGAAATCCTACTTATTATGGTTCAAAAAATAAGGCTATATATATATACGTACAATTTACGTCACTATCGGAAAACCCTTTAATTTTTATTATTTGTTATAGAGGTCGTAGTAATATACCGTCTGTGAAAATTTCAAGAGTCTATCTATTATGGTTCAGATATTGCGTAATATTTGTGCAAATCAGGTCACTGTCGGAACACCCTTTAATTTTTCATATTTCATTTAGTGGCCGCAGTAATAATCCTAAACCTCCTGGATAAATTTCAAGAGTCTGACTATCATCGTTCAAAACTTAGGACATGTTCATGTAAATCACGTCACTATCGGAACACCCTTTAATTTTTAGTTTTAATTTTGTATACTTGCTTAAAATGCGAACGTAGTTTTAATTACTATTTGTAAATTTTAAGTGCATGCCTCCAAATAAACATATATACGTGAATAACATGTTACTATCGGAACACCCTTTAAGTTTTAGTATTTTTTACTGTAGCGGCAACAGTTATATCTCTTCTGTGAAAATTTCAAGAGTATACGTGTTTTGGTTCAAAACTTGGACCTTATACATGTAAATCACGTCACTATCGGAACACCCTTTAATTTTTAGGTTTAATTTTGTATACTTGTTTATAAAGCGAACGTAGTTTTAATTACTGTCTGCAAAATTTTAGCGTATGCCTCCTACAGCTCAAGAAATAAAGACATAAACGTAAGTAACACGTCACTTTCGAGACACCCTATAAGTTTTAGTATTTATTGCTATAGCGGTCACAGTTATGCATCTTCTGTGAAAATTTAAGAGTATACCTATTACGGTTCCAGAGAAAAAAGGCGCTGACAGACGGACGGACAGACATTGTAGCAAAAACAATAGGGTAACGTTTTTACCCTTTATGTACGGAAAATTATTAATTACGACAGCATCATAAACGTAGCTTCTTTGCTTTAAATATATTGAAATATTTTTATACTATTGTAATATAGAAAAAAAATATTTCCACCAATTAAAGCTTTTAATTGGTTTCAGATTAAAATTTAATTAAACAATTAATTGAATCAATTATTTCTTTTGTTAGGAATTTGTTTTGTTCTGTTTTAAAAAAATATTTATTTGAAGCAATTAAAAATGTAGTTAAACTTTAATTTAAAACTAATTAAAACCTATAATTGGTGTAAAATTTTTTTTTTTTAATTTTTTGAATATTATGACGTAATAGAATATTATGATTATGATATGATAGTACACCTTGTGAGTTCCCCAATTATAAAGAAAATATTATTGTTTACTACAGTAAAATACACTATAGTTAAACAGCTGTTATTATTAAAGTAGTTTTATGTTTAAAAAGCCAACAAATATATTTTTATGCTATTGTAAATTTTTAGAATATTATGACAATATGCCAAGATATTATACCTTGTGAATACCCCAATTGTATAAATTATCTTCTCATTATTTCCGAAAAAATTTTGTCTCTAGAAAAGAATTTTCATTTGCTTCATTTAACACTTAAATTGCACGAGAAATTAATTTATTTTGGATGATCTTTAAATTGTTTAGAGTTTATTTTTATTATGCGTTAATTTAATCTTCGAAATTAATTCTAAGACTAAATACAGATTTAAGACCATTAGCTGCACCTGCTAGCAGCTCTTGTTTAGAGTTTAAAAATATATGTTTTTGCTCGTTCTATTTATTAACATCTGAGTGCAGGAAGGTATTTAATTATAATATTTTGTTAATGAAAAACATATTAAAGTTGTTAAAATAAATTATATATTCATAAGTTTTTTTTCTAACGTTTTGATAGATTATTTTATTAAAACACTTTCCATTTAATGAATAAAAAATTAATCTCATTCATATTAATAAATGTAAATAACATCATAATTAAATTTTTGTCTATGCAAAAAAAAAAAAAAAAAATTAAAATAAAATCCTTTATTGCTAGCATCTAAATTCAATTATCTTAAAGCAATATAAATGTGAAAATTTAAATTTAAATCAACGGAATTAATTTAAATAACGAATAATAAACTGTAGCAAAATAATTCTAACAAATTTTATTAAAGGTCTTGCAGACGTGAATTTAAATATGTTTAAATGAAATGGATTTTAAAAAATCTACTTCAATTAAGTTATAATATTTTCGCAAAATTCTTCATTAATAACAGACTGAGTTATCTATATACATATAATAAAACAGTAACTTATTTCCGCGTGTCTATCTGTCTGTTTGTCTGCTTTTCATTCGTGTACACATCATGTAAAAACTACTGCATGAATTTTAACAAAGTTTTGTAAGGAGGTACCTTAACATCCTGATACCAATATAGTTTACTTTTTTTTTCGCAAAAATATCTTATTTTCAAGAGAAAGTGTAGAAAAAGCAGTGAAAAAAATGCAATTTCCGGTTTAAAACTGGGATATTTGAAAAACTATTGCGCAACATTAGTCGCCAATTAAATAAAATTTTTATTCGATTTGTATTTTTACTTTGTGAAATTACAACGTTATTCAAATATTTTAAACACCTTTACCATAATTTTTCGAATTTTTATAAATTTTACAATTTTATCCTGGGATGGGTACCTTCATATAAAGTAAATACATAAACTCTTACTAAAGCACTATAAAAGTAAGAATCTTACAATTGGTGTGGAATACTTTCATAGCATAATCGAGCAAAATATTGTCAGGACACACACGACGCACACTGGGTTGCACATGGTTTTTGAGGATCAATTCAGGGAAGCTCTGTTAGGATATTTTTTCATTACCCTTCAACTAATACCAATACAGTTTGATAGAACAAAGCATTTTTAAGTATATTTCAGTGCAGTTTTATTAAAAATAAGAGAATTTAAGTTAAAATATAGATAATATAGAAGAACCTAAAAATAGTTATTTTCGTGATCATGATCACCATCTACTTGATCGTCATCAACATCATCATCAACATCATCATTATCCTCATTATCATAATCATCATTTTAATCACACAACTTGGTTTTGTTTGGAACTGGAGGTATCATCATCATCCATTACCGTAGCAATGGATAACAATTTTGTTTTTTTATTTTAAATATTTGTGTAAGAGGGAAACTTATCAGGTACAGACTGTCTAATAATATTGTATTGGTGTCGAGATAGATTAGCTTCTACAAAAACAGACAATGCTTTTACATTAGACATTTTCTCTGATGCTAGTGGTTGCTTCGAACTCGCCGTTGAAGGTGTATTTTTTGATAGTAACACATTTGTGTACATCTTCATCTGGGTACATTTTCTTTGTACCCTGATGTTCTTAATTTAATCTGTGTAGCATGAGCTAACGGCTAACGAGCTGCGGTGTCCCTTAAAAGCATTGTTCTGGTATGTTTAGTCGATTCACTTGACTCGGTAAAAGAAATTTCTTTTCTACCACGTTTTCCAGTCTGAGTACGAGAAGAACTAATAGAGGATTCGAACCACTTCCTATGCACCTTATTCCATCTAGATTTAAAGTCATGAAAGAAAGCATTAACTCGTTCATTTAAATCGCACATACAAGACTCTGAGCAGTTTGTGCGTTTCTTTATTTCATCTTTTAAAAAGTTTAGCTTTTCATCCAAAGTTTGACAACCTGAATTCATCATATCGTAAAAGCTCCGACGAGTATAAAAAAGAACGTTTGAACTTCCTCCTATACGTAAAGAAAAAAAATTATTTGTTTTAACCGATAACTTCAAACTTCACAATATAAATCGCAAAAACAAAAACACTTCCACATCAAATTTGTTACACAAACTTTACAAAGAGCTTTTAGCTGTTTTTTAACATCAAAATACCCTCTCAAATATTATTCCAATATTTTTAGAATTACGAATACTTGTAAAGGATTTTTAATTCATGAAGTTTTTATTGCTAAAATTATCTTAAGCTCCCTCAGAAATGACATGTTTCTTACATCTGACTTTTTAACTTTCTGAGTCATATACGATTCTGCATGTGTGTCAAAATTGTACTTTTACAAAAGATTTGTAATATTTTGTCACAAACGTACATTAAAAACAATGTCCGATATAAATTCTATTTGTTTACAACAGCTGATCTTTTTTGCTTGTCCTTTTTCACTATACAGATATCTAAGTTGAAGTTACCAGAAGCTAAAGTATTGGAGAGTTGATGATGAGTTATCACGGTACGAGGGGTTCCTCCCCTCATTGTTGGCAGTAGCCAACAACACCTTAACAACTCGTATAGCTAATGTGGCTTTTAAACAAGCTGAATATGGTTAAAGATTTATTTTTAAATATCTCAAGCTTCAACTTTACTTTCATCATAGTTTACACACTGTGTAATTTTTTAAGTCATGGCAAAATAACCATATACGGACACCTCTACATCATAAAAGACCAAAAAAAAAGACCCCTGTCTCCCAGTTTTGCCCAAAGTCCTCTAGGTTTTTTTTATGGGCCCTCAAAGATGTAGGGCCTCGATGTCATTTTTGCAAAAAAATGATCATTTCCTCAAGCTCATATTTTGCAAACCGTTTGAAATTTTGATATACTCTCTGAGGCAAAGTTGTAGCTCTTGTCATAAAGAACAAAAATTGTTAACATATAAAATCAAAAAAAACTTCATCTTCAAGGTCAAAATCGCAAAAAACTTTAAAAAATTCCTTTTTTCCCAAAAGTGAAAAATTTCCCGGCTACATAAGCGCTACCTAAACGGTGTTAAGAATCATTCCTAGGAAGTTCATATGTTCTAGAAAGTTGTTTATCGAGATCTTAGGTTCATTTTTGTAGTTGATTGTTTCCTTGAATTTTGAACGGTTTGCCACCTATGGACCTGAACAGGGGAAAAAAGGTAAAAAATTTAATTTTTTAAAGTTTTTTGCGATTTTGACCTTGAAGATGAAATTTTTTTGATTTTATATGTTAAGGATTTTTGTTCTTTATGACAAGAGCTACAACTTTGCCTCAGAGAGTATATCAAAATTCCAAACGGTTTGCAAAATATGAGCTTGAGGAAATGATCATTTTTGCAAAAATGACATCGAGGCCCCACATCTTTGAGGGCCCATAAAAAAAAAACCTGGATAACTTTGGGTAAAACTGGGAGACACGGGTCTTTTTTTTGGTCTTTTATCACGTAGTGGTGTTTGTATATGGTTATTTTTTTCCGTGTTGCACTGTGTTATATAATATAAACTTGGCTACAGAACTGCTTAAACCTAAAAAATATTTAACAAGATACTTTCCATAGCTTTAGTAACTAGGAACGTTAATTTTGAATTTGTTTTTCTCTTGATTTTAAAGAATGACGTTACTTAAGTCATTAAAAAAATGGTAAAAGACATTAATAAAACGTAATGAAGAGACTAATTAATATTCCAAAAATAGACTATTAAATCTCTCTTTCCCTGTCTGCTAAATTACTTTACTTTGTAAACTTAATTTAAATTAAGTAATAGATTCATTTAATTCATTTGAATTTAGATAGAACAATATAACCGCCTTTTATGCATAGTCGTATTCATTATCATTTTCATAATAATTATTCTCACCATCGTTATTATCATAAACCTTGTCGTGGTCGTTTTTTTTCTATTAAACCATTCACCGTCATTGAGTTACAAGTTGCTGTCTGTTGTCGTACTCCAACATCCTTTTAGTCTAATTTTATTTAGCATAAAGATGATTATTTTAATTTATAATTTATTCATTATTTTAAATAAAATCTTTTGCAAGAATTGCTTGATATTAAATTATAACGAAGGTGTGACTTCATTGTTCATCTTTGCCTTTTGTGTTTATATTTTTCATTAAAATGATCGCACATGTTGGGATTGATTTAAAATCATCGGTATTATTGTATCAACTAATTTGATCGCAGTTGGAATACAAGGGCGTGCTTTTTAGGGTGTTGATTATTACGTATTAAAGGACTGCATGAGCAAAAAAAAAAAAAAAGACGAAGCTCATAAGATGCTCATTATAATATTTCATTGAATTCATGCCTGTTCATTATACACGAGTAAAGATAAGTGAACAAAAATAAACAGCGAAGGCTAGCGAGCTAATTGCAATAAGCTTACAGAGTTTCCATACGCAAGTTTGAATAAATATGAGTAAATCTTGAACATAATACCAATAAACTTGGGTGAGTTCAAACAGTTTTATGCTTTGAGTGAAACACGAACACATTTCGAGTGTAAAACAAACACAGATTTTTTAAAAAACAATACTTACTTACTTTTAGTGTCTTCATGTCTTGAGAAATACGAAAAACCACTAGTACGAGCAAAACACACTAAACCTTATTCAAAAATTCTTCACAATTACTAAAAAAAAAACTCACTAAGTCTTTTGAACATAAGACGAGTAAACATGGCGCTCACTAATATAGAAAGATCGTTTACAAGGTCAGCTCAATGCGTTTATGATACGAACAGAGATTTGCTCACTAATAGTAGAGTATGAGTAGATAGATATGTGTTTAGTAAGCTAGTTTATGTTCGAGTATGACCACTTGCTCAAGAGCTTGTGAGCAAACACTAATTAGATCAGCTTGTTCATGCATTTTTTATTATCTGTGCCCATACACGTTGTGTGCGTCCTGACATAATCCACGCAAAATTCTAAGACTCTTACTTTTAAAATGCTTCACGTATATGTATTTACTTAATATGTAGGTACCCATCCCTGGATAAAATTTTAAAATTTATATAAAATTCTAAAATTCTAAAAATTATTGTAAATCTCTGTAAAAGACAGGCAAGAACTGAGTTACTCATTATTTCAAAACAGCGCCATCTGTTGCGCAACATTGCTTTAAATTTACTGCTTTCGAAAATAAAAGATGCCTTAAAGTATGCAGTACTTTTAAATCGGTAAAAAATCGACGCACTTTCTACACTTTCTCTTGGGAATAAGATATTTTTGCAGAAAAAAAGGATCCTATATTTGATTCAGGATACTAAAGCTGGATTTTGCTGAAATCCATCCAGTAGTTTTTACGTGATTCGAACACAAATAAAAACACAGACAGAGAGGAAATGATTTACCTTTTTATTGTACATATGTATAGCTGTAGATTAACGTTTTGGTAAGTACCAGTTTGTATCCACAAACTGGTTTGTGGCTGTGCTTAGAATATTTCTTTAAAATTTTTAATTTTCTAATTTAAATTTCTTAATTGCTGAATTTATTGCGTTTCTCTTTGCTCTCTACAATTTTTTTATTATTTAAAAAGCTAACTGCGACTAACTGCGAAGTCTAACTGCGACTCATCGAATGTTATCGTAGATTGTGATCTGCCCACAATTCAATGTGAACAGTGTAGTCTTAAGGATTTGTGATGAGGCTATAAGGGTCATTCTTCAGTGATTAAGCGCTATGCTAATACTGCTAAGGCTTCAGGAGTAACTGCTACCGTTGTGGTTGTGCCTAATGTTGCTGTTGTAGATGGTGTGGCTTTTATTGTTTTATTTTTTTATGTTTTCAACACTGTTGCTAAAGGTGATACTGGCTCGAATTAGTGTTATGTTGTTACAACACCTACAGCCCTGTCATCAAAGAAAATGTTGGCTCTAACGGACTCGTAAGTTCAATGTTGGCAATTCTAAGAAAAATAAAAGTAGACTCATTAATTGGATGCTGCCTTTGCTTCTGCGATTGCGGTGCTGTTTTAAAAACTTCTCTGTCTAAAATATACTAAAGTATACTGTTTAGGCCATAATTTTAATTTCTTACTACGATGTAATAATTTATATTCCCTTTAGTCTCTACTTCTTTTTCTATGATTAATGGCAACATTTGATATAGAATATTTACTAGCAACATAACATATGTATGTACGCATAAAGTCCTAAGGGAATTTCTATTATCATATTTTTTATTTTTTTATATTTCTGTGGCTATAAGGAATAAGTACTTAAGTCGACTTAGACAAAATTTAAGTCACTAGCATCTTTGTAATCTCCGTACTCCGTATCCATGTGCATAGTTTCCCTTATTTTATACCATTTTTCGAAAACTTATATCTAAATGACTCTCTGCTTTTTTTCAATTACTAGGTTAGCTTAGGTTAAACAGGCAGCTTATAGAGGAGGAGAAGAGAGAAGTGGAATAAAAATAGTTGGTCCCTTTGTGATACCTGCAGATAAGAGGAGGGATAGACAGAGAAGATAGAGAACAAAGATCATTAGAGACTGAAAAAGAAACTTAGAGACAGAAGTGGGTAGAAGGTCAGAGACGGGGAAGGTGTTAGCTGTGAAGTCTGTATTGAACGTGACACACATTAATGTGCAACTATGTCACTTCAGTAGGAAGAGGGTTAGAAAACCAACCACAGTTCCTTAAAAAGGAATTAATCCTGATTGGTTCCAGAGATGAAACACAAGAAAGGCTTTCAAAACATCGTCGTCCCAAGTGTTGTAGGCGACAGTGTTCTAATGCAGTGCAATGACAGAGAAGGTGTTCAACCGTTTCCTCCTCTTCTCCATCCTGGCAACTTCTACAGAAGTCATTATAAGGGATACCCATCCTGCTTGCATGGGCTCCAAATAAGCAATGACCAGTGACTATTACTATTAAGTCGTGTATCTGCATTTTCAGCCGAAATAGCGGGACCGTTTTCTTTTGGTCCAGCGAGGGCCAGATTATCCTTGCAATCGAGCAAGTCGACTCATTGGACCATCTGGCCTGAGCTATATTGTGAAGGGCAAAGTTAATGCGGTGTAAACAGGCCGAGAGGGGAATGCCACAATAGATGTCTATGGCATCATCGTGCAATAGTGTTCCCTTCTTGGCTAGTTCATCGGCAGCACAGTTGCCTTGATTAGTCCCATGTCCCCTCACCCATTTAAGGGTGACTGTCGAATTATCCGCCATGACATTTAAGGATGTCCGGCATTCAAGGACAAGATTTTATGTGCTATACACACCTATAAGGGACATGATAGCGGCTTTACTATCAGTACAAATCCAGATATCTCTGTCTAATATCCTGTGGTACTTTAGCCAGTTAGCCGCTTTTTTTCAATTACTAATTGCATTTAGAAAAAAGCTATGCAAACTACATGCTATTTTTCCAGATCGTATTTTTACATATAAGATGCTTTTCTAAAATATACGTATGACTTCCATATGCTAAGTTTAAAGATAAGCTAATTTTTAAATTAATTTTAAAGTTTAAAATTGCTCTCCTGCAAAACTTGAAAATCAGACTTAAGCACTTTTTCCTTATTGCCACAGATTTAATATTATTTTCAATCCTTTTAGCCTTATGGGATTATATTTTCCAAAAAAGTGTACAAAATTGGTTTATAAAGGTTGGAAAAAAAGCTATTTTATTTACACGTGTTACAATTTATTATGCGTTCATAAATTAAAGTCATAGGAAAAAAAAATAATTTTAAAAATGAAATCAGTAACACAACGTGAAGTCATGTATGATTTACATTTACATTAAAATCAAAATTTATATTAAAAACAATTTTTTTCAAATTAATTTGTATGTCGTGTAATAAAAATATAATTTATTTTTTATGTCAAAAAATTTCGTTTCATTCCTAAACAATCAGTAATGAACATTAATATGTTTGCAGAAATTTTTTGCTATTGGATAAAATAAAAATATAAAATTATTGCTGCTCTAGCCGACAGCGTTATTTGAACACTAGGATTAAAAGTTTACTGTTTCAAAGGAGGTTATTGATATAAAGGCGCATAAGACATAAAAACGGTCGGGAATTTAAGTCAATAATAAAAAATTGCGGTCATTTTAAAGCCAAAGATATTGAAAACAAGCGGGAAAAAAGACGAATTGCGCAAGATATTTCTCGAGCTTATACCTTGATACGATGTTAATGTTATTTTATCCAAAATCGTGAAATTTTTTACAGCTAGAGTTTAAGTGGGGTGTATGGTCGTGGTATAACCCGCTATTAAGAGACAGGCCATTAAATATAAACTTAGCTATAATCCGGAAACAATTTTGTGGAGCACTTTGAAATTGCTGATGCAGAGTATTTTTAAGCGGCAGGTCTTGAAATGTCAACATCTCTCCATTTCACTAATCCATTTCAATAGATCTACTTTATTAGAAGTTCGTTTGTTGTTGCTTTTCGGCTTGATGATCTCCACTGCGTACTTTTGCGCTTGTTAATTGGCTTTTAATACCAGATTTTGTACATTATTTTCTGAATTTATTGCTTCAATACTCTCAAAAGTCTCAAAAAGCCAACAAATCTCAACCAGAAGTATGTCCTGTTTCCACTTACTTGTGGTCTCACAAAGTGGATTTATTATTAAATAGCCGTGCCCTCGAATATTTTGTTGGATTTTTTAAGACTCTTACTTTTATAGTGCTATTTTCTTTATATAGAGGTACCCATCCCTGGATACAATTGTAAAACTCGTATAAAGTTATAAAACTAATTTAAAGTTTTGTAAAATAGTGTTTAAAATATCCCTCTGACAAAAATAAAAGTTGTTTTCAAGTTTGCAGTACTATTGAATCTGTAAAATTGCGTACTTTCATCACTTTTCCTCGATTGTTTTTTTAGACAATTCTTGCAAAAAAAAAACCGACTACAAAACAAATATATGTGCATCAATTCTTAACTAAAAATTTAAAAGAAAGTAATCAGTAAGAAATAGTACTCAAATCAAATACTTTTATACTTGTTGCTCTAACGGACATACTAATATACGTTCTGTACATTCAAATGTCTATTCATAACGGTTCAGCAGATAAAGCCATATACGACAAATTACCTCAGATATGAGGACACCCTTTATATTTTTACACTTATTATTACTGACACAGCAATAAAAAGTAACGGTTCCAAAGATATGGCCATATAGGTTAAACAATATCACCTAGGGGACACCCTTTAATGTAAAATTTGAAACTAAACACTTATTTTAAAGGACAGATTCTTTGTTTGGCCATATGCATCAATTTACATCAACTATTGAGACACCCTTTATAAATTTAAATATTTATAAATGTTATTATACGGGACATAGTAGTGGAGATTCTGGCTAATTTTCAAGTGTTTGTCTATAACGGTTCAAAAGATACGGCTAGATAGGTAAAATTATATCAATTATGGTGACACCCTTTAGTTTCAAAATTTAAATTATGTTCTTGATGTTATAAAGGACTTAGATATACAGGTTCATGTAAATTTCAACCGTCTCTCTGTTACGGTTCAAAAGTTTTGAATTATACATCAAATTACATCAACTATTGGGACACCCTTTAACTTTTAATAATAAATATTTAATTCCTGATTATAAATATAGGACATTCTGTCCAATTTTCAAGTGACTGTCTACAATGGTTCAAATGGTTCATATATTTAAATTGACGTCACATATGGGGACACCCTTTAATTTTTAAGTTTATTTTTTATTAAATTCTGTTATTGGCAGCTATAGTGATAGGCAGTTTTCATATTACACGTAAAAAACACGTATGTTGTATGGGAATACCCTTTAATTTCCAAAATTCTGAACTTCTTTTAAAATAGGACCAATTTGTAAGCATTTCCCTTTAATTTCCAAAATTCTGAACTTCTTTTAAAATAGGACCAATTTGTGAGCACATCCTTTCTAATAAAGAAAAAAATTTTAATAAAGACAAATCGGTTCAGAAATGACTGAGTTCTGCGGGCACAAACATAAAAAAGCAACATTCAGACGAATATATAACCTCCTTCTTTTTTTGAAGTCGGTTAAAAATAAGATATTTTTGCAGGAAAAAAAGTATCCTATATTTTAACCGAGATACCAAGGTACCTCCGCACATAATTTTATTAAAATTCATCCAGGAGTTTTTACGTGATGCGAACACAGACAGACGGACAGGCAGCTGTTTTGTATTCCATTTTGAATACTAACTACATCAGCTACAAAATGTTCAAAAAATATTTCATGTAAGAAATGGTTCTATTATAGTTTCATTATATGCATAGACCACTTCCCGAATGGGTCCTTTTTCGGCCCTCTTTCATCTTCAATGATTATTTACTACATACTTGTTATTTACGGCAATCTTACACTCATTGAGTCACGTGCTAACACCAGCCTACAGTATTGACTTTAGTGTTTTTAGACTATCGACGACTGGTAGCTACCGGTCCTTTTTCTTATCACGGAGTCTCTAGTAATTGATAGCATTTCACCAAGGCTTAGCTCCCCCATGGCAACCATATTTAACATGATTCTGCCCGTGGTGCTAAGACTTATGCTAGCCAGTGCAATGGACATTCACGCAAAATGTGTGCTACCATCTCAGCCTCTTCCAGGCACAGTTTGCATGTGTATCAAGCTGAAGAACTGCCTTGGTGATAGACAATGGAAACTTCATCTATCACAAAGTGGATAACCCCATAAGTATTTGCACATATCTTTACAAATCCCTGAATGCATGCAAAATAAGCATTAATAGGTAACATGACGTATAAGTGATTTCAAATTGTTTTAATTTCTATTAAAATTGATTATACGCACCATATCTTTTTTAGTTCTTTTTTTATACGAACAAAATATTTTCTTTTGTCTAAATACTCGATTACTGTTTTAGAAATGTATTGCAAAATCGATCGAAATTCATCGCACCATTTCAAACCATCGTTATGGAAACGACGGTTTTTCAACATATACCTGAAGGATTAATTCATAACTGGGATTTTCTGCAAATAGCAAATAGAAATGGACATTTGTGTACAAAAATGTACATAAACATACATAAACGTGTTAATGTAGCCCACCTATTTAAAGTAAAAATTTCCATTCTCTACCCTTTTGATCACAGACTTGATAGACTAAAAGCCATACTCGAGACGATGTAGATATTCTTTGAAATATCATAAAAAAATAGAACAAATATAAAAAAGTAATTTAAAATTGTTTGCCTAAATTGTTTCCTCTTTCTGAACTTATGTGTAGTTTTCAAGTTTGATATAAATAGTTTGTATTTCATTTTCATTTTATTCAAAGTAATAAATAACACTTTTATACAAATTATCCTGTGAAAAATGCAATACTTCTTACAAAAACATTTAACATGCATACGTGCATATGTATATAGATGTATGTGCATACATGCGAGTATAAAGCTGATGCAATTTTCCTTTCCTATCTTTTTTCATTTCATTTCCTTTTCAAATTTAATTTATTTTATTTTTTATGATTTTTTATAATTTTTTTTAAATTAAAATTTTGTTATTTTATGGCATTTCGCTTTAAATGCAAATAAAAATTCTCACACAATCTTTTTGAAATTCAGTTTCTGCAATCCTAGATGATGAGATAAAAAGACAACTTCTGCACGCATTTCAATAAAATGAACATAAAAACCAAACGTATCTCTACGGTATGAAAATTATAAAAAAGAAATAATTTATTTACGAATGAATACACACAGAAAAAGATGACATTTATGGTGAAAATTTTAAAAAAATTTTTTTGTTCTACAAAAAAATTGTTGAATTTTAATTAGCAAATGTAAGAAGGAAATAAACGAACCATCTCTTCTTATAAACTGAAGTGTTAAAAAAACAAGTATTTAAAACAAAAAAAAAAAAAACAAAAAATAAATAGCTTCTCTATATACATATTTGTGTCCTTATCGCACACTAAATCAAAAACAGTCATAACTTAAAATTCCGAAATGTTCAAGAGAGTTAAAAAACTGTTTTTAAAACATGGTTGTAATAATATAAAAATAATTATAAAATAATTAAAATATAATTATAAGTATAATTTTAAGTTACTTACACAGTGCAACACGGAAAAAAATAATAATATACGGACACCACTACGTGATAAAAGACCAAAAAGAAAAAGACCCCTGTCTCCCAGTTTTGCCCAAAGTCCTCCACGTTTTTTTTATGGGCCCTCAAAGATGTGGGGCCTAGATGTCATTTTTGCAAAAAAATTGTCATTTACTCAAGCTCATATTTTGCAAACCGTTTGGAATTTTGATATACTCTCTGAGGCAAAGTTGTAGCTCTTGTCATAACGAACATAAAGAAGTTCATATGTTCTAGAGAGTTGTTTATTGAGATCTTAGGTTCATTTTTGTAGTTGATTGTTTCCTTGAATTTTGAACGGTTTGCTACCTATGGACCTGAACAGGGGAAAAAAGGTAAAAGAAATTTAATTTTTTAAAGTTTTTTGCGATTTTGACCTTGAAGATGAGGTTTTTTTGATTTTATATGTTCACAATTTTTGTTCTTTATGACAAGAGCTACAACTTTGCCTCAGAGAGTATATCAAAATTCCAAACGGTTTGCAAAATATGAGCTTGAGTAAATGATCATTTTTTTGCAAAAATGACATCGAGGCCCCACATCTTTGAGGGCCCATAAAAAAAACCTGGAGTACTTTGGGCAAAACTGGGAGACAGGAGTCTTTTTTTTTTTTTGGTCTTTTATGACGTAGTGGTGTCCGTATATGGTTATTTTATCACGACTTAAAAAAATACAACAAACGTAACTATAAATATCTAGTTAAAACAGAATGATGCAAACGAAATATTCGTGTTCGTTAGAGATTTCATCTGTGAACTGGTTTATGAAAAACAAAACGATTTTGATAAATTTTGAGTTGTGACTATTTATTATTCAGTGTGCGATATATATTTATATATGTACACTTTTCTATGTTCATTTAAAATTGCTAAAACATTTTTGTGGAAGGATATGGAAAGAAATCAGTAAACTTTCCAAAAATGATTAGTTAGTTTAACATGAAACTAATTTTTATCATATGCAGATATAAAGTTTCTTAATTTCGTTACTTTATCAATGTGTTAGTTTGAGTGGAAGATTTTTTTCTAATGCTTAAGGTAAACCTTTACACAGAATAGTCCTTTAGCTAGAGTACACGCAAAGAAAAAACATGGTTGAGAGCAACATATTAGGGTTACATTATATGGCTGTAGTTAAACTTTATTATTAATGAACATTATAATATTATGGTTAAATTAAACGATTATAGTATGGTTAAAAAATATGAAATGTCAAATAGGATTTTTTTTCTTATTTCTTTAAATTATTTTGAAACATACATACATTTTATTATACGTAACTAAATAAAATTTTGAAATAAAACACAAGCTTCTTATGAACTTGAACGTTCCTTTCTTTTCTTATGCAAGGCCAACAACGAAAGCATCAGAATATAACCAACGGCATGATTCTTAACCAAAAGCAGAAATAAACTTTTCACCATTTTTTTAATGTACGTTGTATAAGCTAAAGTCAAGAGGTACAAAAGCCTTAATATTTTTCCGCCTTGCGGAATGGTCAGTAAGGTGCTCAGATATAATAGAAGCACCTTAAGATGAATAACTGTGTTAGTGAAAGGTCATGGAAACTTTAAGTATCATATAGCCAGGATGATATGTGCAGAGACTATGCCAGGAAGACGCTAAGGTGTACCGCACATTGTGTATGAATGTCCAGCACTGGGTATCATTACAGTTACCAGTCTGAAATCACTAAAGTCAAGATTAAAGGCTGGCTGTAGCACGTGACTCAATGAACTACAACTCGCTTGCCTATAATCATTGCGGACGGAAAAGGGGCGAAAAGGACCCCATTAAGGAAGTGATAATAGTTAATAATAACATACTGTGTAATTTTTTAAGTCATGGCAAAATAACCATATACGGACACCACTACGTGATAAAAGACAAAAAAAAAAAGACCCTTGTCTCCCAGTTTTGCCCAAAGTCCTCCAGGCTTTTTTTATGGGCCCTCAATGTTGTGGGGCCTCGATGTCATATTCGCAAAAAAATGATCATTTACTCAAGCTCATATTTTGCGAACCGTTGGAATTTTGATATACTCTCTGAGGCAAAGTTGTAGCTCTTGTCATAAAGAACAAAAATTGTGAACATATAAAATCAAAAAAACTTCATCTTCAAGGTCAAAATCACAAAAAACTTTAAAAAATTCTTAGGTTCATTTTTGTAGTTGATTGTTTCCTTGAATTTTGAACGGTTTGCTACCTATGGACCTGAACAGGGGAAAAAAGGTAAAAAAAATTGAATTTTTTAAAGTTTTTTGCGATTTTGACCCTGAAGATGAAGTTTTTTTTGATTTTATATGTTAAAAATTTTTGTTCTTTATGACAAACGCTACAACTTTGCCTCAGAGAGTATATCAAAATTTCAAACGGTTTGCTAAATATGAGCTGGAGTAAATGATCATTTTTTGCAAAAATGACATCTTTGAGGGCCCATAAAAAAAACCTGGAGGGATTTGGGCAAAACTGGGACACAGCGGTCTTTTTTTTTTGTCTTTTATGACGTAGTGGTGTCCGTATATGGTTATTTTGCCATTAATTAAAAAATTAAACAGTGTGTAATCAACAATGACTTTATAATCCTTTTATTAATTTCTACACTGCACGTTGGGTTGAAATTCCCAATAATGGCCCTTAATTGAAAATTGAAAACTTATATTTTTAAAAAGTAATCTATTTCAGGTTATAGTAAACAAAATTGTGCATCATCAATTATCTTTTTCATTTTTCTATGTTATCTACTTTTCGAGTTGTGCATTGTCAAAGTTGAAGTTGTTTTAAGTTTTTGAAAACAGTGGTAAAAACTGAAAAAAAAATATTTTTTTTAAATTAAATTTTTGTATTTTCCTAACATAAAAGTAATATTTTTTCAATGGAACCTTCAACTTCAGGTAATTGGAAACTCAAATATGTATCTCAGTTAAATATTTGTGTTGTGGAAATATTTTTTGGAAAATTGGTGTAAAAAACAATAATTTTTCACTTTCAAGAACAAATTCAAATCCGGTTTGGGGAAGCTTAGGTAAAAAAAAATTTTTTTTTAATTTTCTATATGTCTACTTACAAATCATATAAAAACATTTTGCGGTTTTTTTGCGATAAGAAGGAAAAAAATTGTTTTCTATTTCAACATCATTAATCATGTATGTATATAAGTGAAAAAAGTAGTGAATGAAACCAGATCGAGTTCAGACAAAAAAACGAACTTGTAGTTAACTAACCAAAACAAGGTTTTGGAAACTCAAATGACGGGAATACAGCCAGACGTCTTTTTTTCAAAATCCCGAAGTTTCTGCGGAAATTACAAAAATTGACGTTGAACTAATCAAAAAGATACATACTATTTTAGTTGCTGTATCGTGCGGTCATCAGATTAATGTTAAAAAATTTAGAAAATTCACTTTATCTAATGCAAAATACTTTGTTGAAAAACACCCATGGTATAACATGTCTCCCACTTTACATAAATTGTTAATACATAGTTCGCAGATTATTACTCATGCACTGTTACCTATTGGCCAGTTATCGGAGGAAGCACAGGAAGCTCGTAATAAAGATTTTAAATCATACTGAGGAGATTTTTCGCATGAAAAGTCGTAAAAACTCCAATGAAGATATTTTCAATAGATTTTTAATAAACTCTGATCCTATTATAAGTAATATGAGTAAACATTACAAAAAGAAACTTAGTATGTTACCACAGCAGGTATTGGACCCTCTATTATTACCTGGAATTTCTGAAGAAAATAATTCCGATGATATTTATTTTTATGACAGCGAATATGAAGACTAATAGTATTAAACATAAAATGTAAATTTAAATTAATAAAAACATTTTTATAAATAAAGATTAGTACGGCCTATTTCCGGGAAAATTTTGTATGAGGGCTATACGAAATCATTATCGGATTTCGTTGAATTTTTTGTATGTTGAGTTACTAACCTAAAAAAATTCCAATTTTTTACAAATTTCATTCATTTATTTTTAAAAATTGAACTTCCAAAGCAATTTAAATATTCATACGAGCTGGCAAACGAACACCTCTGGCGTTAAAAAAAAATTTTTTTTTTCAAAAATGATTTTTTTGAAGTAGTAGTAGTAGTAGTAGTTTTAATGACCCACTTAATACTACGAAACGAAAAAATAAGTGCTATCTCTAACGCCTGAATTAAGAGCTGTTTCTAGCAATTTCAACCCAATGTGCACTGGTTAGTTCCAAATCTAGTTGTAATAAACTAACTTCAACTATAGTTTAATTGAAAGCTTTAATTAAAAAAAATCTTCATTACGGGTGTCTTTGATAAACATAATTGCGCTACAAAAAAAATAATAAGTAAAATTGCCTTTTTTAAACATCTACAACTTCACGTGTTTTCTTTTTAAAAAAATTTATTATGAGAGACATACAAAAGCAAAATTTAAAAATGCCAACAATAACACATTAAGTGCACAGATATTTAAATATAGACAGAAAAAGCAGCAGAGTCCTGCACACACTCACTTCAACATGTAATTAAATATGCAAGCATTTGTTAGAAAAATTATTTTTCATAAAAACCGGAAATAGGTTCATAGTTTTATATTTCCGCTTCTTTTTAATTTCCATACTCACTTTTGTTTCCATACTCGCTTTTATAAATTTAATGAAAAGCGTTTTGTAACTCAATTAGCATACAGAATGTGGAACAGAAAATGATCAACATTAACATACTAAACAACTTAATTTACAAAAAAAAAAAAAAAATCAACTTTAAAAGTATAACGCGAAAATACGAAATCGCGAATAATCCTTAAATAATAAAATAAGTTTTGAGGTTCTGTTTTATTGCAAGCACTCACCTAATATTTCTCTTATGTGTGTGTTCTTTTATTGCTGGTGTCTTCTATTTTTATGAGAGCGTTAATCTATACACACAATAAAAAAGTAACTTATTTCCTGTCTGTCTGTCTGTCTGTCTGTCTGTCTGTCTACGTTCGAATCACTTCAAATCTACTGGATGGATATTAACTAAATTTTGTGAGGTACCTTAGTATACTTAGGATATTTTTTTTTTAAACAAAAATATATTATTTTCAAGAGAATTTGGATTTTTGAAACCGGGATATTTTAAACACGGTTTCGCAACAGATGGCACTGTTTTTAAAAATAATGACTGAATATGAATTACTTACTGGAAAATAGCCAATTGAATAAAATTTATATTTGATTCGAATATATACTTTGAGGAATTAGATTGTTAAAATATTTTTTAAACGCCTTTTACAGAGCTTTACAATAATTTTTAGAATTTTATATAAATTTTAGAAATTTATACAGGGATGGGTACCTTTATATAAAGTAAATACGTATGCGTGAAGCACTTTAAAAGTAAGAGTCTTAACATTTTGTGTGGCAAAATCGAACAAAATATTGTCAGGACGCACACAACGTGTGTGGGCACAGCTAGTAATAAAAAATATTATTGATATTTTGAATAAAAAAAACCGGTTGATACAACCCTTATCTTTACTTGAAGACGTATATAATAGGGAGACTTAGATACCGGTTGTTACTGAGGGTTCTCTTAAAGATAGTACAGCAAGAGTAGGAGTAGTAGTCAGTTAAGATGGATTTATCCTGAAGTCTACGTCTCGTGAAGTACGTGTCCATATACCAAGGAATATTGCTTGGATTGCTGCATGCACTAGATCACTTGTGTTATGTCTAGATTTTCTTGTTTAAGTGGGAATTTTACTAAACGAGTCAAGATAAATTCAAGGAATTGTCCTACTCCATTTTTTATTTTTCTAAATGACCTTCTTAGTGAAACTTTCAACTCTATCAATTCTTTCGCAGATGACAGCATCATTTGCAATTCGTACTCAGTCAGGAATAAACCAACCCAGTTTGATGTGGAGGGGTCAGAAGTAAAAACATAAATGATGCGCTTAATCACGATTTAGCAACAATCTCCGCATAGGGTTGTGGAAATAGAATCGATTTTAATGCCCATAAGACTTAATGCTGTTTACTTGGGCACAAACGTTTATTCGAAACTGATGCTTCATCTGTTGTTATGGGTGATATAAATATTAGGGAATCACAAGCTCTTGATGTTTTCGAAATGAAAATCCAGTGCAATATTCCTTCGAACTCCTTAACACGTTCAATGGACTAAACATATTCTTTAAGTCGCTAAAGAAGCTTTTATGTGGATCGGTTGTTTGAAATGGTGTAACAGATACTTCAACTCTCAACAACTCTCATGTTTGGATCGGTGCTCCAAAGATTGTTTCAGAGCTACTCGATCGCGTACAGGAGAGGGCAAAGAACTGATTGTTTGTATTCTCTTGTTGTACTAGAGCATCAACGCAATGTGGGTTGCGTTTCACTGCTTTTCTCGTTACTACAATAGTATGTGTTCTAATGAATTTAGAATACGTTTTCCCGTCAGCTACCCCCACATTTTTGCATTTAGTTTATTTGTCGTTCTGTACATTACAGGTAGAAAAAAT
Source organism: Phasia obesa (assembly GCA_949628195.1). Classification (NCBI taxonomy): domain Eukaryota; kingdom Metazoa; phylum Arthropoda; class Insecta; order Diptera; family Tachinidae; genus Phasia; species Phasia obesa. Next base: position 130,077,008 of record OX451218.1, on the reverse strand, counting down.
TTTCGCTTTGGCTGAACAGTTCATGTGTGGAATAAACTCGCTGCAGAGGTTACTTCTATTACTTTCAATGTGGGAAAGTTTGAGTCGAACATTCAGAATCACGTTTACAGGATATACTCCCTATATCCTTCTTCCCACAACCTAATTTCCTGGGTGCAGCGCAATGCACTACATAAGTAGAGCTTATCTCTAGAGTACCCATCTTACATTAAAAAAATTCGTGGCATGATAATAGTATTCTCAAATAAAAAGCACTTGTATCCAAACAAACATCCAGTGACGACAGTCTTCAACAAAAGGTATGACTAGCCAGAATTGGGGGATGTCAATTACAGTTTGTAATTAATTAAATATTCAATTACTTAATGATATTGGAATTTTTCAATTGGAATTTTTCAATTACATTCGACTATTTGTAACTGTAATTGAGATTTCTTCAATTACACATTACATGTAATTTAAAATTTCCAATTACAATTACATATAATGTATAATTGGGATTTTTCCATTGCATTGTGTAAATATTCATTTTAATTAATGTGCGGTTTCTGTATTACAGGCGAGCGGCTCGTTTAGAAAATTTTTATGAAAAGCACTCAATTTTTCGAGTGATTCCTAAACAAATTTATTAGACGAGCCACTCGCCTGTATTACAAAACCCGCACATAAAACGTAAACCACCTGGTGGTTTACCATGTCAATTGAATTGAATTGAACTTATTGAGACTTCATGTGTTCAGATAACAAAAGAAATTCTTAAAGCTAAAGTAAACTTAGAACTATATGTATGATTCTAATATAAATAAAAGAAAACGCAACTTGCTATGATAATGTAGGTTTTTGACCAACGGAATGGGTAAAAATAAAAAGAAATAATGTGCTTGCTCCCGACACCAAGTTTACAATTAGTTAAGAAAACTTAAATTAACGATAAATAAAAAGTAAAACTACACTTAAAAATAACTAAACCTACATTATTTACAATATTTACAATTTGTACATGGGGTGGATTATAATTCCAAAACAATAAAAATAAGTGAACAGCTAAGCTGCATATTTAATATACAAAAAGAAGGTATTAATGTTTAAATTTGTTATCTTTTAAACAATGATTAACTAAAAGCTAATTTAAATTATAAAAGTTAACAGTCGACCCACAATAAACCAAAAACTACAAAAGTCGAATTTAGTTTATTGTTGAACGAAATTTCTACAAACAAGACACTTAAAATAACAGAATGCCATCAGTCACGATGGCAAGTACGGTCATTATATTAAAAAATTAAAAAATTTGGTAAGAGTGAAAGACTTTGTGAGCTAAGATCCTCTTTAAGGAAAACGAATGGCGAAATGTAAAAACAATTAGACCAGCTTAAATTAATTTCTCGATTATAAATATCTGAAATTAGTGGATTCTCATGAAATTCAAGCCTTTGACAGAACTTCTGTTCTGTTCGAAGTTAGGGCATAAAAACATAAGGGGATAATATTTGATTCCCCATAAATAAAAATTAAAATTACATCCCAAACAAAGTCGCAAGACACTACGTTCGATTATTTCGAGTTCCTTAGCAACCGTAGGTGAAATTGTAAACCAAATTGAAAACCCATATAATAAAACTAACCTTATACTCACTTTGTAAATTAAAAGCTTTGACTCCCCGCTTAGGTGGCGATTCACTAAAAGTGGCAAGAACATCGCTTTGATCCTGCGGGCCTTCGCAGCCGTTAAACGTGCATGATTATTGAATTTAACGAGCTTGTTGAAACTTACACCGAGATACTTGATACTATCCTTAAAGGGAATCTCCATACCGTGCAAAACCAAACTTAAGCACTTACTACGGGGAACAACGTAGCATGGACACTTTCCTGACGGGTTTCTCAAACAAATAGCCTCAGATATACAAGGGTTAATTTTAATACCCCAATCCTTATAAAACTTATTAATAACCACAAGGTGTGCGGATACGCATTCCATAGCCAATTCAGGATAGGTGTGGTGTGCGTATATCAAAGAGTCATCAGCATATAAAATGCTGCTTGAACCATTAAAATAATGCGGAAAATCGTACACCAAAATACTATAAAGAAGTGGAGCTTAAATTGAACCCTGAGGTACTCCACTAAAAAACTGTCGCTGTTGTGAACAGATCTCATTCAACTGCACAAAGAAAACTCTATCCTTAAAATAGTTTAATTATAAAAGGATCAAATCCTATACGCATTAGTTTTAGAATTATTCCGTTCTGATATGCCCTGTCAAACGCCTTTTCTATGTCTAGAGACACAGCTACTGTGCAACGTTGATTTCTAAGGTTAAGCATAACATTCTCATGAAACCTTAGTAATGCATGAGAGGACGAATGACCTTTTTTAAATCCGAATTGATTTTGAGGTAAGTATTCAAAACTGACATTCAAGTCCATTTTAAATCTTATTACACTTTCGAAAAACTTGCCTAAGTTTGACAGCACTGATATAGGCCTCGAGTTATTTATATCGAAATTATTTGCTTTTTTCTGAAGCGAATAAATTGTTGCAATTTTACAGGATTTCGGTCCACCACGTCAAAAATACTAGTCAGTTAAATAATAAAAAATAATTTTTATAACTCAATTTTTTAAAACTAAAAGAAAAAACTCTATCATCTGCCATCCCAAAAGGTTTCCATTATTTAAATTTTTTTGCTTATCCTAATTAGAAAACATATTCCAACAAGACTAACCATAGCAACTAAATTTATTTTAAAAACTTTAAGCTTCACATAAGTTATGAGGTATTAATACTTATTATCCCTTTAAGCAGATTATAAAATCAGCAATTTAAATTCAATTAAGATTAAATATTCATCAACAGCAAAAATCATATTAAATCAACTATGAAATGGTATTCATAATACAAAATCCAAATCGTATTATTTTGACCTTTTCTTCTTGATTTCTAAACTTGAATGTTTAGTGCTCTTTTAACCCTTTTATTATAGAAAAACATCGGCGACAAGGAAAAAAAAGCAGTATTAGTTTTTATACCAATACAGCAATTTCTTAACAAATGTCATATCAAAATTTACCTGACTTAAATATTTACAAAAAAAAAAAAAATCTTTCTACTACTACTATGACTGCTTCTACTAATACTCATACAACTGCTGCCAGTCAAACTTAACTCAACTGCTCTATAAAATAATCACCATCAGAATGTTGCATACCTTAAGGCTTTAATAATGAATTATTAAATGCAATGCAAGATTATAACCTCAAAACGTAGTAAAGAGAGAAAAAAAAACAACAACAATAAAACACATTTTAAAAGATTTTCCCAGCTAACTGCGATAAAAGTAGAAAAATCTATTGCATTGTTGAAATACCTTTAATGCCAATGTAAATCGTTGAGTCTGGTTAAATGTATTCGAGATGGTTTTGTGTAACCAACTCCTAACATTATGCAATAATTTAGATGGAATTTTGGTTTTATTATTGTGTTAGTTTAAAAACACAAGCTACTGCTTGTTCGTAGTGCATGCAGCTGAAAAGATATAAAAGAAAAAAAAAAAAAGAAAGGTGAAATTAAAGAGAACTAAATATTTAACCACTTGTTAGCAGAAGTAGTTAGCAAAAAGAAAAGGGTGATTCAATAGGGGTTTGTACAATGACAGAAATTACAGAAATTATTCAAAAAAAAAAATGTTAATTCTTTATTACAAAGATTCTTTTAAATTTGTTACAACTTTGTATAGTGAAATGGTTGCCCCAACTGATGTCGCATGGCGTAATGAAATATCCATAATTTAGATTAAAACTTCTATCAAGCGCAGGTTTGATTTCGGTTATTTTTTCTCGTTTCCTACTTCAGTTTTATAACAGTTTTGGGTTTTGCTTCGTAGGCTCTAATTTTCCAATGGATCCAAAGATATAATTCGCGAGGTGATTTATCACGCAATCTCGCAGGCCAATTAATATCTAGGCGATTGGTTTAGCTGATGATATTGTTGAAATTGGAAGTTGCAGTTATTGCGCTCGATAACAAATTATTAGGCCTGCTTTCGCAAATTCATGACCAAACGATCTGGTCAAGCATTTTAAGGTTCTTTCGAACTCCCTTAACATGTTCGCGTACGTGAATGCTATACCATTCATGTTCATTCTGATACACACTAACTTAAATGATGCAGCATTTAAATTGTTAAGCCAAGTTGTATCCATTTTATTTTATATAACCTTTATCTGAACCGAAATGCAAAAGAAAACATTGCGTCCATTGGCTTCATTGAATGATATCTTTTAGTTTACAACGGGCGATGTCGTTTAGCCTAACATGAAATCTTTTGCTAAGCCATCTAAGTCTGCGGCCTTGTAATACCGGACAGTGACACATAATGTGCTCTACAGTTTCTAATTTCTATTCGTTCTAACACCACCTTTACAAGGCAAGAAAGTGAATCAACTTCTTCAAGCGGATGATTCTCATTTGCTCATTACTAATAATATACTTTGGAATAGTAATAAAATTTTGGTTATGATTTGAAAATTATATAGATCAAGCCCACCTACTAAACCCAAAAAATGCAACATGGATCTAATAGTAAAAAAACTTGCTCATGTTCATGGTTTAAATAACTTAAGATAACATAATATGGCTCTTATCATAACCCAGTTTCTTTTTCTACTTCTATAGTAGTGAATCATCGGTGGCTTTACCGGTTCAACTATTTCTGAATTAATCTTATCAGAGCTCCATCTCCAAGTTTCTCGGCAAGTTAGTTGCGCTTAACATTGCAATGATTCGCCCTCAACGCAATCTAACTCTATACTTATCCCTCAGCACATAAAGAGACTTTTTGCATTCGCTTCCTTAGCTTTAATTTGAAGGCTTTGAGCCTCACTTGACTGAATAATACATGGCCAGACAGTAATTCTGTGGCATTCTGGCCAGTACTCCTGCCTAGGACACATTACATTAACCTGGGAGACTTTAAAACCTGCAAATGTTAGTTCCCAGAACCAACTGTAGAAACAACAAACCCGTTGTACAGTTTCCCAGATTCCAACCAGTCATCACTGATCGGGATTACAGCTAAGGGTAACCGAAATCCAGCTGAGCGATCTTCAGGTCCGCTCGTTAGTGTTCGTGAAAGTGTTAATGTTTGGAAAATAGTAAAAACTCCACTTGAATTACCCTTTAAAATTTGTCATTGTCATAAGTGCATTTCATAATTTCTGCAAATTTGTGTTTTAATATAGAATTAAATCGCTTTCTAATTTTGTTTAACATTATGGCGTCAAATGCTTTCGTTTTAAACTCAATTAGTATAGACGTTAATTTTTGGCTAATAATCCCTGACGTGTTTCAATAACCTTGAATGGCTTTTGGTTTTGCTAATACATTTTTTTTTTTTTTTTAATTTAGTTCATTAGTTGTTAGGTAAATTTAGAATTTAAACTAAGCTGGAACTAAAATTCAGTAAAATTGAAGGAAAAAGAAAAGAAGTATATTTTAATTTGAAATGGTTACTATGGTTTTTTTTATTATATATTTTTTTTTTTTTGGAATTAAAAGTTTGAATTTTTCTTACTTTCTAGAGTTAATAAACTTCTCATTTGGTTTATTATGCCATCCGTAATCGACTTATAAGTTTTAAGCATCAGAAATATCAGTTGCCTCTAACAAACCACACTTGGTACTAAGGCAAAATCTATCATTTTGTAATTTATATTTTCATTAAATACAAAAAAAAATAATTTGGGCTTTTATTCAGAAAGTTTAGGGAATGGGGGAATTATATATGGATGTGGCTTCACCATGGTAATCTATTTCGATTATTATATTTTTTGAAAATGATTATTTAATGTTTCTTTCATAAAATATTTATCTAATAAATTTTCAACGAATTATGAGCGATTAGAAAAAAATAATGTAATATTTTTAGAATTTCATACAAAACATGTTCTGTAAAGCTTTAAAAATTCAAATATATTTTTAGGAATTATACCTGAAATGTTTTCTGTAGTTCAGTCTATTTATACTATTACATTTGAGGGTGCTGTAGCTTTGAGGGTGCTGTAGCTTAAGTGGTTAGCACGTTGACTACTAAGCAAAGGTCACGAGTTCAATACTCAGCCATGGCAACATCAATTTTTCTGATATGTATTAATTTTTCTTTTTAATAATGCATATCACAGCGTCCTCCTTCGCCGGTATTGCCACATAGCACTAAATCGCCGCCGAAGTAAAATAATTATAAATTGGCTATCTAGCATAGCTTCAAACTAATTCGTCTAAATAACACCAGAGCCGTTGCAATACTGTTCTAAAAATAATCATAACGTGCATTTGCAGTATTGCCAGAATCGAAGGTTTACTATCACTAACCATCTGTCTTATCTACTACTATCCCTTTCCAAAGGAAGTACCACAGTTTAGTCAGGCATTAACTGCCTGAGTGGTACTTCTCTTACAAAAAAGAAAAAAACATAAGTTAATTACGTTCCATGTTCAAACACCAATAAAACCACAAAATCTGGATGATCTAATAACCACGTTGCATGAACACGCCTTAAACATTATTAGAACCAGCTGTTTGCAATTCTTGTTCTGCAGTTTATTAGTAGTGGAGAAAGCCAATTTTAGTAAAGTGCAAATTACTAAGTTACCAAATCAAATTGCAATTCAGGATATATTATGTTTTTTGGGTAGTTAAAGTTCAATTATAGTTCCTATAGCACCTCTTATAGCTGGGATGAGCTTTAACATTGTGATGATCTTAAGTGGTTGAATACGGTCACCCTAAATGCATTCAATTGCATAATTTTTGGAAACATATGATATAGCTTAGGGAGACTTTGCTATATTTATAATAAACCACTACAAGAGCACAAAAAACGAAACTCATACTTTGTTTAATTCATGTCTCTTCATTTTACACGAGTAACGATGAGTGGACAGTAATAAAGAGCGAAGAACAACGAGCTAAATTCGATTAGCTTGCAGAGTTTTCATAAGCAAGTTTGAATAAGCATTAGTAAATGTTTAAGATAATAACAATGAACTTGAACGAGTTGAAGCAATTTTATGTTTTGAGGAGTGAAAAAAGTATACAAACAAAAAACACAGTATTTTTTAACAACATTACTTGCGTTCATTTTAAGGTCTCTATTTCTTAAGGAACAACAAAAAAAAAACTCAAAAAACCACTAGTGCAAGCAAAACACACTAAGCCTTACTCAAAGATTCTAAACACCTACTAAACAAAACACACTGAGTGTTTCGAACATGCAAAGGAGTAAACACGCGCTCACTGGTATATAAAGTTCATTTTTCGTGGTCGGCTCATTGTGTTTATTATACGAACAGAGGTTTGTTCACTAATAGTAGGGTATGAGTACACATGTGTTTAGTAAGCTTGTTTATAATCGAATATGACCACTTGCTCAAGACCTTATGAGCACACCTATTAGATGAGCTTGCTTATGCCACAGTTTAATTGCTAATCATTAGAATATACGATTGCTGTAGAAACAAAAACAGCAAGCACTTATCATACGCTAACTTTTATGGGTGCAAGGGTCATGGTTTATTTAATCGACGCCTCTTTCTGAGAGGTAGTAAAACCATTATGTTTGCTTTATTTTATTGATATGCAAAATTATGTTACACAAGGATTTGTGTAAAGCAAAACAAACGTCTTGTTTTTCTTTTTGGGAAACATAGGAATAAACATCCAAAAAAGTCTAACACTTGGTTCGTCAAACATCTTTCTTAAGACAATCTACAATTTGTAAGTCTGCGGGATAATAAAAGCCTTTTAAAGAACTCTACGAAATTCTTTACCAATACTTTTCCTTGACTCGTTTCACTTTTGGTGCCTAATTTGTTATCATATTTTGGACTTGGGGGAGAGTAAAAATTCTAATCGCCCATCCAGTGTATAATTGGGGATCAGGACTAACTATACCGTAAGACGAATTTTTGTATGATGCAAATGATGTGGTTAATATTGATTATTATTACTAAATAGAACCTCCAATAAAATTGTATCCCCGACTAAATTTTTAGCGACGACTTGTTAATGGATTAATACAATGCTAAGAACACCAAACGATGTCTATATATATAGGCGATACAGATGTCTATAGATAGATCATATTGAATTTAATCATAATCTCAAATTAGCTTCCAAACTCAAAGACAATTCGTATTAAACTTTAGTTTCATCAATTGTCGAAGAGCTCACTGAGAGTGGCTAAAAAATTCACAAAATTACTTAGAGTGCCACTTAATCCCTAAAAGGTGTACCCTTGGAAAACTACTAGAAAAAATGGAGTTTAGATAGTCTCCAAGTCCTAAATAAGTTGTATGAGAATCAACCTGCCAGCCATTTACTAAAATTGCTAGTTTTTCTATCGCTATGCGCAATAAGGGCGTTAGTGGACGCAAGACTAAGACCGCCTCACAGTGAATCATTTAACGAGAAGGCGGTCAAAGATCCATAACCTTCGATTGGATTGGAATTGTTATACGCCGTTTTTCCCATTTTGCAGGTGAGACTTTGGTCTTTCAGTTTTGCTATAAAATGTAAAAATCGACGGATTAGAAAGAAAGGTATCGAGTGTTTAAAATACCTTTTAATTTTTATTTGAATCTTATTATGAAATGAAAGTGGTAAAACGTGCTTTTATTACGTGTTTTTATGTTTTACATATTCAGTTTACTTTACTAATTATAATAACTAGTGCTTAGTAATAAGCTTTTAACTTAAAATTTGTCAGAAAATGCCAAAATTTGGTCCCCGCACTGTGGCACATATTTTGACAAGGGGACTAAAATTCAATGTTTTATGGTTATCGATTTCAAGCTTATATTACTCATTTGAAACTTAATGCCAGAGTACCTCGGGAGCCAAAATATTACTGCTCTATTTCAACATTATCACAGCGAACAGGGTACTCCAAAATGGACTTTCTCTGTATTTTGTTAAAATTAAAATTTTTATAGAAAATTTTGATTTTTAAATGCCTATAACTATTTTGTTTTGAAACTAACTATAAAATTTTGTATAATTGTATAACTTATAACTTATAAGCTATTAGTTTCCTAAAAATGAAGTTTTTATGTCTTTCAGAAATGTTTAAACTTTTTATTTAAAAAAAAGGTCAATATTGCTTTAAAACCTCCGACCTAATAGAGCATAACTCCTTGAGGCCAAAGTAGATTAAAAAAATCTGGGACCACCACAGTGCACCTTAACGTTAAAGCAACAATCCAGGCACTGACCTTAATCTGTATTATACTTCAGGAATAAGAGTATTTGTTTAAGTGGCAACAGATTACATTTCTGCTATTATCTTGGTCAGAAACAAATTTAACTAATTTAATTTACTAACAAATTTAATTATTATATTATAAAGAGCTTAGATAAAATTTGATGTATATTATATGGTCAATTAAATTATATTTTATATCTTTAAATTAACTTTTAGTTTCTCGCTGTTGAAAAAATAAATTTCTTCTACACTGTGACCACTGACGTCAAACGCCAAACACAGATTAAAGTTCACAAAAGGCCAGCAAATAACACAAAGTGTATGTGCCTGTCATTTTTGGCAACCAACCCATCTCACATGTTTTAAATTCCCATTTTGCTAAAGTTCAATTTTTTTTTCATACTGACAGACATCAACTTTGTGTCTTACTGTCTCAGGATTTGATAACAGGAAGTGCAAAATAATATACGAACAACTTTAACTTCCGTTTTTGTTACCAGCTCCATTACAATTAAACCAACAAAAAAAACTCGTTAGAAAAGAATCAAAATCTATAGAGATTTTAAAGATTGTAATCTAGTTTTTATGGCTCATTAAGATTAGAACTTAAAAAGTACTTAGGAGATGAATATTGTCCAAACGTATTCAGATTATTTGTTTTGATTGGCCATTAAGTACAAGGGGAATTAATTTAAAGAAGAACATGATTTACAATAGAAACGACAAAAAAGTGCTTCAAAGTGTTCTAATGATTTCTATTTTTAGTTGCTTTTGTTGTTTATTTTCTGACTCTTGTTGCTTTTGTCCTTTTTGCAATAAAACTTTAGGTAAATGTTTTTCTGCTTGTTTTACACGTACAAAACATTATTAATTAACATTTTATGTGTGTCTCAAGTGTTAGATGCTGGAAAAACAATCAGGAGCTTTAGTTTTTATTACTTGTTGATTTTCCATATTATTTTTTGCCTGTTGTTATGAAGTCCTTTTGAAAGGTATAAATTATAAGGAGGTGAAACAACAAGTGCTTTATTAAATGAGCTTTAAATTGCTTTCGAAAGCTATGAAGTTTATTGCTGCATAATAATAGCTTGTAACACCCTGTTAATTCTTTCATTTTGCAAAGTTTTTCTTTTTGTCAGCAAAGTTCTAAACCAGCAGCAGCTTTCCCAGAAAAGTTTTTTATGCAAACCATAATTTGTTTTTGTATTGTTGGACTGCAAACTTTTCAACTTGAATATTATAGTTTGTTAAAAAAAAGCTGTATTTGAATGACAGTTAAGTAAAAATTTAAAAGTTATTTTGTGGTACAGCATGTATTATTAACACAATATATTATAAACACAAAAAGTTTTAGCTTAAAGCTTTTTTTACATTTTTATACTGAGTAATTCGCCATGTTAAAGTTCGAAATAAAATAAGAAAGTACAAAGAATAGTGTGTGTTAGACCAAGGCGAATTCATAACAGGTAAACCCAAGAGCTCAGCTGACTATATGTTGCAAGGCATATTAATCAGGTAGCCTCACTACTGAGGGGAAATATTAAGGCAAAAATAATCAATTTTTTTTATATGGACTTTGACAATTAAACTTACAATTTTTCCCCTTAAATGGAAGTTGAACTATCAAACTCCATATAAAAAAAAATTTTAAAATTTTCGCCTTAATATTTCCCCTTTGTAGTGAAGTTACCTGATGAATGTGCCTTGATATGATGTCTCCATCATGGCCTTGGTCTCCATCTTCCAGTGTAAAAATGAACTTTTGTGGAACAAGATTAACGTGAGTACCTGCCATACTCGGCCTAACCTCACGGTGGTCTTACCACCGAGTGAAACTTAGGCGTAGACTAGCGCCCCCATTGTGTAGTATAACAACACTTTACGATTGCCATCAATCGCTTTTTGTGTGTGATACAGTCACAATGAGTAGCAATTTATATAATATGGCAAGCCTTTCCAAGGCAAGCCTAGATCCATATTATAACCTCTTGCTTAGGGGTTTGGAGACTATCCAAACTCCGTCTGTTGAGAGTGCAACAGCACACTTTATCGACCTTGTACCTTACCTACTTAATCGATCTTAAACCACAGCCACCACGTGTACCCCCGAAGGGGACCTCACCAATAACCGGTCACAGAGAGGATAGGCTCTCTGTGGGGCCACCGATTCCCGTGGTACCAGTCCTTTGGGCACTGGTCGGGCCTCGAAGAGAACCCGTGATTTTACTCACAGACCTTTTCTTCCAGATTTAGGCTCTAGGAACCCTAGCGTCTGGTGCCCCTATTTTCCCCGAGTGGACCACGTCAAAGCATTTGCCATATTCCTGCAGTGACATTTGGAACCCCCGGTGGTTGTAAAAATGAACTAACATTTTTTTATTTTGACAGCCAAAAATGATTTATACAAACACAAAATGCATGTATTTTTATTACAAAGTTGTACTCTTTTTTCGCCGCGAGTCTAGCTTGTTTATTGTGCCATGTGTTAGACCAATATGTTATGAAACTGACAACCAAATCTACGCATACATATAAAAAAACTGCAACAGGACCATTTCCGTACATATAATATTTTTTGAAAATGTTGTTGCTGGTGCAGTAAGTAATCGAAATGGAATACAAAACAGAAATTATTAGAATTTTTGTTTGTCTGTCTGTCTTGCTGTTTGTGTTCGCATCGCGTAAAAACTACTGGACGAATTTTAATAAAATTTTATAAGGAGGTACCTTACTATCTCTTTTCAGATATAGGATAGTTTTTCTCCAAAAATATTTCATTTTAATGAGAAAATAGAAAAAAAAGTTGTGATTTTACCGATTTAAAGCTACTGCTAACTTGACTGCACTTTTTATTTTTGAAAGTGGAATACTTTAAACACTATTCACAAAACTCTAAAATAATTTTGGAATTTTATATAAATTTTAGAATTTCATCCAGGGATAGCTGAAGCCCTATAAATCTAAGAGTCTTAAAATTTGGTGAATAAAATATTGTTAGTACGCCTACGTCGTGAGGGGCACAGCTTGTATTCATATAAAAACTTGGCAGTTATGTATTTATACTTGTTTTAAGAAACTTGTCTAAGAGACACTTATATTTTTATTTTATCAGAACAATGTTGATATAGACTCACACTGGGTTTAACGATGACCAAAACAGGAATTAGTTATATATGGATATAGTTTTTTTTTTGTAAGTAAGTATCACACGCAATTAATGCCTATATTAACTGTGTTACTTCTTTCGGAAAGGCATAGATAGGAGTAGATTAAACAGATGGTAAAGCTTCACTTATGGCAACACTGCAATTGCACGTTATATGTATTTTTAGAACAGTGTTGCAGCGCCTCTGGTGTTATGTAGACGTATTAGTTTCAAGCTAGCATAGCAATTTTATAATTATTTTACATCGCCGGCGATTTAGTGCCGAAGGAGGGCGTTGTGATATGCATTATTATAAAGAGAATTAATACATATCAGAAAAATTTATGTTGCTACGGCTGATTATTGAACTCGTAAGCATGCTATAGTACGTGCTAAACACTTGACCTACAGCACCCTTATGGAAACAGATATTTTTATGAATATACATACATACATAATAAAGAATTCGAATTGAAAAAAAAAAATAATAAAAAAAAAACGATTATTTTGGGTTTGAGATGTCAATTACACTTACCCTGCGACCCGATTATGCAATAACAAAGGCACATACTGGATTTTGATTTGATTCTGATATGTCAAAAGGTATGACCTGTAAAGCATGCCCAAAAAAGTGGCATATACACCCATATACACCCACAGACATCATCGCGATAATACTAAAAATGGATGCAGGAGATCTCAAAACGTAAAGATCCGTTGAAATCCCGACATCGATTTTTTCACGATTACTTAACTTTACCTTACAACTTATAAAAAATAAACCGAACTCAAGCCTTACATCAAAATAAATTTTTTATGCGCTTTTTTGTTTTTTATATTGAGTGTATGAGCAAAATTTAAACAATAAAGATGAAAAACTTAAATATATAAGGCAAAGCCAAAAATATTGTTATATTGTTATAACATTTTTTCCGAAAAAACTGCATATTTCATTTTCTTTATCACTACATAACATTTTTTCCCGATCGCTGCCAATAATTCTTTGAAAATCAACATGTATTTCAAAAATAACAGTTTTTTTGGCACAATTAAAAAAAGATATTAAAAAATGTATAAATTAGTTATCTACTTAAAATTTATCTACTTAAAGTTTCGTCAAATACCTAAAGTATCTGAATCCATTTAAAAAAGGCAATTTAAGAAACTCTTGAAAATATCTGAATAGACTGAACTAGTCTATTCATGGAGGGGTTGCGGATTCGATTCCCATCCAGTGTATGTTTTCAGTAAAGAAAAAGCTTGGCAGGTAGTGTAGTCTTCAAAAAAAAAAAAAAAAAAAAATACCTAAAATCCTGAAATTAAAAAAATAAATTTTGTTTGAAATAAACCTCTATGTCGTTTGTTTGATAGATAGTTGACGAATTTTTTGTATTCTATCAGCCGTTATAAAATGTTCACTCAGTATAGTAATTTATAAATTTTCTATTAATCATTCTTAGTACCGTTCAACCCCATGTAAGACGCAAGCAGAGAAAATAACAAAAGTTTCGGTTTTTTGTTGTTTTTGTTCGATAATCTTTATACATAAAAAAAAGTTGCATTGTGTTAGTAATTGATGTTCTCTGGAATGCGTGAACCGATTTTGTTTCTGCAAAGTTTATATGAAAGGTGACGTTAATACTAAGGTTTTTATGTATAAAAGGTCTCTGTATGTGTATTGGTTCATGAGTAATAGCTGCAATAATTGGCGTGGTTCCGCCCACACAAAGTGAAAAGTTATCATCGTGTTCCTGGCGAACTGCAAGAGATAGTGCCTTGAAACTTTGGAAGAGTTGGTATACTAAAGAAAAACATAGGCTGAATTGAAACAGTGAGCGTGGTACCCCCCATACAAAGTAAAAAATATTATCCTGTATTTAGAGAACTGCAATAGGTAGCGCCTTGGAATTTTGCATCAGTAACCCCCATATTAAGATACATTGTGTAGAGAAACACAGACTGAATTTAAATGGAGGGCGTGGTGCTTCCTATACAAAGTGAAAAATTATTATCGCGTACCTAGAGAAATACATTAGGTATAGTCTTGAAACTTTGCACAAGTAACCCTCAAACTAATGTGCATAGTCTATCAAAATACACACTGGATAAGAATACTGGGAGTGGCACATCCCATTAAAAGTAAAAAATGGTTATGGTGTTAATACGAATAGTCTAGCAAAAAACAGGTTGGATGGGAACATTTTTGACTTGAGAATAGCGTGCGTTTACGCGTTAAAGGTTGGTCATACTTTTCTGTCAAAAGTTTATTGTATTTTTGTGGATGGGTGGAGCGAAGCGTATGTTGTAAAATGATGTTTGTAAAATTTATATGGAATTTAATTTATTAGTTAAGTCTTGTCTTTTTGAAATTAGTAGTTTTCATTGTAGACCTATAGACTAGATGCAAGCAAACCACTAATGTCTCTTAATATACATTTGCTATAGTCTAATTTGATGGTAAAACTATTTATCGGCAGTATAAATAACATATTTGTATCACCCTACAGTCTGAATGTTATCCTGCAACATGCATGTGGAAAAATCATTTTATTTCCAGCGATAAAAACGGCTAATTTAATTTCACGGTACAGAGAGTCACGTAGATCTTGTAAACACTTCCTTTTGGTTATAAAAGTAGATTAAACTCAAATAAACTGTTCATGCATTCCAAGGGATTACAAACAAATAACCCAAAAAAATGGGTCTTTCAACTCAACTCAATCAAACATATTGTAGAATCTTTACACCAACAACACCTTTGGGCACCTTAATTTTTAGAAATTTAAATTTTTGTAAAATTTTCTCATGCCTAAAGAACAAATAAAATAATAAAACAATTTAAAATTTTTCTTTTAACTTGCCGGCGATTTTGTGGGCACAGTAGGAAAATTTAGTTTAGCAGATATGCAATAAAAACAAAACAAAACAAAAAAAATATAAATAAAAAGTTTTTTGTTAAAAAAATATTTAATCATAAACCCTAATAATAAATAAACTTAGTTGAGGAAAAAATATAGTGTTTGTAGAAAGATAAGATAATTTATATTTGCTTGGCTGTGTTAGAATTGTGTTTGTAAATGATTTGTATATTTGAGTCAGGAATGGTTAAGGTGGCACAATTGTACTTTTTTGGTACAATTTAAAGCTTTAAAATTCAATGCTACACCCATGACGTATTTGACTCATTTAATGTTGTAAGAGCGATGCTATATTTATTTTGGGAAGGTTACGTTAGGTTAAACGGGCCGCCCGCAAAAACGCGAGTTCACTCGGAGGCCAATAAGGCCCATTGTGATGCCCCAACGATCATCAACCCCCACCATTCCCTAAAGAACTCCAATACCGGTGGTTCTTGTAAACCACCCGGAGCTTTTCACAAAGCCTAATAGGCTACTCAGTGTCACATACCTGAGACAGTCCAGATCCTGAAAGAATCTTTGACCCAGAAATTTGAGCCTACGCTCTTGAAGAGCCGTGCAGTCGCAGAGAAGGTGTTGAACTGATTCCTCCTCTTCCTCATACATACAGCTTCTGCAGCACCCTCCACGAGAGAGTAGTGCCTTTGTCCTTTTTTTTATCAATTGAGGGCCAAAGAATTCTAGATAATCTGCAAGTGGTTAATATAGACCACCTGCGAGCCGTTTTGTTCAGCGACCATTCTCCCAGTATGTTAGACATTTCGGCCAAGGGGATATTAATTTCCCCTTGGGCAACCGTCACATCCAGATTCGAACCGTTCCTCGCACATTTGGCTCTGCCATCTCGTTTCCACGAATGCCCTCATGTCCTGGAACCCACACTATCCTTATACGATGTCGTTCAAGTAGGGCTAAAGATTGTATGCAAGCTGACACACATTTAGATTTCACTACTTTTGAATTAAGGGCCTTAATGGCGGCTAGACTATCTACGAAAATATCGATAGCCGACGCCTCCGTCGCAAGTTCCTCAATTTTCCTTGCCGCTACCAATATAGCATATATTTCAGCCTAGAACACGGTGCAGGTATCGGGAAGCCTAAGTGAAATTGAAAGATCAAGATCCTCAGAGAAGATCCCCGATCCGGTCCCCGTGTCTATCTTGGAGCCATCCGTAAATATTGAAACCGCATTGTTCCGAATTACAGAGTTCTCCTTCCATTCATCCCTGCTAGGAATTTTCACGACAAACGATTTGTCGATTCATTTTGGGATACTTGAAATAAAAATATAAAAATGTTCAGAAATGTTGCAAACTGTCGAAAAAACAAAAGAGTATTCAGATGAAAAAATTAAGGACGTAACAACAAAACTAATCAACAAAAAATTTGTTTTTATTTGGTTTTGATTGATGAATTTATAAAATAGTTTTAATTAAACATTTCGGTCATCGCAACTAATTTTAGTTAGTCTTTTGTTTTTCTGGTTATAAATAACCAGAAAGATTTTTTGGTTTCAAATTACTTACATCAAACAAAAAAATTTTTTGGTTAGAAATAACCATCAGGGATCAAATCCCTCATAACTAAAAACCACATGCACACTAGCAGATACTCAGCAAGTTTTACGAATTTGTGGGGTTGTGTCACCAGAACAAAGAAATTACTTTTTATAATTGTTATTTTTAACCAAAAAATCTTTTTTGTTGACAAAATGATTATTTAAAATAATTTTTTTTGTGCTGATATAATGTAACCATTATTAACCAAAAAAAAATATTTTTCACTTTAATTGGTTACAATAACCAAAATGACATATCCGTATATGCAATGATAATATGGTTAAAAATTTCCAATATTAAATAATAAGAATTTTCCCATATCATTTTATCTATACATATAATAAAACAATAACTCATTTTCTGTCTGTCTGTGTTCGCATCACGTAAAAACTATTGCATGGATTTTGATAAAATTTTGTGAGAAGGTACCTTAGTATCCTGATTCTAATATAGGTTACTTTCTTCCGCAAAAAATATTTTATTTCCAAGAGAAAGTGTAGGAAAAGCATTGGAAGTGCGTAGTTATTTTAGTAAGGATGAGACTCTTTATAAAGGTAAAAAAAATTTTATTTTTTAAAGTTTTTTGCGATTTTGACCTTGAAGATGAAGTATTTTTTTTATTTTATATGTTATTTTTTGCAAAAATGACATCGAGACCCCACATCTTTGAGGGCCCATAAAAAAAACCTGGAGGACTTTGGGCAAAACTGGGAGACAGGGGTCTTTTTTTGGTCTTTTATGACGTAGTGGTGTCCGTATATGGTTATTTTGCCATGACTTAAAAAATTACACAGTGTGTAATCGAATTTAGTTCAATTGCAATTAATGATCATTGCCTAGTTACAATTACAAGTAATAATTGAAAATTTCCAATTACATTTTTAATTGTAATTGAAAATTTCCAATTAAAATTACTTGCAATTGAAAACTTCAAATTACAATTACTTGTATTGTGTAATTGAAATGTTTAATTACAAATTACAAGTAGTTATAATTGACTTTAGTCCCTGATGTAAATTACACTTACTCGTAATGTGTAATTGAGAATATGCAATTACATATTACCTGTAATTTTAATTAAAATATAATTGAATCTCCCCATGTTTGAGCTTCACTATCATCGCAAAAAAAAAATATATCGTTTCTACAAAAGTTATTTTTTTTTAAGTTAAGTACTATTTCTTTACGATCATTTACAAATTACGTAAAATACTTATATATTTTATAACACAGACTTGCACTTCGATAGCAATAATAATGTGATTCTTTAGTTTAAATAAAAACAACCAACAACTAATCAAATTGACCCCCTGTTAAGTTAATAATACTAACTGGTACTTAAGAAAATCATTTGTATTCCTCATTATTATACACTTGAGAATATAAATATAAAAAAATAATTTAAATTTTGTTATAAAATGATTTGCTATAAAATTGTTTAAGTTTGCTTGCTTTGCATATAATTTTATATGTAATAATACATTTATCGTTAATATACTTTATTTGCTAATGATAATAATAATTTTTTAATCTAAAGTAAAGTATGAGTATTAACCTTTATAGATACAAGTTATATTTATTTATTTACTTATTCTATCTCTGTCTCTTTTTTTCTTTACAGGTAAGTTTCTACTACTTGTTGGTGGTGCTCTTTTACTAACTACTACCACCTACTGGTGCTCCGTTGAAGAAGTCCTTCTCTTTAAGGATTAAAATCAATTTATGTTTCATCATTGAACATTTGCAAAAGATATACGTTTTTGTAGCAACAACAATAAAATGTGTTACAGAAATACACTGTTGAAATCTGTAAGTGAAATGTTATTTATTTGTTGTACAATTATTGATAAGTGATTTATAAAGAATAAGCGAATGCTGGTTTGAATTAACATTTGTGCTGAACTGAAGGTGAATTTCAAGATGAAATTCTGGAAAGTTATTAAGCCTTGAGTGGAATTAAAATAATGAATGAATGAGTGAATGAATGAATCAAAAAGCTTAAGTAGCTATGAAAAAAATCTTAGCTAATCTGTTCTGTTCTGTGCACCCTATAAAATATTAAGAGTTGATCATGCAATATAGCTTTTTCTAGAGGTGGTAGTTGTTGTTAGAATTTTTGGAAAAGAGTTGCTTTGAAACTATATTTTTGATAGTGTCTTTGGCCGAAGCACATGATAGAGTTGAGTTTGTTTTTTTTTTTTTGGAAAAGTTTCCATTGACTTATCACACAATTTATGTCCAATTTTCATTTGCAAAGTTGGACTGAGTTTACCGCGCGTGTACAGTATAAGCAAACCCTGGATAGTGAAAATCAATGATGCCTATCAAAAAAAGGTGTCATAAATTTGTGTCTAATATCTCATTCAAGCTAGGTGATACCGCTTAACTTTGTTCGGCATTAATGTAGCTGAGGATTCCTTGAACATATTCTATTAACATTTTATGACAAAAAAATAATTTATTCCTGCACTTTTTTATAATAAAAAAATTAAAAAAATATACTTTTTTACTTTTTTCAATATAACTCATAGGGACTTTTAAATTCTCACTAACAATATATGGGAAAATTGTAGCCACTGTAAAACTGAACGTGTCTAGCCACCTTAAATAGCCTTTCCTACCTTAAAAAAAACAGTTTTTTACTAACCTATACATTTCTTGCAGTTGAACCTTGTGGTTGTTGTTGTATTTCTCGGATTTTTTTTTATGTTCTAATATAATTCTCAGTAAGTTTAAGTTTTAAGGAAAAGAAAAAAGTGATCTTAATGAGCAGTTTAGGGTGACTACACGTAAAGAAAAAACATGGTTGAGATAATCATAATATAAGAGCAACACATTATTAAATTATATGGTTGTATTTGAACCATATTATTATTAATATTATCATAATATTGTTATTTTAGAACCGCATTATTATATTATATTATATGTAGTGACTATAGTTATGATTGAAACAACTATAAGCTGTTCATCGCAACCATATATTGTTACAGAGAAAATAGGATGATTCTTGTGACCGTGTATACATGTTCAGATTGTATTGATATCTTGACAAAATTTGTTCAAAAGTTATTGTTTTACCGTGGCTACAATTTTCCCATATACGAGGTCTATTCAATAGAAAAGGCGAATTTCGAATTTAGTATTTATTTATTCATCAATAGCCATTGTGTCCTCTTCAAAGTTAACCCCACAGATATAATGCACTTATGTCAGCGTTTCTTCCAATCCTCTATTCTGGCTTTATCTCATCAATTGTGGCAAAACGCTTATCTTTCATTGGTCTCTTCAGTTTTGGGAATAGGAAAAAGACGCAGGAAGCCAAGACTGGTGAACAAGGTGGCATGATTAGAGTCTTGTTTTTGGCGAAAAAATCACGAACAGGCATTCTGCATCGTGATGCAGAATCCATGATTTTTTTCACAATTCCGTTCGTTTATTGTTCGTATTGCTTCACGCAAACGTTGCTTAATTTCCTTGTAATATTCCTTACTAACCGTACGACCTGCTGGTAAGAACTCATGATGCACCATGCCTTTGTAACCGAAGAAAACAGTGAGCAAAACCTTCACATTTCATCGAACTTGGCGTACTTATTTAGGTCTTGGTTTATCTCACTACTTCCATTGGGATGATTGGGCCATATACCCACGTTTCGTCACCAGTTATGACCCTTTTGAGCAAACCTGCAACGTCGTTGTCGTCATTCAACAACTCCTGAGCGACAGTCATGCGACGTTACTCTTGCTCAAAATTCAGCAATTTTGTAACAAACTTCGCTGCATTGCGACGATTTTCCAAAACAATTTTTTTCACTGTTGCAAAGTTTTCTTCACTTGTTGTCGTGGTATGCAACTTCAGGACTCTCATCATCATCAACATCTGCTCGGTCTTCTGTAAAGCGCTTGTACCACTTATGAATAGTTTTTTGAGACAAAGTGTACTCGCCGAATGCCACAGTCAACATTTCAAGTGCCCGAGCACTTTATACCATTTGTAAAGCAAAATTTAATACATATTATTTGATCTTTTTTTCAAAATTCAAATATCTAAGAAACGTGACTAACCTTTTCAGTTGTCAACAACAAACTACTAATGCAAATTGGCTGATTATGCCAACATCCCAGCGGTAAAAAGGAGTATGTAGGTCTTCTAGAATGCATCTTTACTCCTTCTTTAGGAGGCACAAGGCCGTCTGTTTGTATTCCGTTCGTATTCCATTCTCGTCTTTTTTACACAGGTTGTCATTGCGGAGCAGGCATAACAACTGTCGCTTCTACCGACAAGCGTTCCAGTAGGTCTTCCGAAATTTGTCTGCCAGAAGGCCTTTAACTTAATGTCTGTTAAAAGGGTTTTCGTAGCAATAAGAAAAAAAATGTTTTGTTCTAATTTTAAGCACTTTCAATATTTTTATTTTTACTTTTTATTGAAATATTAAAATTTTTTGGGATTCGAACCGTCAACCTCCAGGATGATAGACTATCGAAGTATTTCGAAGCATCTCAATTTCAAGCAGCAATGAAGTGATAAAGGCAATTTAATGATCTTTTTTCTTTTATAAATAAGAAATCTAAAAATAAAAAATTATGTATTTGTCATACAAAATGAGTACACATTCCTACTTCCCTACTAAGAGAAGCGAAGTAGGAATGTGTACTGTACTGGAAGAAAGAGCCATGGCCTTATTTGGAAGGCACACAAAAATGAGGGTCGTATCCTAGAGAAGGTCTAAGCATGCCTTATAGAAATCCTAAAGTAAAAAGAATTCTTTAATTTTACCACTGGGATATGACTAACACATTTGTACTCAACACACACACACAGCGGTTTGAAAACAATTTTTTTGGGACATAATTCGGTATCTCATGAACCACTGAAGGTGACTTAATGAAATTTCACAGAGGCAAAGCAGAGGTATTTTTGAGTGAAGCTGCGAACTGTCGGCCCATTATGATAAAGGGGGGGTGGGGTTTAAAGTTGGATACCTCGGGCATATAATTTTTCGAAATGTCATAAACATTACAAAAAAATTGTAAGCTTATTTTCTTAATATTTTTTATAGACATTTTCAAGTTTTCTTAATTTTAAAAAATCTTAACATTTGAGGTAAAAATACACTTTTTATGACATTCCAAAAAATTATATGCCCAAATTTCCCAACTTTGGGGGCTTATCCATTTTCGCATTCGAAAAGGTTGGCTGATTTTTTTCTAAAAACTGAATTTCCAGTTTGTTTCTCTATGTTTTCGGTGACAAAATTAATCAAACCACTGCTAAAGCATTGGTTTATTTTTAGTGTGCAGGTTAATATTTCCTTGAAAATTAATTTAAATACGCAGATTTCTAGAACTGTACACTGTACTTAATAGAATTTCAATGGCACTTCTCGCCTACAACTTGTACATTATTTAAACTTAGCCCAAATGTCTATGAGTCGTAAGACAGCGCTCCAATATTGGCTGGAAAATAAGTGCAGCAAGTTTCCTTTAAAAAAATCATGTTCCTAAAATTGTGTGGGAGAAAAGTTTGTTCTGTTTCCGCGGGATTAAAATATAATTAAATGTTACCTTGATAAAGCCATTAAAAATATGAAATGCAAAAATATATATGTATATATAAAAATATATATATATGCAACTCCTACAAACCCACATACACTTGATTTACAGTCTACCATGACCACTAATATTAAAAAACGAATTTCAGACTGCTGTGTTCATGTTCACAATTATGCGATTTTTCTCTATTTTCCTTAGTGCATAAATTCTAGATTTAAAAGCATAAACAAAAAAGACAACAACAAACAACTCAACATAACGATATACGTATTTTCAAAGAACGTACAAATTAAAGTGTAAAATAAAAACAAATTATGTATGTACGTGTATTTTCATAAACACACCATAAAGTAGAGAGTGTGAATATTAGAGACGGGATAGTATAGTTGCGGGTGCCTAATGAAAATTTATTTTTGTAGCATACTTTGTGGCTGTGTGTACAAACTTTATGGACTAATTTTTAAAATAATTGCATTTCTTGTCTGTATTTGGCAATGTGAATTTTAGCGGTTTTAATGGTTTTACAAAATAAGCCGTTTATTTATTAAGTTGTGACAGTTGAATGTCTAAATATGAGTTTTTTGTTCACAAAAATATTAGATTGTTTGTGGTTTTATATACAATAAATATTTCTACGAAATAAAAATTACGAAACATACATCACTTAAAAACAACACACAACTAAAACTTTAAAATACTAAGAGATGGCAATTAGTCTTTGCAAAATTATTTAGGGTTCACTAAGGCTATTAAAGAAAAGACGTTTTAAAAAGGTTTGGTGGGATGCGAGTAAAATTTGACAATGGCTGCAATCTTAATATGAAGTTTAAATATGAACATTTTTGTCTAAGCTTAGCTTTCTCATGGGTTTTTCGCCTAGGTCAATTGGAATTATCCGCCTTGAGCATTCCATCTGAGATTTAGTTGTATACCAGCTGTGCCCACACATGTTGTATGCGTCCTGACAATATTTTGTTCGATTTTTGCTTTCAAAGTAATCCACATCAAAATTTAAGATTCTTACTTTTATAGTGCTTCACGTATACGTATTTTCTTTATATTAAGGTTCCCATCCCTGTAAAAAATTCTAAAATTTATATAACATTCTAAAAATTATTGTAAAGCTCTGTGAAATGTTTTTAAAATATCCCACTTTAAAAAGTTGTAAAGTATGCAGTATCTTTAAAATATTCCGCTTGCAATTTCGCCTTAAAGTATGTATATCTCGGTAAAATTGCGTACTTTCACGGCTTTTTCTATACTTTTTCTTGGAAATAAGATATTTTTCCAGAAAAAAGCATCCTATATTTGAATCAAGGTACTAAAGTATCTCCTCACAAATTTTTCTCAAAATCGATCTAATAGTTTTTACGTGATGCGAACACAAACAGACAGAGAAACAGACACACACAGACAGAACAGACAAGAAAAAAGTTACGGTTTTATTAATTATAGATTAATTCAGGAAATCGAAATTTATTCTTATTTTTTCATGAAATTTTGTTATTTCTTTTTGTGAAATTCGATTCTTTAGGAAATTTTCAATTTTTATTTAAATTTTGATTTTTTGTGAAATTTAATTTTTCCATGTGAAATAAATTCTTTTAATTTATTTTTTTTTTTTTTTTTGTGGAATTATATGGTTTAAACAATGCCAAATATTTGTTTAACCATGAACTAGAAAGAATAATAAAAAAAGGGAACAAAAAAGATGGTTTTGCTCGAGTTCAAATTTGGTTACTGAGGTGGGGTAAATTTTACCCCCTAATTCTTTGAAATATGTTTAAAAAAAAAAAATTTTTTAGTTAAATGATTTTAATACAATTAAAAAATCTACCCTTGACTTTAACAAATCAAGGACTTTATTAGACAGCTTCTTTTGTTAAAGGTAAAGAGCAGTAACAGCTAAAATTACCAACTCCACAGTAGTTAAAGGTTAAATAACTTGATTTATCAGATTTTGTTAAAGTAAATTTTTGTTATTACCAGATTTGATTGTATTTGTTAGTTACCTCCTTTAGGTACTTAGCTGAAATAATTAACAGGGAGAATTGCTTGGACTGCTGCACGAGTTGGATCACCTGCTGGGGTGCATGGAAGGAAGGTTCTCATTGCACTTGACAATCCATCTGTTATAAAATGCTGTATGTACTCCAAACTAGTGCTTAAATGTTTTTTAAAATTTAACAGATATGTCTTCGTTAATGAGGTAACATTTATTTGGGTTAAAGAACACATAGGCATAGCTGGGAATGAAGCAGCACACCAACAAGCATAAGGAGGATCTGCTATGAACCTAGAGTAGCACTGAGAAGTAGAACGTTCCTACAGTGGGTGAACTCATTAAAACCGAAAAAGTAGAGACAGACTCTTATGGTTCTCAAAGAGCCCCTTGACAGGAAGGCCAATAAGTTGCTCAGATGTAATAGATGTACCTTCCACTGAATAACTGCGTTAAAGCCAGGTCATGAGCACTTTAAGTGTCATCTAGCCAAGATGAAAATCGAAGCAGATGATAGCGCACATTGTGTGTAAATATCCAACACTGGCTAGCATAGGAATAGGACTTAGGACTTGTTAAATGTAGATGTCATGAGGGAAAAACAAATTACTAGAGAATCAGACAGTTATCACACGCAAAGGAAAAACATGGTTGAGGTAACCATAATCTAAGATCAACATATTATGATTGAATTATATGGTTGTAATCAAACCATATTATAATTAGCATAATAATGCTGTCACGTTAGAACCATATTATTGTGTAACTTAAAAACAAACAAAAATCTGACAGAAATCTGTCCTACTCAAAAAATCGTTTCAAAATGGCGATGTAGATGCCACACTATCATACAAGTAAGAATACTATTTTATGAATTTTTTCAAAAGATTATATAATCGTACAGACTGTCAAAAAGTCTGTCACACACATACACTTTTAATCCATATTATCATAATTTTTAACAAATCGTACGACTGAGTATGATAGTGAATCATGGCCTTAAGCGGCTCATCGCGAGCAAAAATCATGCATATTTAATGCGCAAGCAAAACTTTTGCTGGGTTTTTTTGTTTATATAAACATACCTAATAATTAAAGACACAATTATTTATTACATTATTTTTAAAGCATTCAATATAAGAAATCACTCAATTCATGAATTATTAATTTTTTGATGAATAAACGAGTAAAATTAAATTCTAATAATTTTAAAAATTTAAACTTCAAAAAACCAAACCTTATTTCTTTGTTTTTAGTCATAATTTTGTTATATACGAGCAAACTTATCATAATTTGTTTACTAATAATATATTATGGTTATTAGTACAATTTATATAGGAATACTAACACTAGTTCAAACCCACCATGTTGCATTTTTTAGGTGTAGTAAGCATTTAATGATCAAACGGTAACAAAGACAAACAAACAAAGTAATGATCAAAACAACTATAAGTTGTTCATTTCAACCATATATCGTTACCGAGAACATAAGATGGTTGCTGTGACCATGCAATAACCATTTTTTTCTCTGTGTGCAGCTGACAGTCTGATATCACTAAAGTCCAGAATAAAGGCTGGTGGCAGCACGTGACTAAAGTAAGGTTAATTACAAGTAGATTGCCTTTAATTATTGAGGGTTGAAGGGGTCGAGAAGGGACGCAGAAAAATCTTGTTTTTTTACTAAAAATCTTTTTTATTGATTCATTCTTATATTCATACGATTTTTCATCCACTTATCCATTTTTTAATGTTTCATTATACTTACATGTGCTATTAACTTTTTTTTATTAATTTCTTTTGAAAGTTGAAATTTTTTCGATTCTGATTAGAGTTTTTAAAAAATAAAAATATAACTGTGGCCACTATAGCAATAAATACTAAAACTTATCGGGTGTTCCAAAAGTGAGGTGTTATTTGCCTTTACGTCTTTATTTCTTAAGCTATAGGAGGCAACCACTTAAATTTTGCAGACAGTAATTAACACTACGTTCGCTTTCTAAACAAGTATAGAAAATTAAACCTTAAAATTAAAAGGTGTTCCGAGAGTGACGTGCTTTGCGTGTATATGGTCTAAGTTTTGAACGATAATAAGTAGACTCTTGAAGTTTTTACAGGCGGTTTAACGCTATTTCTTAACGCCTTATTTCTTCAACCGTAATAGGTAAACTCATAAAATTTTGTACAGGAGATATGTTGCCACGGCCGATATGACAATTACTAAAAATTAAAGGATGTTCCGACAATGACATGCTTTTTAAGTATAGTGACTTATTTTTTTATTCGTAATAGGTAAACTCTTGAAATATTCATCGAAAAAGAATTTCCACGGCCGTTATAACAAATAACAAAATTAAAGGATGTTCCGACATAGACATGATTTTTACTTAAATAGCCTTATTTTTTAACCGTAATAGGTAGACTCTTGAATTATTTACAGTAGATGTTGTACTTCGGCCGCTGTAACAATTCCTAATTACTAAAGGGTGATCCATTAGTGATATATTTTTCACGTATATTACCTTATTTTTTGATCTGCAATAGGTAGGCTTGATATTTTTATAGAAAGTGTATTACCATGGCCGTTATAACAATTTCTAAAATTTAAAGGGTGTTCAAATAGCGATGCAATTTTCGCGAATATGACTTAGGTTTTAAAAATAAAGGGTGCGCCATAAGACATGAAAAACTTAACAACTTGAATTTATAAAGGCCTACTAAACATAGTACGGAACCCTAGATGTGTGAGACTAACTCGCACTTGACTGATTTTTTTTAATAAACTGTAACACAACCTAATATAAATCTTTAAATAATAATTTCTTCATCGGATAATTTACGAGTATAAATAAATGCTTTAGCTACTTAGGCACCAGAATAAATGTACTTAGGATCTTTAAGATATGTACAATTATTTATATCACTCTTTTTTAACCTTTAAATACGAATATATTAATTTTTGCAGACTATAATTGCTAAATATCACATTTTAATAAATCTTTTTTCTATTTTAAAATTAGTATTAGTCGAACTATTTATGTATTATAGTCAAGCTTAAGTTTGTTTTTATTCTCTCTAATAATTTAATTAATTCTTTCTTAGAGAGAATAAAAACGAACTTAAGCTTGACTATAATTTTCATTGTATGTAATCTTTTTTTTAGTTAGAAAATCTTTTTATCTTTTTGACATCTCAAAAAAATTCAAAAATAAGATAAATCTTCACAAATGGTAACACTGGTGGTGTCTAATAATAAGGTATAAATTCACATACAGTGTAAGTTCACTTACTAAAAGTTGTTTAAATTGTTACAACAAAAAAAACTATTTTTTTCTGTGTATTTATTATTTTGCCGATTTTTTTTTTCACACAATTTTCAAATTTTCTGGTAACTCCTAATGAACTCTTAATAAATTGCTAAATAGGTAAATACAATGAAAAAAATCAAACAGAAAGCTCCACATACATAAATACATACATACATATGTATGTATGTACATATAAATAAAATTGTCTGCTTAATAAAAATGCACAAATAAGAGAGCGAGAGAGAGAGATAAGAAACAGCTTTTAATAAAAAAAAATAAATAAAAAATAAACGCACACACCGAGAGAAACCCCAAAAACAAATACCGTAAAAAACAAATTTTACAACTTAAAAAGGGAGCATTGAAAATAAAAGAGTACGTTTCAGTTTGGCCAAAGAGAGATAGAGAAATATGCACTCTAGAGAGTAATGCATTTTAGAGAATTTCAATTTAAAGGTAAATTGCATTTTTACAGCTGCTGTTGATTGTGGTGGCTCCCAAAAAGTTTGTGAGAAGTGCGTGTGTAGGTGAGTGTGTGTGTATTGGAGCGTTTACTTTTAATTATTTTATTTTTTTGTTGTGTATTTTTATGATTGCGTATGAGCTTAAAAAAGAGAATTTTTAGTGTTAGTGTTGCTGTTGTTCTTGTTTTTATTTATTAAGTAATATTTGTGACGCGCGCATATTGTATATTTTGGAGAACATTTTTGTGAATGTTTGTTGTTGGTTATTTTTTTTCCACATGCTGGCGCTGCTCCATGTTGATAAATATGAAGTAACAACAATTGCAAAAGTATTCGGTATAAAAATTGATGAGGGTGTTTAAGTGTGTGTGTTTTTGCTTTTGGAATTTTTGTTGTGTTGTGTTGTGCTTGTTCTTCTTTCTTTCTCTTCTTCTTATATCAGTACTTTTTCGCCTATTTGCTAGACAATTTCATTGTTTTTGTTTAGTTTAGTATTTAACAAAGCAGAAGCTGCTACTATACACGTCGTCCACTACTACTACTAATATTATTGCTGATGCTACTACTACATGTTACTACTTACTCTACTATTAACTAATAAAAAGTAGTAACCGTGTAATTAATTTTGATTAAATTTTTAATAAAATAAAAACTTAACGTGAGACGACAAGTTGAAAGAGTTAAAAAAAAAATTTTTTTCAATCATAAAAAGTGCTTTAAAAAATAACTAAAGTGTTTAGTTAAAACTGTTTTAAAAATAAATAAAAAAAATACATAAAAATATTATTACTACAAACATGAATTATGTATGTGAAGTGTTAAAATAACAAAGAGAAAAAATTGTAATTACAAGTTTTTGCACGTCAAGCAGTTGAGTTGGTCAGTCATTGAAACAACCATTTTAAAGTTTATCGAACTTTTGTTTAATAAAAAAAGATAAATTTAATTAAAATCATGTAATTAATTTAAGTTTTTTTTTTCTTTAATTTCAATCTGTTTTCTTTTGTTTAGTGAAGCAAAAATAAAATAAAAAATGAAGTATTTTTTTTTTTTTTTTTTTTTTTTGTTTAGTGGTCACTTCGCAGACAAATTGTATACAAATTAATCGAGTTTAAGAGTAAAAAAATAAATTTATGTTTTCGTGTGATTTCTCTTCGTTTTTAGGCTGCTGATGATAGTCTTCTTTGCCAATGATTCCACTTCTTTCTATGATTTTTCTTTACTTTATATTACATTCTCCCTCCCTGCCCTCCACCCAATGAAGCAAAAAACAACCGCAACGAAAACACTTGCGAAACAAACGAAATGACGCTGTCATGATGTGAATGAGCGTGTGCCTGCATGTTGTAAAACTTAAAAAATATCGTCACTTAGTTTTAATGTTTAAAGTTTTGAAGAAACAGCACAATGGTGGAAGTGACAAAAACATGAAATTTGTAAAAACACGACGAAAGAATTTAACAAAGAAAACCAAAGATGTTGATAATAAAAAGCATAAAAAAATCGTGTAATAAAATTACAAAATTTAAAAATTTTTAAGTTAAAACACACCGCTGGCCGGTGGAAATTTAAAAGAAAAAAAAAAATAAAAGAAAAGAAACAAACAATTTTAACAAAGAAAAATTCTAAAAAATCATAATTAAAGGAAAATGTTTAAAAGAAAATGATAAAAATCACACAACGCGGCTTTTAAAAGGCAAGAGAATTATGTAAATTATAAAAAAAAAATTTAAGAAAAAAATAAATCAAAATTTAAATTAAGAAAAGTTAATAAAGAAAATTTCAAATTGTTAAGAAAAGTGTTAAAAATCTTAGTGCAAATAAAAAGCGAGTGTCAAATGTAAATCCAAAATAAAAGAAAAAAATCATACATATATTTATTACACATATAATAAGAAATTAAACCTAACCTTAAATGTATATTTAAAAGAAAATTAGTTAAAAAAAGAAAAATATCGCTCCGTCTTTTAAAAAAGTACTAAGACCCAATTTTAACAACACAACAAATATTTTTCAAAAGAAAAAAAGAGGTAAAAAAAATTGTGAAAAACAGTAAAAACGCCACCATTTAAGGTGGCGTCCTCCAAAATAGAATCTCTGGAGGCAAAGGCTTTGCACGCCACTACCACAGCAACAATAACAACTACAGCAAACGCCGCAAAAGCTGCAAAAGCAACAATAACTCCAACGATCAAAGCTAGAACATCTTTAACATCCAACACCACCACCACCACATCATCTTCCAGTAATTCTTCCATAACATCACAACCCAAACACTCGTCGCTTAAACCAAAGTCTACAAGCCAACAGCAGCTTACACAGCCAACTTCCATAATAAAGCAACCACAACTGCAACACTCGCATAAACTCCATTATTGTACATCTAACACAGCCAACAAATCTTTGAATTCCTCTGCAGCAACGCAAAAATTCAAATCAAAACAGCTACTAAAAGCCACCACCAAAGTCAAAAAGAAAACCAAACAATTGACTTTTGACAATACGCCGCGTTGTTTATTGCAACCGCATACTACCACCCCACCACCTATCTCAACAACTGCCTATCCTAAGTCGGCCTTTAATCTACGCAAATATTCCCTACCCACAAATCTACCACAGCCTTTGGAAAACTCAGCACTTGCCGCCGCCGCCACCACCAATATTAAAATCGCCAAACAATCTGTAAAAACAGAAACTTGTCAGCACACTCTACCCTATCCACCCTCGTATGTTTTAACACAAACCTCAAAAGTAAAAAAGTCCAAGGCGACCAAAAAATTAACAAAATTTTTAAAAGCCGCTTCCTCTTCACACTCACCGCACACGAAAGGCAGACGTAAATCGTCAGCTGCTTCAATTGTTGAAACAGCTTTAGCCGCCGCTGGTGTAACTGTTAATTTAACAAACGCCTCGGCTTCGTCGGCGTCAGCTACCGAACTCTTAGCCCAGGATTTATATACCAAAACATCAACACCGGCTTCAAATTGTGATTTAAGTGCAGCCCTTAATTGTGGCGGCACAGAAGCTGTTGCTAGAGAAACTGACTCAGTTGCTGAGGGTGACGAATCGACGTGGTGCGGTGCTGGTGGTGGTGGTGGCGTTAATTTTTTAGTGTATATGGTGTGTTCATTTTGCTGCTGTTGCTATAACTTTCGCCAATCACCCACAAGGTAAATATTTGAACATATCGTTAGTTGAATTCTTGACTTAAACTATTTTAAAAAGTCTGTTTAATTAAAATTAATAGGTATTTGTTCATATTTTCTAACAATATTTTATTACAGTAGTTCACTAAGTACAATAGTATATTATTATTAGAAATTCGTATGTATGTATATTAAATAAACTTTAATTAAGCACAACAACGCGTCACAAAGAAATATAAAAAACATATAATATTAACGACAATACTGCACAGATAGTAACAAAAGTAAACATACAGTGACAGTTCAACCTATTAGAAAATCAAAAATTTGTTTCTTTTAAATTTTTTTTAAAAAACATTCGAATATATTCATACACTTTGACGAATAATTAAGAAATAACAGTTTTTTAAACTTAAAAATAAAAAAAAAAAATACATTTGTGTATAAGAAAATGTGCACAATCAATGCGTCGACGATATTCGTCGTTCATAACGAACCCTGCAGTAGGTTTATTTCTACTCTATTTATTTATATGCTGGCCAACGACGCGTCGTCGCGACGACCAAATTGGTGCACAGTGTCTTTTAGTATATAAAGATAAATAATTGTTTTTTCTTTATATATTTATATATATATATATATATATATATATATATAGCCTGTAGTTAAAATTAAAATTTTTTAATTGTATAATTTTGTATTAAATTTAATTTATATTAATATTTCTTCTTTCAATTTGTGTTTTTTTTTCTGTTGAAATATGGCCACACTATCAATAAATGTAAACAAAAATTTATTCATAAATTTTTTTATTTGTGAAATTTTATAATAATCGTTTATCATCGAGGATGATGTGTTCAAGATTAACGTGGGCTCCTGCCACGGTGGCTTTATCCTACGGTGCTCTTAACACCGAGTGAAATAAAGACGTAGACTAGCACCCCCATTGTGTAGTATAACAACACTTTACGATTGCCACCAATCGCAATTTGTGTGTATGCAGTCACAATTTATACAATATGGCAAGCCTTTCCAAGGCAAGCCTAGATCCATATTATAACCTCTTGCTTAGGGGTTTGGAGACTATCCAAACTCCGTCTGTTGAGAGTGCAACAGCACACTTGATCCACCTTGCACCACATCTGCAATAATCGATCTTAAACCACAACCATCACGTGTACCCCGAAGGGGACCTCACCCATAACCGGTCACAGAGAGGATAGGCTCTCTGTGGGGCCACCGATTCCCGTGGTACCAGTCCTTTGGGCACTGGTCGGGCCTCGAAGAGGACCCGTGTTAAAACAACAGAGCTTTTCTTCCAGATTTAGTCTCTAGGAACCCTAGCGTCTGGTGCCCCTATTTTCCCCGAGTGAACCGCGTCAAAGCATTTGCCATTACTGCAGTGACAATTGGAACCCCCGGGGGTTTATCATCGAGGAAAGTAAAAAACAATGATTGTTTATATAATCTGACAAAAACAGAGATCTGGAGAAGTGTTCCCACTTCTTTAAATTTTGTTCGTTGCCATTATATTATAGTCGAAGAATTTACGCAACGATTTTTTTCGGCGAATTCGTCGTACTGTGCGAAGTTCGTCGTCCGTTTTAGTTAAGTTTATACCATAAAGAGGATCGAAGTCAGGCTATGGTAGTCTTCTGGTTTCAGTGGAGTCTGCCAAATATATTGTTTATTTTTCAGTCAGGAGTAAGTAGAACGTTAGTGTAAACAATTTTAGCCACTTAATCATATTCAGTGACGAGGCTTATTGTTAACAAGCAATATAGTCGAATATGGAAGGACGTGAACTCAGATAGCAATAAACACACGCATAACCAGGGTTGCCAAACATGGCAATATTAAATTTTATTTAAAGATCAAATTTTGGATTTGGCGATATGGCGATTTTTAAAATAGTTGTCGATTTTTCATTGACTTTTGATCAACACTGGAAATTGAGTTAAGGAATTTCAAAAAGGATTATAAAGAAATTGAAGTTTTAAAAGTATTTTTTTTTTTCATATTTAGGGATGATTTTACGTCTGGAAACTTTATTTTAAGTTTACGAACATCTTTCCATTTTAAAATGATGCAAATCCAAATTACAAACCAAATTTCTTGTCTTCAAAGATTTTTATAAATCCTAACATACCCCTTCAGATGCTTCTGAATCAACCGCAAGAGAAAACATTAACTTTTGTTTTAGAAAGATTATAAAAATTATGATATTCTATCTAATTATGTACAGTTGCATTAGTTTTGTATCAGATGTGCTGGTAATTCCAATAAAATTTTTACACGTTAGTTTTGAAATATGGCTTAAGTTCGTTTTATTCTGTCTTCTGTTGGAATAATATTTTTTTCAAATTAAGTGACTAATTTATATGCTGCTAACTACTGCACAGAAATATCGCTTTCGATAATGAATTCCACCAAAACTCGACAGCGAAGCAGAAAATAGTGTTATTTTTTTATGCTATAGATCTTATGAGTTGAAATAGAACATATTGCACACATCTGTTGATCTTTAGTAATGTTGAATAAATTTAATTGCCATAAAATACGTTCTAAATAAACACGGTGACAAATACGTTGAGGATGGATATGTTCAGATCTCTATTTATTTTAATAACCTCTACTTTTAATTGTTTTATGAAAAAATTTTACCTTTCTCATGTTCAGTAATCGTTTTAAATACATAAATTAAATATTTATATATTTTGGCGATTTTTTAAAATTTTTGGCGGATTTTAGCTATTTCGACAAAATTTATTTTTTGTGAAATATTAAAAATATTTTAAAATTTTAATAATATTGTTTACATTATAGGCAAATTTTAATAAAAAACAATTTGGGGATTTTTCACATCGTTTTAGGCAAAATAGTTGAAATAAAATCTGACAACCCGGTGTACATTTAGCTGCTGTTTAATGCATATTTTTAGCTGGTGACATCATTGAACGTGATAGAAATACAGATTAATGACAACCGTACTATTACATTATTTCTGTCTGTAAACGACACATGAGTATACGACATGAGTATACGTTTCCATAGTTGGCTACCAATCAACAGCTCCCTGAGACAATATTGGAATATAGTGATGTGTATCCAATAGGACTACGTCTCTAGGTTTTACTAATTACAGCTTGAAAGAAGTACATTATAGCCTAGGAATTTCTAAATTTTCTCATGCAGGCCAAAAATCAGTTTGAAGTGAGGATTTCTCCTTGTAAAACTATTGTCTTCGTTTTCTGGGAATGAATTTTGTGCTCCACTAAGATATTGGTATATAGTAGATTTTCAAATAAAAATAAAAAAAGTCGTTATAACCTGTTACATTTCAACAGCGACGCCTTTTATAAATTTGCTAGTACTCTCACTGAGAACATCACATTCTCATTGAAATGACGTACAATGTATTTAAAACTAGCTGTGCCCACACACGTTATGTGCTTCCTGACAATATTTTGTTCGATTTTAAAATTTAAGACTCTTAATTTTATAGCGCTTCACGTATACGTATTTATTTTATATTAAGGTAACCATCCCTGGTTAAAATACTAAAATTTATATAAAATTCTAAAAATTATTGTAAAGGCGTTTAAAACATTTTGATATCAATGTAAGTTCACAAAGTAAAAATACAAATCAAATACAAATTTTATTCAATTAGCCATTTGGCAATAAGTAATTCATATTTTGTCATTATTTTAAAACAACGCCATCTGTTGCGCAGCCATATTTAAAATAACCCGCTTTCAATTCATATGTTGTCATTATTTTAAAACAGCGCCATCTGTTTCGCAACTGTGTTTAAAATATACCGCTTTCAAAAATAAAAGCTGCCGTAAAGTTGGCAGTACTTTTCAATCGGTAAAAAAATAGGCGTACTTTCACTACTTTTTCTCCACTTTCTCTTGGAAATAAGATATTTTTGCGGAAATAGAGTATCCTATATTTGAATCAGGATACAAACGGACACAAAATTTTGTTAAAATCCGTCCAGTAGTTTTTACGTGATGCAAACGCAGACAGTAAGAAAAAAGTTACTGTTTTATTATATGTATAGATGAAATGATGAAACGCACAGTTTAATCGATCTATTATCGAAACACTCACATTTTTGTAAAAAAATTCAATTTTCATTAATTGCTTCTAGGTGCGTGGAAAACACGGTCATACTGTATACCATTTGTTAGCTATTTAAAATCTCTTTTGAAGGATATACCTATATGCTGAGAACCGTCATCAGATGTCCATAATTATGTGCTTTTCTAGTTAGAAGCTTGTGCAAAGCATTCCGAAAAAAAAGCAATATCGAATAGAAACTGAAAAAATAAAAATAATTACTTGTTCGTAGATATACTTTTGTCTTTGTGTGTACTATTACAATGTTATAATTATAAAAGAGCTAAATAATTGAAGCTTCTGTAAAGTATCCCGAATCAAACCTACGGATTTAAGCCAAAAAAGCAATATCGAATAGAAACTAAAAAAAAAATAAAAATAATTACTCGTTCGTATGTATACTTTTGTTTTTGAGTGTACCACTACAATGTTATAATTATAAAAGAGCTAAATGATTGTTTAGTTTTTGATATAAATATTATCTCTTTTTGGCGTTTAACACACACACACACACGCACATAGGAATTAACAAAATTGTTACTCTCTTTCAGTCTCTTATTTTTTGCCCCCCTTTTAAAACAAGAATTCACTTTGTTATTGTTTTTGTAATTATTTTCTCCGCAAACAAAAACAGCAACAACATGTGATTAAAGGTGCATTAACTTTTACTTATTTTCGTTTGTGTTGGATAACAGTAAATCCTGTACTCACATATCATTGGTTCTCTCTTTTAACTTTTCCTGTTGTTTTTGTTTTCGGTTTGTTTTTAATTAAAACACAAATGACATTTAAAATTTAAGTCTATTCTTGTTTGTGATTAGATTTTTGTTTTTTCAATTTGTTGAATTTTTTTTTAAGGCAGGTCCAGTATTTTTTCTTATCGAATACAAATTTTATTATTATAATTAATCATTATATTATTTAATTACATATGGATGTGTTCATATGTATGTACATACGTATGCTTACGTACAGTTTAT
This sequence comes from Phasia obesa, assembly GCA_949628195.1. Lineage (NCBI taxonomy): Eukaryota > Metazoa > Arthropoda > Insecta > Diptera > Tachinidae > Phasia > Phasia obesa. Next base: position 130,040,538 of record OX451218.1, on the reverse strand, counting down.
GGTTTTTAAATAATAAAAGCTACTGGGACGCCAAAAATTTTATGACAAGGAGTTTTTTGTTTTAGTAATTAAGACAACGGATTAATTACTACATAATTTAAAAGTACCTTGTATTGTTGTATCGGTTGTATTGCATGTTTATTTTTGGTAATTTGCATTCAAAACTGGTATTTTACTTTACACTTTCATGGCATATGTATGTTTGGAAAAAAACATGTATTGAAACCATAACTGCAATTTATTTATTTATTTATTTATTTGACCAACAAATGATATAGAATTTATCATATTCTATTTAAATACTATCTTTGCCAACCATATTTTTTTGGACCAGCACTCAGGGGATGCCCTACTTATGCAATGCATTGTGCCAGAACTAGGAAACTAGGTTATGGGAAGGAATAAAGAGGGAGTAGTGTTTGTGGACATTCGATTTGAATTTTCCTACATTGAAAGTGACAGGAAAGACCTCTGGAGGGAGTTTATTCCACATACGAACAGTTCTGCTAAAAAAAAACGAATTTTCCCTGTAATGCGTAGTGCGCTTCACTGGCCATTCAACCACAAATGGATCCGCTCTAAATGAAAAGCGTTTTAAACGTAAAAATGTGCGGGTATCGGGAAGAAGTTCCCTAATTTCATTAGAGCACATACCATTGCAGTAACTATAAAACATTGATATACATCCCAAATTGCGTCGATGCTCAAGTAAAAGTAATAGAGTTGGATACCCTAATGTCTCCAATGAGCTTCCTGACACTGTCTTGTTCATAGTCGAGCAGCGCCAAAATACACTTTGGGGCGGCACCGGCCCATACATGAGAGTTTTATTCCATTTTCGGTCGGATATAGGTGGTATAAATTGTAAGAAGATCGGATAGAGTGAAGTATCTTTTACACAGTTTTAGGAAACCGAGGCACTTGAAAGCTTCTTTAGAGACTTGAAAAATGTGTTTAGTCCATCGAACTGGATTTTTTAGTTCACACTGGATTTTCATGCCAAGAACATCAAGATCTTTCGATTCCTTAATATCTAAATCACCCATAATAACAGATGAAGCATCATCTCCGAACCTATGCCTATGCATAAGCATGCAACATTGAGTCTTACGGGCATTAAAATCGACTCTCTTCACACGACCCCATTCGGATATCGTTATAAGATTGAGCGTATCATTTATGCTTTGCCTTTTCGACCACATCTCTAACTGGTTAGGTCAATTACTAAATGCATACGAATGGCAAATGGTGCTGTCATCTGCGAAAGAGTGGATCGGGTTGAAAGTTTGACAAAGAAGGTCATTTAGAAAAATAAGAAATAGGGTAGGAGAAAGAACAGAGCCTTGTGGTACCCCTGAATTAATCTTGAACTCGTTTGATGCAATCCCATCTATAACAATCCCATCTATAACAACTCGTATAGTGCGATTCGTAACAAAACTCGATATAAATCGGGAGAAGTTATCACCGAAACCAAAAGCAATGAGTTTTGACAGGAGTGCATCCACACTCTATCAAACGCCTTGGAAATATCTAGAGCCACTTTCTTTCTTTTGCCGAAATGATGTATAGAGTGTCACCATTTTTCCGAAATGGAACCTGTAGAACGCCTCCTACGGAAACCATACTGTCGATCGATGAGTAAGCTGTTGGACTCCAGATACCTCACAAGATGAAAGTTAATTATACTTTCCATCACTTTAGAAAGTGAAGAACAAATTGCTATTGGGCGGTAATTTTCAGGGTTATTAGCCTCTCCTTTTTTGGGGATTGGCGTTACATTAGCAACCTGCCATCATTTTGAAAATTCACCAGCATGATACAAAGTGCTGAAAAGGACTGCTAAATTTTTTTTTAAATTTTTTCTTGTTTTTTATTTCAAGACCAGTCCTGGAATCCTATCTGGCCCAGGAGACTTGTTGAGATGTTGAGATCTGCTAAAACCTTTATAACCGCTCGCACTCGAAAAATATCTTCGGCATAGTGTGTGAAGTTAAAGTGTTGACTGGGGTCCCTGCTATTACAGTATGTAAGCAGTTTTTCCAAATTGAGTTTGTGACTGCTTATATAGTGTAATAGCAGGGACCCTAGTCAATACTCTCCATATGGTGGTATTGCATGCCATCTATCCGTTTAGCCACTTTAACCAAATTATTTAGGAGAAAAAAATGTGATTACTGTCGTTCAATAAAAATAATATGAATTTATGTTTATATGTTTCAGTAGGGCTTGAAATTGCTTAAATATCATTATTTGCAAAAAAAAATTGTTAAAATTATATTTAAATTGTTGAAAAATTCATGTGTTAGTGTGTAAGACGTTACGTCATATACGTATATCATTTTACACTTAAATATGTTTTACGTCAGTCGTTACGTCAAAAACGTATATAACTGACATATTTAACTTCACACAGTTAACATTAACAGATTAATTGATCTGCAGAATCAACTTATCAAGGCAATATATCAAACAAACTTATTGTTTACTTGAAGTTGTGATTTAAATTTTTATTTTTGTATTCGTTAAACAAATGTCAGAAAGTTCTCATTAAAAGATTATCACAAATTTTCAACAATTCTCTGTGGGAGAAAAACAGATTAAGTACTTCTGAAATATTTTGTTATTCCAAACACTGTAACCGTTCGCTTATCTGGCTCCAATAATTGTATTAGAACACTTTGATAAGGTATTCTTTTATGCAAAACAAAAACAAACAATATTTGCTTATCTATCACTTTGAAGTAGACATGTTTCCACATCAAATTGATGTATTCAAAAGTGTTCAACAATATCATATGACGTCAACCTGAAGTAGTTAGTAACTTTACAAATATTTATATACTTAATAATGAATGGCATGATTCTTATAATTATGCAAACACTGATCTATTAGGAAGATTGTAAGAGGTAGCTGTGCCCACAAACGTTGTGTGCGTTCTGACAATATTTTGTTCGATTTTGCTTTGAAAGTAATCCACATCAAATTTTAGGACTTTTACTTGCTTATATAAAGGTACCCATCCCTGGATATAATTCTAAAATTTATATAAAATTCTAAAATTCAAAAAATTATTGTAAAGGTGTTTAAAACATTTTAACATCAATGTAATGCCACCAAGTTAAAAATACAAATCAAATACAAATTTTGTTCAATTCATATTTTGTCATTATTTTTAAATAGCGCCATCTCTTGCGCAACCGTATTTAAAATAACCCGCTTTCAATTCATATTTTGTCATTATTTTAAAACAGCGCCATCTGTTGCACAAACGTGTTTAAAATGTCCCGTTTTTTAAAATGCAAAATGCCTTAAAATATGCAGTATTTTTAAATCGGTAAAATTACGTACGTACTGTCACTGCCTTTTCTCCACTTTTTCTTGGAAGTAAGATTTTTTTGCGGAAAAAACTATCCTATATTTGAATTAGGATACAAAGGTACCTTCTCACAAAATTTTGTTAAAATTCAACTAGTAGTTTTTACGTGATGCGAACGTAAACAAAAAGACAGACAGGAAATGAGTTACTATTTTATTATATGTATGGATTCTAATTCAACTTCATTGATTTCTCTGCAGACGTTATTATAATAAAACGTAATATTATTTGGTTTTTAAATTTTAATCACTAATGTTGTTATTTTAATGTTTTTGTTGTTATTGATCTGCAAAGATATTAATTTATAGACCTCAAATAAATAATTAAAAAAAATAAATAAACAAAATCACTTCACAGAAATACTGGTCACACGTCCCAAAAATATAAGAATTTCAAGCGTTTAACTAAAAAACGTTTAATTTTAGTTTGGATTAAACATATATAAATGTACGTTAATTATAAAAAATAAAAAAAAAAATATTAAAGAATTTTTTTACATTTTTCATTTTATATATACAAGACAAAAATTAATGTGTGTTTGATTCCTTGAAAGCCTTAGCAGCCTAAAACGCTGGAGCTTCCTTTTATTTTCACAGTACTTACCGGTTATCTGGTATTTATAATGGACTATATACCTATTCATTGACAATTAAATTATATCAATAAAACAGTGGTGGCCAAACACATAGTGTCACATTGTATGCTAGTGTTGGAAGCAGCACAAGAAACTCACTTTATTTCCCTTTATTGAAATGTAAACCATGCACGATAGCAGACATTTTTTTTTTTTTTTTTTTTGACTTATACTCACAAGTATAGAAAATCAGAAAATACGCACTCCTACAATTAGACTATAAAAGCAAAGGGTTTATAAGCTTTCGTGTTACTAGCTCGTAGTAACGTGAAAAAAATTCAGAGTGTAAAACCTCCCACACAAAATAAATATTGAGACAAACACGTTGCAAAATCCTGGAGCTTCTTGAGAGTATTTTAGCAAAATCAAAATAGGTAAAATAAGTACTGTAGCCGTGGCACCTCAGATTTATACGAAAAAATCATTTGAGAATTCTGGTTGTTCAATATCAAGCTATTTAAATAATAACGTCGAAGTGGTGTAAGAGAGTAGTGGTTTATATCGATTTGGCATAGTTTATCGGTAATTTTAAATTGTCCTTCATAGCGAATACTTTGGAAAGATCTGCTGCGTCTCTATGCTTACAAAATTCAATTGAAACAAGAACTAAAACTTAGTGAACAGAGAACAGAGTTCGATGAAAAGATTGCTTTAGATCACTCGTGCCCAGTTTAGATTTCGTTGTTGAAATGTAAACAGAACAAAATGTATAGTGTAATTGCTATCCCCGGTGCGCTACGCTGCTCAAAAATGCAATATACACTTGGAAGAAAACTATGGCCAACCTTTAACTCGAATATTCTCACGAAAAAACTGTTTCGTTTATCTATAAGATACGATGCCTACTATTCCCATCCAATCTGTTTTTTGCTAGACTATGCTTATTAATACGATAATAATTTTTACTTTGTATTGGAGGTACCACTCTCTCTATTCCAATCCAGTCACTATTTCGCTAGATTATGCACATTAGTATGAGGGTTAATTATATAACAATTTTTGAAGACTCTACACATTGCAGATCTCTAGGTATACAAAAATAATTTTTGTACGGGAGCTACCACGCCCACCTCTATCCCCATCCAGTCTGTGTTTTGTTAGTTTATTTACAGTAGTATCAGGGTTACTTGTGCAAAGTTTCAAGACTCTACATATTGCAGGCATGCAGGTGGACTTAGGTTTTTACGGAAAGAGAAATTGACCTGGCCCCCCTATTGCAATCTAGCCTGTATTTCCCTAAACTATGTATATTAATAAGTGGTTACTGGCGCTAAATTTAAAGGATCGGAAAAGTGGGCGTGGTCAATTTATCTTTCCGTAAAAACCTAAGTTAGGCTAAGATGAGTATTTAAATAAAATTGTCAAAATCGGTGCAACCGTTTTAAGTGATGCGATTACCAACGAACGACATTTGATTTTATTTATATAGATATGTATCGATACAGACATAGGGCAACATATACTCATGACAGTAAAAATAAAATGGAAAATCACATCTCAAAAATTTCTGTTCTTTCTGCCTAAGTTGAATGATATTGGCAAGGAACAATGGTTTTTCCAGCCAGATATCATATATTATATATTTCAATACCTGAATCAGACATTTCCACTTTTCGGTGTTAATTAAAATGTGAGAGTTTGAATAATACAAGTTTGTCTCTCAAAATCTTGACGTGTGACTATATGTGGCTTCAATATACCTATTGTTCAACAATATTGAAAACAAAAGGGGTTTGATGATCAAAACTGGCAATGAATTATTAAAAATAATTGAAAGTAAAATACTCAATCATATTCACATATTTGCAGAAAAGTTGTAGAAAAATTAAAAAAGGGTGCCTATATTTCAACAAAGTCCTGGAAATCACTAGCCTTATGAGTCTTATTACTGAATGTGAAAAAAAATCTGTAGGGGTGGGCCACTACAACTTTACCATACCTCATGGAAGGAGATATTTTTATGGCTATATTAAATAAACAATAAAAGTTCAAAGTATATTCAAATCGAAAAATTAATTATTTAGGGTGTAGGTATACTACCCCTAGCCCCTTTCCTTGTTAAAACATATACAGCTCTTCATCTCCATAAACCAAACGCACATTCTGAATTTCAGTTTGATTTGTCATACGGTATGACCTGTACAAACTCCACAAAAATATTGGCATACACACTCACCCACAGATCTCATCACGAAAATAGGTAAAATGGATTCAGGAGAACTTAAAACTCAGGACAACTCAAAACGTATAAATCTGTTGAAAAACCGACAATGATTTTTTCACGATTACTATACTTTATCTATACTACGTATGGTAAAGTAAAAAGAAACAACTTTTATAAAAATAAAATCAAATACATATGAATTGTACTTGTAAACTTGAGGAATGAGTATGGCATTCTGGGGCAATGCCCGCTCCAGACTTGCTGCTGCTACCCTCTTCACCTTCCAAAAATTTAAAAAATTGTACCTAATATTTAGTTTCAGAATATTATTTTCCAATTAAAATGGTTTTGCCCATATATGTCCTCCTACGGTTATGTTTACTGGGTTCTTAGCCATTGTAAATGTGTTAACTATAGTGCCTCACACTTTACTTTAATAAATCAGTCAAGTGCGAGTTAGTCTCACACACGTAGGGTTCCGTACTATCTAGTCTAGTCTAGTACGCCTTTAAAAACTCAAGTTTTTAATTTTTTCATGTCTTATGGGGCACCCTTTTTTTTTTAAAATCAAAGTCATATTCCCGAAAATTGCATCGCTATTAGAACACCCTTTAAATTTTAAGAATTGTTGTTATAACGGCCATGGTAATACACTTTTTATTGCGGTTCAAAAAATAAGGTAATATATGTAAAAAAGATGTCACTAATGGATCACCCTTTAATTTTTATTATTTGTTATAGTTTCCATAGTAATAAACCTCTTGTAAAAACTTCAAGAGTCGACTTATTATTGTTCAAAACTTAGGCCATATACACGCAAAGCACGTCACTCTCGGAACACCCTTTAATTTTAAGGTTTATTTTTTATACTTGTTTATATAGCGAACTAAGTTTTAATTGCTGCTTTTAAATCTTGAGTCCAAGCCTCCTACAGTTCAAGAAATAAACACATATTCGTGAATAACACCTCTCTATCGGAACACCCTATAAGTTTTAGTATTTGTTGCTATAGCGGCAACAGCTATACATCATCTGTGAAAATTTCAAGAGTCTACCTATTACGGTTCCAGAGATAAAAGCCACTGACAGACGGACAGACATTGTAGCGAAAACAATAGGGTTTCGTTTTTACACTTTGTGTACGGAACCCTAAAAATTAACAGTCTGTATTTCATTTGGCTATAGGACAAAAACTATGCAAGTTCCTCGATATACCACTTTCTCAAAAATGACAATCGACACAAGTAATTGAATTTTGATAATTTTGTTTTTAGTTTTAATTAAAATTAATCTAAAACCTTTGTATTTTAAATACAAATATGAAAAAACTAAAAAGTCAGACAGCTATCAAAATGTACCATATTTTCAAACACAAATACCTATACAAACTTTTTTACATAAAATAATAAAATTGATATGCAAGCAATATTAGTTTTACCTCAATCATACAAAAAAACCACAAAATCCTTAATAAAAATATTCCTGAATATTTGCATACACACCTACGTATGTGTGTATGTATAAGTATGTGGGGGCAAAAATATTGTGTAGTCACATACTAGTACATGTGCATGTATAACCATTCAGCATCCTGTTTTTCATTAACCAACACACATAAACAAATGTCAAAATTTTGACAAGTACAAGTAAAATATAAATTTGACAGATATTTTTTTTTTTTTTTGTAAATCTCAACAACGCATAAATTTAATTTTTGTATATTTTTGCATATTTACTTTTGTAATTTTTGCATCTGACAGTTGTTAGATCAAAAACATATGTATGTACAAGCTTATGTATCTACTTACATATATTCTTACACATAAATATTTGTAAATGGGGTTGATTTGTTTTTTGTTTTGTTTTTAAAGAATCTGCGTGGAAATTGCAGAAAATGTCAAAATCTCTGTTTGTGCAATGTTGACATTTATCATCAGATTTGTATGTATCTATTTAAAAGATAACGAATGTTACACGAAAAAGAAAATGCCAAAAAATAATAGCAAAACAAAAATCTTTGGGATTATTTTGTTTTATTTTCTTTTCTTCTCTTTTCATTTAAAGCATTATGCAGTGTAATTTTATGGGTACATGATTTTGCGCAATTGATTGTAATGCTGGCTCTCTAAATCTACCAAATCTCTTGCATTGACTATGAGTTTGTAAAAACAGTGTGACCAGGTGTTACAAATATTTAATGCTTTTGCTATTTAGCTGTGACTTAAAAATAATCACTTTATAAATATGTAACTGGAATAAGCAAAGGAAAGTATTTACATTTTTTAGAGATTTTTTTGAACTATTTCAAAGACAACCTATAGCAAATGCGAATAAAATATAAATTGGGTTATAAATTATAACGCTTCTCCCTCCAGCCGTAGCCAAACTTAGCCAATTTGACCCGTTTCACACTTGCAATTTTTGTTTCGGAAACATTTTTTATATTCTCTTTAAAAGTTGCATTCGTGTCTATACCTCATGTCGAAAAGAGCAAACAACATCAATACAGAGTCGCAGCAGAGGGTCAAGTACATGAAACATCGTACCGCTGCTATTATTATTTTCTCTCCCAACAACAAATACATGTGATGCTGAAATAAAAATTGCAAATGTGGAACGGGACTTCAGAAACAAAATTTATGCTTTAATTTAATATTTCTCGATGTTCAAAACACAGATTTAAATAAATAAACAGATTTGTTAAGCCTCATCTCTTGGTTATATATTCTAAAAATAATTTAACAGCCTCGTGGTCAACAAAGACGGAATAGCAAATTGTATATAAAAACATAATTTTTGGAAGATATCTTTCCCGTTTTAGGAATTAAGGTGTTAAAATATAAAATATAAAATATTTTATTACCACTTGTTTAAAAACTATCTTATCTATATCAGTTTAAAATTTTGTTAGTATATCTCAGTCCTTTCAGAAGTTGTGTCAACTCAAATTCCTTCGGCGGCCGACCATCCACCCAGAAACACCTCTGCTTTGCCTCTGTGAAATTTCATTAATATATCTTTAGTGGTTCATGAGCTACGAAATTATTTGCAAAATAAAAAGTTTTTAACCCACTGTGCGTTGTTTTAAGTTAAAAAAAAAAGTCCATTTAAAGTTGCGAACCCCAGTTACAACTTATTCAGTAGTATCAAGTTCAGTAACATGTCTAGACATAAGGGTGCTTTAGCTCAAGTGGTTAGCACGTGGACTACTAAAAAATGATCACGAGTTTAATACTCAGCCGTGGCAACATATATTTTTCTGATATGTATTAATTCTCTTTAAAATAATGCATATCCCAGCGCCCTCCTTCGGCACTAAAACGCCGGCGAAGTAAAATAATTATAAATTGGCTATGCTAGCTTGAAACTAATACGTCTACATAACGCCCGAGGCGCTGCGACACTGTTCTAAATATAGTCATAAATCCCCGTCTACACATCCTGACAGAAGTCAAATTTCATATAAAAAAACTCGTATTAAAAATAATGTTTTTTTTACATGAAGTTTGACTTTTGTTAACGCATGTTAATGCCTAATGGAGACGGGGGGTAACGTGCAGTTGCAGTGTTGCCACAAGTGAAGTTTTACTATCACTAACCATCTGTCTTATCTATTGCTAACCCTTTCCAAAGGAAGTAATACAGTTAATTAAACTAATTTCTGAGTGTTAGGTTAGGTTAAGCAGGCAGCTTGTATAGAGGAGGAGAAAGAGAAGTGGAATGAAATAGCTCACTTGGGTCCATTATGTTGGTCCCTTTGTGATACCTGCAGATAAGAGGAGGGATAGACAGAGAAAATAGAAAACAAAGTTAGACTGAGAAATTAGAGAAAGAAGTGGGTAGAAGGTCATAGACAGGGAAGGTGCTAGCCGTGAAGGCACTATTGGACGTGACATATGTTGATGAGCAACTATGTCGCTTCAGTTGGAAGAGGGTTAGAAAACCAACCACAGTTCCTTAAAAGGGAGTTAATCCTGATTGGTTCCAGAGATGAAACCCACGAAAGGCTTTCAAAACATCGTCGTCCCAGGTATTGTAGGCGACAGTGTTCTAATGCAGGACAATGACAGAGAAGGTGTTCAACCGTTTCCTCCTCTTCTTCATCCTGGAAACTTCTATAGAAGTCATTATAAGGGATACCCATCCTGCTTGCATGGGCTCCAAATAAGCAATGACCAGTGACTATTGCTATAAGTCGCGTAACTGCATTTTCTGCAGCCGAAATAGCGAGACCGTTTTCTTTTGGTCCATCGAGGGCCAGATTGTCCTTGCGATCGAGCAAGTCGACTCATTGGACCATCTGGCCTGAGCTGTGTTGTGAAGGGCAAAGTTGATGCGGTGTAAACAGGCCGAGAGGGGAATGCCACAATAGATATCTATGGCATCATCGTGCAATAGTGTTCCCTTCTTGGCTAGTTCATCGGCAGCACAGTTGCCTTGATTAGTCACATGTCCCCTCACCCATTTAAGGGTGATTGTCGAATTATCCGCCATCTCATTTAAGGATGTCCGGCATTCAAGGACAAGATTTGATGTGCTATACACACCTATAAGGGACATGATAGCGGCTTTACTATCAGTACAAATCCAGATATCTCTGTCTGATATCCTGCGGTACTTTAGCCAGTTAGCCGCCTTTTCCTGAGTGTTACTTCTATTAAAAAAATCCAAGAAATACAACAACAAATAAGGTTTAACAAGGAAATATAAAGGTTCGTAAAACACTGCCATTTTTAGGGACGAAAGTGGTATTTAATGTGCCTAGCCACGTTCAGATTATATTAGTATGTTTACAAAAGTTGTTCAGTTTTACAGTGGCTAACATTTTTCCATATATTGTTAGTAAAACTTTAAGAATCCCTATAAGTTATACTGAATAAGGTAAAGAAAAATATTGTTTTAATTTTCTTATTCAACAAAAGTGCAGGAATAAATATTTTTTTGGCATAAAATGTTGATAGAAGTTGTTCAACGAATCCTCAGCTATATTATTGCCGATCAAATTTAAGAGCTAGCACCTAGTATAAATAAGATATTAGACAAAAACTGATGATAACTTTTTTGAGGGGTCCACTGATTTTTAGAATTTTTTGATGGCCATAAATAAAAATTGTTTACCAAAATTGCAAAACTGAGTTTAGGGTTTTATTACCCTTTGGTAGTAGAATCGAATCTATACTGTCAAATCTGTGAATTTTTCGAAAAGTTTTGATTTGTTGCACTGTGTAATTTACGGTAGTTTAAGTATCTTTGATACACCCAACAAACCAAAATTCTCGAACACGATTATTAAAATTAAAACGCCAACGAGAATAGGGCTAAATAATTAAAATTTGTAATTAATCAAATCAAAAATTAAAAATATGCTAAATGCAGCTTCAGAAATGCCAATTTGGTTACACTGAATCGAATATAGACATCATGTAAATCTGTTTGGTTTTTCTTTCCCCCCACTCATTTAGCATCAGCTTTTCGCTCAATTGCATTTACAGCGGCAGTTCTCTAATTTTGTTTTTGCTGTGGGGGAGGGGAGGGGGGTCTAAAGGGTCTGAGAGTAACTGTGTTTCTCCCTCTTTTTTTGTTTTTGTTTGTTTGCACACTGATATGTGCTTAAACTTTTATGTTATGCATAATTTTGTTTCTGCTCATTTCTTGCTTTTGTTTTCAAAAACAGAGAGTTTTGAGCAAAAATCTGAGAAATCCCCAAATAGAATTCTCACTCTTAAAAAAAAGTTGTTTTATTTATGTATTTCGCTTTTGATTTTGGAGCTCTCTGATACCCATCTATAATCATTTTTTGCGTGTGAACAGCAATTACAATAAAAAAACAAAATGTGTGTTCGTTTATACACTTTTTGTTGTTTTTCTTCAATAATGTAACTTTTCCCCGCTCTTGCCTTTGACAGTGACAGCGTTGTACTAACGTTGTTGTTATAGATGTACCAACATACTTACATACTTATATACATATATATGTATGTATTCCTATGTATGCATGTTCATATATATATTATCATCGGTTTCATTTATATATTAGTTTTGCTTGCTTTTTTTCTATATTTTTTCTTTGCATTTTTTTTTGTGCCTGCCCGTGGTTGTTTCGTCTTCATCGTGTTGTATGTTTTCATAACTTCGTGCGGTTCGTGATTTTTCGACGTTTTTCTACTTAGCTGCACGTCTTTAATAAAAACTATCTAAAAATTTAAGTGATTAAATAATAATTTTATAAAAATTCAATAATTTCCACCAGCAGCTATAGAAAAATCAAAAAATTATGCCAAAATATAACCGGGACAGGGGAAAATCTTAAAAAAGTCACATTGAAATTTTGCAAAAAAGAAAAAAAAATTGAAAAAATATAGCAACAGTGTTGTATACAATATACTTAAATAAATGTATAGATGTATGAAATATGTGTGTAGTGTTTGTTGTGCATGAAAGAAATGTATAAGAAAAAAAATATAAAATATTAAAATATCTACTAAATAAAAACAGTGACACTTAAATACACGAAAGAAAAAAAAATAATAATAAATAACGAAATTATAAGCGAATCGACGAGTGTAGTTTATAAAATGAAAAATATTTAAAAATAAAATCTATAAAACAATAAATCTAACAAACCTTATTTCGCTCTCCATGTCAACAAATTCTTGCATATAGACAAATATTTTTTCACATCAAGTATTCAAATGAAAAAAAAAAATATAAAAACTTTTATAAACAAAAGTGATTAAATTGTAAATTTGTGTTGGGTTTTTTTTTTTTGTTTGTTTGTTTTAAAAAAAGTTCACACAATATTTCTTTACACCAGGTGGTTTATATTGGCCTCCCATTTTTCAACTTCTCTTAAAAAGTAATGCTCTTTACAGATGCTACCTTTTCATATAAAAAAATCTAACTACAGTGGGTTTGCTGGGAGAGAAAAGTCGCAAATGTTTATGTGCAAAAATTCTAATTGCAATTTTTTTTTAATTTTGGATTTTTCTACGGATCCACCCGTTTTAAGCAATAACATAGAAGAAAACCATGCAATATATTTCGATGTAAAGTTTGCACAGAAAAAAATTTTTGCTCCAATTAAAGGTTTTAATTAGTTTTAAATTAAAGTTCAATTAATTTTTTAATTGATTTAATTATATATTTCTTTAAAACAAAAAAAAATCCTAATTAAACAAATAATTGAATCAATTATTTATTTAATTAAATTTTAATTAAAATCCAATTAAAATCTTTAATTGGTTAAAATATTTTTTTCTGTATGGATCAAATAAAATTTCGGTTTGCTGTTTTAGTTTTAGTCTAGGTTTACGAGAAGTTCAGCGTACACAACTTCGGATATATGGAAACGGTGTAATAAATGTTGGATTGCTAAAGAGTAGAGTGACCGCAAAAAATCTATGTCGGAATCTCGTTCGTCTTAACCCCACAAAACGAATCCCCTTTCCAGATATTGGGATAGCCAAAATTTGAGCCCGATTAAACGTTACCGTTCTTAAAATTTACCGTTCTCGAGTTATGGCTCAATACGTCAACTTTTTGGCCAAACTCAACTTTTCAACTTTTCGGCACATGTTAACGTCGTTTAATCGGGCTCAAATTTTGGCTATCCCAATATCTGGAAAGGGGATTCGTTTTGTGGGGTTAAGACGAACAAGATTCCGACATTGATTTTTTGCCCCACATAAGTTGAGGTCACTCTACTAAAGAGTTTGGGTACTCATTATTGGCGTACATAAGATACCGCAGACAAGTTCTATTTACTTAAGTTTAATTGATAGCAATATGTGTAAAATAGGTTCGGCTCTTACTAGTTCCGAAGAAAGCTAAATATTAGAATTGCACCAAAACACTTAGAAGTTAATAATGTACCAGCAAGTTCTGCATGCCTCATTTCGTATTGCAAGCAAATACATCGTGTAAATATATTTAAGAAAAGCTTAATTTTTTTTGATTTTCTCTATGCATATTATTCTACGTAATGTTTTTTGGAATATTTAAACGCTAAGCAAGAAAATTGCCTAAAAACTTGATCAGAAAAAAAAAATTAAAATTAAATAAATAAAAAATATTTTTAAAGCTGAATTATTTTTCTGAATTTTTCTTAACAAATTTACAAAAATAGAAGCTTAGTCTACGTGAACAGCTAGATTGCTGTGAGAATAGTCAATCAAAGCTGTCATAAGAATAGTAAAAAATCTCAGTGCCGAAGTCGTTATAACCGTACTTAGCCAAAGCCGCTGTTAGAATAATTAGTCTAAGGACCTGCAATAATAATAACTGTGTGACAGTCAACATCTCAGATGTGAAATCAGTAAACCGAAATTTTTTATATTTTTAAACATTAATTTGTTTCATTTAAAAAAATGCTCTAATTAAAAGGGAATCTACAAAAATCATTGGACTACGTTGTCCATTATTATTAATTTGTAAGGGGGATAACGAAGCAGACCACTAACTTCATGGGTCCCTTTTCGACCCCCTTCATTCCTAAATGATTCCGGGTATCCGACTGGAAATTTACGAATACCTTCCATTCATTGAATCTTGCGCCATCACTAACCTTTTACTCTCGACTGTATTGATTTCAGAGTGGCGAGTGATCGATATTCTTCCTCATCACAGAGCCTAAAAATTAGTTAAGGCTAAGTCTCCACAGCATCTCCACATAAAATGTGCCTGCTCGTGGTCCAAAGCCTTTTTATGTTATCATTTTTCCAAGCACTGTCTGCAAGTATAGTATCGATTATTAACTTGGTCAAATAATTCTGGAGAGTCCGTGACCTGTTACTAACGCATTTAACCAACCATTTTTAGGCATCCAGATTATATCCAAGCTCTTTCTTTCTCTTCCTGCCAACTTGCGGTGTAAAATTCAACAGTCTTTGGTTGGAATCGAACCCACAACCCCGGACTGATAGACTATCATACTACCTACTAGCCCACCGAGGCACACAACCTTGTCCATTCAATCAGATTATTTTAAATTAAATTCTTCAAGTTTGTCGAATCAAGCTGCTAAAGTTATTTTATTCAAATAAGTTATTATGAAGTACATATGTGCCCAGGTAGGCTAGTAAGTAGTGTGCTAAACTATCAGTCTGGGCTCGTAGGTTTAATTCCCACAAAAAATCTAATATTTTGCACTAAAAGTAGGCAGGTTGGCCAGAAAGGTGCTTCGATATAAAGATGATAAAGACGATGATGATGCTTGACTGTGCTTGGAAGAGACTAAGATGGTAATGGTAAAAACCACACAGGCTAAACTTAGTCATAGAACCCCTAGCTGACACATATTAAATGTGCATGCTATAGGGTGACCTTAATAGTATGTATATGTATGTTAGCAGTTATCAATCGCAAACTTAAATTATTGCAGTCGAGAGTAAAAGATTATTGACAGCACGAAACTCAATAAGAGTAAGGAAGTAGAAAATTTCCTATCGGCTACTAGAAAAAATTAAGGAATGAGGAGGTTGACTCGGTATTCTCCTGAAAAATAAATTAAAAATATTATACAGTACTAGCTGTGCCCACACACGTTGTGTGCGTCCTGACAATATTTTGTTCGATATTGCTTTGAAAGTAATCCATACCAAATTTTAAGTCTCTTACTTTAATAGTGTTCACGCATACGTATTTTCTTTATATAAAGGTTCCCATCCCTGCATAAAATTCAAAAATGTATATAAAATTCTAAAAATTAGTCTAAAGCTCTCTAAAAGATTTTTAAAATAACCCGCCATAAATTATACCTATCGGTCGAATTGTGTACTTGCATTGCCTTTTCTGCACGTTTTCTTGGACATAAGATATGTTTGCGGTAAAAAGTGATACTATATTTAAATCAGGATACCAAGGTACCTTCTCACAATATATTATTAAAATCCATGTAGTAGTTTTTACGTGATGCGAACACAGACAGGCATGAAAAAACAGTGTTTTATTTTATGTATAGATGTATTTGCCATACGAACTCGGGTCTATAAAAAATAATTAATTCCAGTGTTAACAAATATTTCGAGAAATAAATATGCAGATTATATCAACATATTTATAAATAATTTAAAAAGTGTTAACAAAAAAAAAACTTTTTTAAATCTAAAATCTTCCTTTATTTTTACAAGCACCTTGCCTTTAAAACTTAATGTTTCACTGTATCAAATCGTTACGAAGAAAAAACAAACACAAAATAAGATTTAACATCTCATTTCCCTACACACATAACAACATCAAAAGCAACAACAACAATGACACTATGAAAACATAGGGCAACCAAATACAGCATCCAACCAACAAACAAGCATCGTCATTCTGCTCTGAAAGCACCTCGATATCCACACATTTTACAAAGAAGTACTTTTTTCATTAACCAGACCTCATTTTTATTTTCATTTTTTTTTTTTATTTCCTTCTGTCTGATTTTCCATCATTTTTATGTAAAACATCAGTTTCAACATGTAGCAAACGCACACAAATACACAAGTCCTTACTGAAGTATACACAACATAATACAACAACTAGAAAATTGAAATCATTCATTCTTTTTCTCTTTGCATAAAAAATATAAAATAAAAAAAACAGTTTTCGTTCTATTACACTTTTTAATATTCTCTTCACACGAAATAGAAGAAGAAAAAAAATACAAAGAACAAGCAACATGCAGCAACAAAATTATTTAAATCCCTTATAAAGCTTTTCTCTCCTCTTAACACCCGTGGGGTTTTTTTCTCTAACTTTTACCCAACACCCACCTCATTTTACAGCAACAAACAAAAAGGAACCCACCATAATTTGTGCAGTCGTACGAACGTTAAACGTAAATCAAATTAATATAAATCAAATTGAATTTTCATTAAATACTTAAGGAAAGTTGAAAGAGAAATAAATAAGAATAAAAGTGTATAAAAGTATGTTAAACATAATTGTATTAATTTATTTAAATAATAAAGGAATAAAAGTTTTTGTATTCAACAATACAAACAAGCTGAGACTTTACAACATGTAAATTAAAAAGTGAGATTCCTCCAGCACCTACTTACTTTCATAACGCAACAGTATAACCAATAAATATTGCTTCAAATTTAAACAACAAATTTAAATCCAAAAAATAGATAATAAACTTAAAAGATAGTAAAATTGTTTTTTTTTCACAAAATATATTACAACGAAATGTTATCACTTCAAACGGATTCAAGTTAAAGCCTTGTTAACAACATCAGTTCAAATGTGGTATGTTGAGATTTTCAGTTATTTTCATATACTTTGAATTATTTTTTTAAGATTTTACTGATATTTTGAAAAATAAGCAGCTGAATTCGTTAAAATTTAGCATTTTATCCCATCTTGTGCTAAATATCAAGTAATTTATAGTGATACAAATATGTTCTTTCCAGACCTAGGTACACTGAAATTTAAATTTTAGCGTCTCTACTTAACTGTAGAACAAAAAAGCAATAAAGAGGTAACTCCAATTTTTATAATTTTGGGGAATATAGAAAAAAAAAAACTGTTCAAAAATATATAGAATACTAGCTGTGCCTGCCACTTCGTCAGCGTCCTTCAATATTTTGTTCGATTTTGCTTTGAAAGCAATTCACACCAAAGACCCGTTAATTTTTAGTTTTTTTTTAGGAGAAGTAACACTCAGGCAATTAATACCTACATTAACTGTGCTACTTCCTTTAGAAAGGGATAGTAGTAGATAAGACAGATGGTAAGACGTGGAACAAGATCAACGTGGGCACCTGCCCACAACACTTTACGACTGCCGTCAATCGCAATTTGTGTGTGATACAGTCACAATGTGTAGCAATTTATATAATATGGCAAGCCTTAACCAAGGCACGCCTAGATTCCATATTATAGCCTCTTGCTTAGGGGTTTGGAGACTATATAAACTCCGTCTGTTGAGAGTGCAACAGCACACTTGATCGACCGTGCACCATACCTACATAAATCGATCTTAAACCACAACCACCACGTGTACCCCCGGTGTTCTTAAGGCGAATTAGTTTGAAGCTAGCTTAGCCAATTTATAATTACTTTACTTCGCTGTCGATTTAGTGCTATGTGGTAATACCGGCGTTTTTACTTCCGCCTTAAGATATGCTACGCATCAGTTTATGTTTTTTTTTAATTTATAAAAAGTAAAGTATTCATATCCGGTTAGTTCAACTGCATACTTTAACTGCTTTGTCTCCACTTTCTAAGATATTTTTGCAGCCAAAAAATACTCTATATTGAGAGCAGCATACTCAGGTACCTCCTCACAAAATTTTGGTTAAATCCATCCAGCAGTTTTTACGTGATGCGAACGTAAATGAAAAGCAGACAGACGGAAGTTAGTTACTATTTTATTATATGTATAGATATTTACATCGCCTTTGTCTGCGTCCAATTATTTGTCACCTACCACTTCATATTTTGGCTAAATTCCATTAAGAAATTCGTTAAAGTTACAATTCTAGAGTCAATTTTGTTCTAGAGTTAACTCAAATTTTTGAGCCCTTTATTATGAAAGTGGTATAAGTCATACTCTTGTTTCAAGATATTAACAGGTTTGCAATTTAAAGGATTAAAAAATATAATTTTTTATCATGGAATAAAATATTTTAACAATTAAATAGTACCAACAAATAAGTATTTATAAAAATTCTGAAATATATAACCATTTTTAAAAGGAATGTGCTTGAGAAAGGTTGTGAAATGACTTATACCAAATATATTTCAAAATTAACTGCATGAGTTTATTTTTTTTTTTAGAAATTAACATTTTATATAAACTCATTACATTGTAACTAAGTAATTTACTTTTTAGTAACTATTTAGGGAAATAAAGTGTTTGTGGAAAATTGGTGGGATATAGGTTAGTTAATTTATCATATTTTTACGTATTGCTTCTGTTATTGGTCTAATGATTATCTATAATGAAAGCAAATAAATATTTTCGTATACTCTCTTCTATATTTTCTTTTTTTATTTTCTAATATTTTCATATACTCTTATCTTAGCCTTCCTCTTTTAGGTGAAAGGTCCAACATGTTGAATTCAGAATTGTCATCCAAAGAAGTTTTAAAAAACATCTTATATAGAGCATTTTTTAGAAATCTGATGCATTGTATTTTAAGCCAAGACACAGCTTCTCCATTGGTGTTTCTATTTCTATTAGTCGTTGATTCTTCCAGTTGTTTCGTCGAAATTATATCTTTTTGGGCCATTTGTTTTACCAAAAATGGATTTCTCTTTTTACATAATTCTATTATACTTCTTCGCCATACAATGTATACAATTAACTATAAATAGTGCATTTTACATTAATAGGAAAACCTTCTCATACCTGAACCACTATCTAAAGACATGACAAAATTACTAATAATTATTTTGTCAAACTTTGAAAACATACTGACTTATACCACTATTAAAATATACAGTAAATGCAGTTTTTTTATCAACCAAAAAATAAACTCAATTTATCAACTTAATTTTCATAGCATTGCAGCAAAAAATTATTGGATTTTGGTAAGCAGTAAAATAAGACTCATCTAATAAGCTCATTCGAGAATGCTATAATTGTAATACAATAATAACAAACTGCATCCTCTCTCTTCCATATGCGGATGCAGGATGATGCATGTAAGCGAATAAGTTTTTATAAAAAATTTGGTGAAGCAAAGAGACCTACCAAGTAAGACATCGCAATCATTCCTTTCTGAAGCAGGTTCGAAGGGAGAATCTTTTTCTCTCTAACCTACAAACCTGCTTTCAAATAAATGTAATATTTTGCTAGGATACTGCGAATTACTTCCGATTCTGTTATTTTATTAGTATTTGATATGAAATAGCTGATAAACTAGATTTTAAAAATTTTTGACTAATACCACTTTCAAAATCCAAGGCTCAATTGAAAATTATTTTCTTTGTAAAATAAGGAAGCATTGAATAAGGATAATTGTCAAGAAAGTTTGTTCATTTCAAGAAAGAACACAATAACAAGTATATTAACTAAATTCTAAGTCCAAAAACAACACTTTCTAGTACATGAAAAATTAAGCTCCGAATAAAAAATAAGAATCTTAATAATTCTAGGGGATACAATGAAAACTATCGACAGTAGATAACTCTTTGTTGAAATATTGCTTTCCCTCAAGAAAAAAGTTTTAACTCTGTTTAGCCTAAAAATGGAGTTAGGCCTTTGTTGCTGCAAACCCTTCAATTCTCAAATTTGTATGGACAAATCGTAGGAGGTTATTCATTTTTTTTTTCAGTCGAAAGCTATTTCACTTGAGAGTTAATTCGCAGTTACCATAAACGTCATCTAAATATTGTTTTACCGAACCAAAATTATAATGAAGGAATACTAAAATTTATTGAATTCAATATAATCCATCATTTGGATAGAAGAATAAAGCGATACAAATTATGTATTACATGCTGTTAGTGTATTAAACAAAATTTTCCTGTTTTCTTTAAAAATTCATCGCTGCACACTGGGCCATTTCTCGAGAAGGAGATCAGAAATTCATACCTTTCGATTGATTAGAATTTTGACATGCGGTTTTTTTCTTGTTTAGTAGATGGGATTTGGGTCGTTAATTTTTCTTACAAAATGTGAAAATCAACCGATATGAAGATAGTTATGAAGAGTTTAAAAAAAAAAATTTGAAAAATAGAAGCGATCACTCAATACGACGATTTATTAAAACGTTCTTGTCTTTAAAGGGCAAACAACTTTTATACTCATAATTTTGAACAAAATATCTTGGGTCAGAAAAAATTTTGTGGTGTACACAGGCGCAACCTGTAGTATAAAATTATTGTAGAGGATTCGGTGCAAGTTCTCTTTGCCGTGATTCGACGGCAATAAGTTATGCTCTATAAAGTAGGAGATTTTTAAGCATTGGATTGGCATTTGAATCTTTAAAAAAAAAATATTTAAAAAATTTCTAAGACTTTATTTTTTTAGCACAAAATTTATTTGCATTAAAATTCTTTTTAAACAAAAAAAGTTATATTCATTTAAAAATAAAAATTTAAAAAGAATTTTTTAATTAAAAAAAAAATATACTGAGAAATCCCACTTTGAGTCCCCCCTTTCGCTGTGATATTGATAAAATAGAGTCGTAATTATTTGGCTCCTGCGGTACATTGGTATTTACTATAAAAATTATTTTTTACCGACTTCCCAAAATAAGTGCCACAGTGCGCTGAATTAGAAATACATTTTTTTTAATTCTATTGAGAATTGAGGATACAAATACGAGCCAAATATTTCATTTGAATGTAATTAAATAGTTTGACAAACAAATATATGTAAAGGAAATCAAAGTATTTTTACAAAATCTTTTTCTAAGTTTATATTGTGTCATACGAGGGTAATTTGATAATTCCCTTACTTTTTGGATAACAGATTTTTTTCGTTAAAAAGAAGTTTAATTTCTCAACAAAGTTAGATCTTTTAAGCTCGATGCATTTAGTGCAAGATCAACCTTGTTTTTCTATTCCCTTCAAATAGGAAGATTTTTGTTAAAGCCCTTTAAACAGGCGTTTGTTGCAGTGATGTCCTCTTTATTTGATCCAAATCTTCAAACACACAGCCATTTCTTCAAATTTGGAAACAGAAAATTGTGGCTAAATGTGGAGAGTATGTTGAATGGGGTAGCAGTTTGAAGACCAATTAATATTTTTTTTATAGCGACCATAAATTGTCTTGATTGCGGTACCCGTTGCGGGGATATATTTTATCGTATCAAAATTATTCATGAAAAAAATGTAATGTAGCCGCTCTGTTGAGATGTCTATAGCCTCAGCTAGCACTTTCATTCATCTATCGTCCAATATCCTTCCATATATTTTTCGCATTTCGTAATTTTTTCTGGTACGACCATCACAGAACTCACTAAACCACTGTATAACCAAAGAATAAAATATGGTGCAGATCACCCATAGTTTTTATCAAACCATTTTATGGTGATGTTTTTGTTTTGTTTTGTTTCATTTCATTACAATTGACGTGATTGTCTGATAACTATGGCTATCAAATATATATTAAAGAGGCACCCTACTCAAAAAGATCCTTCATCTTCCATTTTTTTTCTCAATGCCTATATTAATCATGTTACTTACTTTGGAAAGATATAGGAGTACATAAGGCAGATAGTTAAAGTAACAGTAACAATTGCACATTATGATTATTTGTAGAACAGTGTTGCAGCTCCTCTGATGTTGTTTAGGCGTATTAATTTCAAGCTAGTATAGCTAATTTCTAATTATTTTACTTCTCCGGCTATATGGAATACTGGCCATTGTGGGTGATATATGTAAGTAAAAAGGAGTCGGAAGTACTTGATGTTCTTGGAATGAAAATCAAGTGCTGAACAAATTTTGTAAGTCTCTAAAGAAGCTTTCAATTGCCTCGGTTCAATCCATTCCATCGGATTATTGTTACCACCTACATCCGGTCTAAAATTAATACAACTCCCATGGATGGGCGGTTAAATTGTGAAGTCTCGAAAGAAGCTTTCCAGTGCATCGGTTCAATTCATTCCATCCGATTTTTGATACCACCTATATCCGGTCTAAAATTTAATACAACTCCCATGGATGGGTGGTTCAATTCTTTCATCTGATTTTTGATCCACCTGTATACGGTGTAAAATTTAATACAACTCTCAGGGATGGGTGGTTCAATTCTTTCATCCGATTATTGATACCACCTATATCCGGTCTAAAATTTAATACAACTCCCATGGATGGGTGGTTCAATTCTTTCATCCAATTTTTGATCCACCTGTATCCGGTCTAAAATTTAATACAACTAACATGGATGGGTGGTTAAATTGTGAAGTCTCGAAAGAAGCTTTAATACAACTCTCATGGATGGACAGAGGCCCAAAGTCTATTTCGGAGCTATTCGACTGCGTGCTAGAGACGACTAGGAAGCTAATTAGTGACAGTAGGGCATCCAACTATTTTGACTCAATGCAGCAACTACGCAGTGTGTTTCATTTTATAATCGTTACTATAAAAGAATGTGTTCTAATAAAACTAGGTGCTCGCAAGTTTTTCGTTTAACGATAGTCATCGAATTGTTGGCAATTGGCCTATGAATCACACTACGTGTTACAGGATGAATTCGGTTTTAGCCAAATAGTTCATATGTGTGATAAGTTCCCTGCAGTGGTCTTTTCTCTCACTTTCAATATACAAAGTAGTTTTACTTCGAATGTCCAAAAACACTACTCTTCTTCTCTACCCTCCATCCAACAACCTAAATTTTTTGGCCCGGCGCAAGACATCGTATGAGTAGGGGGCTCATACCTTAAAATCTATAACAGCAAAAAAAGAAATCTGTCAGGAGTCCAGGAATATATAACAAAGAAATATATAGCAAAATCAGGTTATCATCATATTGCCCTCGTAATTAAGAAAAAAAAAAAAAAAATCAGAATCAATTTGTCATTTAGTTATTATCAAAGTTTTTATTTTTTTGGCCTCATAGGTTGCAAAAAAGTTTTTTCTTGTATATTTATTTAAGCAAATTTTATTACCCACTTTCAGCTAAATTAATGCTAACACAAGCAAAATATCTTTAATTAATATACAAAAAAAAAAAAAAACAACACTAACAAATCACCATAAATCAATTGGTGCAGAAAAAAAAACAAAGTTTTAGTTTTAGTCGTTTTTTGATCGTTGAAAGTAACAAAACTTTGCATTTATTGGAACATAAGTTTTCATAAATGCGAAAACTTGTTTTTCCTCTTGTTGTGTGTTGTGTGTTGTGTGTGTTTCAAATAAAGTTTTTCTTATCGGTTTTTATTGCTGATCTTGTTACTCCTATGCTGAACAAATGTACATAAACTGACATAAATTTATTAATTGAGCACGAAAAACAAATAAATTATAACAACAAAATACTCGCAGTTTAATTTACTTACACATACTCGTATGCCGTACATGTGTGGCAAGTTGCGAAAAGTCTTATGACGACGATAAATGTTGCCCCAAGAAGTATTTATTTTGCGAGAAAATTTAGAAACTGCAAAAACTAAGTTTTATTAAGTGTTTGGGCAATTGTTTAAGCAACATTTGAAGTATTAAATGCGGTTAATAAATAACTTTTTAAGTTGCTTGTAAACATTTACAATTAATTATTGTATTGAACAAAAAAAAAAAAAAAAAATAAAAATAACTTCAGCAAATGAAATACCTTGTTTGTAGGTTTATATTAAAAATAAATTGAAAGTTTTTTTGAAGTTTTTAAATTTATTTTTACTGGGAGTACTGGAGTACTTAAATTAGAAACAGAATAAAGGTTTCAAATTTTTATTTTTCGGTTTAATAATTAGAGTCGGAAAAGAAAGCGCTCGCCAAACGTACCAAAACAACAGTCAGTGACGACGGTCTTCACCGAAAGGTATGACAACAGTTAGTATTAAGTGTTTGGTCCATTTATTTGTTTTATATACTTACTAGCTGTGCCCGCTATGTCGCAGGTGTCCTGACAGTATTTTGCTCGATTTTGCTTTGAAAGTATTCTACACCAATTTTAAGACTTTTACCTGTATAGTGCTTTAGTTATGGTTTATGTATTTACTTTATATAAAGGTACCCATTCCTGGATAAAATTCTGAGAATTTATTCTGAACTTATTCTAAAATTCTAAAAATTATCGTAAACCTCTGTAAGAGGTGTTGAAAATATTGTAATAACAATGTAATTCCACAAATAAAAATACAAATTAAATTCAAATTTTATTCCACTGGCGTCATCTACTTTCGAAAATAAATGTGCAAACTGCAAATTTCAGTACCTTTAAACCGAAAATTGCGTACTTTCACTGTTTTTCTCCATTTTCTCTTGGAAATCAGATATTTTTGCGGAAAAAAAGTATCCTATATTGGAATCAGGATACTAAGGTACCTCACAAAATGTGGTTAAAATCCATTCAGTTGTTTTTACGTGATGCGAACGCAAAGAAAAGCAGAGTTACTATTTTATGATGTGTACATATGTATAGATATAGATTTTGAGTGAGTGTTTGAGACATTTCCAACAAGCTGTACCTAATAAGTTTATTCGCTCAACATCCTCGTACATGTATTTTCATTCAGGAGTTTTGTAAAAAAAATATTTTAAATTTATTTCTTTCAATTCCATTTGATTAAAAACTATTACTTTAGAAAACAAATATATTTTTAAACGAATCTAAGAGAAAAACGTGTTTTAATTAAGCAGGGTTCAGAATTTTCCTTTTAGGAGCCATGAAATTTCCAAAAATTTATTATATTTTTTACGGTCATAAATGAACAGCAAAAAATGCTCTATCTTTTTGTTTTTTTTAGAATACCTACTTACATGAATAGGTAAAAACGAAGCATATCCGTATTATTTATATGTGATAAGTAATGAATTACCTGATTATCATTAATGCTCTTTTAAATAAATATTTGTAAAGCTTTTTTTCTCATTTGTAAACGTTTTCATTTATGAGTTTTCGTTTATGAAATTGCTTATAAATGAGATTTTTAAAACACTTTGTTACTGCACACGCCGACAGTTGCACATTGAAAATATATACATATATACACACAAACATATATATGTGACCCGGAATATGAAAAGGTGGCTTATGACTCCAAAAAAATTTTTCCACTTTTTTTTTTTGGTTTCGATAGTTTTTGAGACGGTCTTTCACGTGGTGAAAACTAGAAAGTTCTAACTTGCTTAGAAGTTATGTTAAGTCAAAGTCGATTTGAGGATTTTTTTGGGGATAAAATCCTCAAAAACCTGAAAACGCTGGGTCAGAAACTGGTTTGTGCTTTGCATTGAAAACAACATCGCTCTTGATATACACATACGAACTTATCTCATTTATGTTCTTTTGCATTTTTTGGTTGCCTTTTGGGCATGACTGTTCATAATGCAAGAGAAAAACTACTAAGAAACTGACGAAAGGCATTGTTTATCTTTAACAGCTAATTTTTTAAAATTTTGTTTTTGAGTCATAAGCCACCTTTTCATATACCGGGTCACATATATTTATGTGAATGCTTAATGCGAACATTTTTCTACGATCTCTTCATTTATAAAAAACTGTAACTTTTTTCCAAAAAGTTACGTTTAAAAAGATTCCTTTTTGAGAGTGCAGTTTATGAAATACAAATTGAAATGAAAACCATTTTCTTTTCACCTAAAATGATCGATATGGCCGTAAGACGTTATATAGAAGTATCATAGCTTACGTTACAATAAACATTCTGCAGAAGCGACTTGAAAGTATGCGACGTATATAAGCAACCAAGATCGTATTATATATTAATATCTTACATACAGTATGTTCCGTTCCATTTCAACATCAGCACGGCCTTCTTAGAAAACCCTTTACAAAAGTAGAATTGGTTTTAAGCTTTTTTTCAGTAAAATTTTTACCTTAAAGATTTTCCACATAATAATCTTAGCCTAAAGCCTAGTACTCTGTTCAGTTGTTCATGAGGAATGCTGTCAAACTAAAGGGTGTTTTTTATAGAGGTACAGAACTTTAAGTTGGCATTACTTTTCAAGATGGCGACCGATTTAACAGCTGTCAAGTGATTTATTCTCAGTTTTGTTTGGCAATTCATCATGAATAGACTCACGCCTGAACAATGCTTGCAAATAGTGCAATTTGAGTCCAAAACGAGATTACCGTTGTTCCCGATTTTCATAAGCGAATTTTGTTTAGCGATGAAGCGCACTTCTGGTTGAATGGCTGGCTACGTCAACAAACAAAACTGCCGCATTTGGAGTGAAGGTAATCCTCAAGTGTATGTCGAAACACCGTTACATCGCTTTATGGGCTGGTGGAATCATTAGTCCGTACTTTTTTAAAACCAATGGTGGCCAGAACGTTACAGACAATGGTGATCGGTATAGAGCCATGATTACTAACTTTTTCATTCCTGAATTGAATAACCATGATGTCCAGGAGATGTGGTGTATTATAAACCGTAAAGGCCAATTTTTTTAAAATTTTAAAAAACTTTATGTCATTATAGCTGCCAATAACAGAACTTAATACAAAAATAAACTTAAAAATTAAAGGGTGTCCCCATATGTGACGTCAATTTAAATATATGAACCATTGTAGACAATCACTTAAAAATTGGACAGAATGTCGAATATTTATAATCAGAAATTAAATATTTATAATTATAAGTTAAAGGGTGTCCCAATAGTTAATGTAATTTGATGTATATTGCAAAACTTTTGAACCGTAACAGAGAGACGGTTGAAATTTACAAAGAACCTGTATATCTAAGTCCTTTATAACATCATGTATATAATTTTAATTTGGAAACTAAAGGGTGTCCCCATAATTGATATAATTTTAGCTATCCAGCTCTATCTTTTGAACCGTTATAGAAAAACTCTTGAAAATTAGACAAAATTTCCACTGATATGTCCTGTATAATAAAATTTATAGATATTTAAAATTATAAAGGGTGTCTCAATAGTTGATGTAAATTGATGCATATGGCCAAACTTTTGAATGGGTTTAAGACAGACATTTGAAATTTACAAAGAATCTGTCCTTTAAAATAAGTGTTTAATTTAAAATTGTACATTAAAGGGTGTCCCCTAGGTGACATTGTTTAACCTATATGGCTATATATTTGGAACCGTTTCTTTTTATTACTGTGTCTGTAAAAAAAATAAAGGGTTTCCTCATATCTGACGTAATTTGTCGTATATGGCTTTATCTGCTGAACCGTTGTGGATAGACATTTAAATGTACAGAACGTATATTACTAGAACGTATATTACCGTTAGAGCAACAAGTATAAAAGTATTTGATTTTAAATTTTTAGTTTAGTTTTGATGCACATATATTTGTTTTGTAGTCGGTTTTTTCTTTGCAAGAATTATTACTGTGGAAAAACATTGAAATGTTTCTGAGAGCATTTTATTAGTGCTATGAAATAAAGCAAATGGGCATTATTTTATGTGGAATTTTTCAAACAATAGCATTTGCTAACATTTGCAAAACAATGTGGTTAACTTAAAAATAATAAAGTCCTAAAATTCTTCAAAATCGCTACATAGACACCATATTTTGAATGTCAAATTTTCCTTGTGAAATATTAAATGTTGCTCAACATTTTCCACAAATTCTAACAGAACACTAGACTTAACACGGAAGCCCAAAAGTAAAGGAAAAAGTATGATTTGCATTCCAAAATCAAAACACAAATCGTACCCTTTTCTTTCTAACCTGAACAAAAAAGGCATGTTTTTAAGTCATCGTTTAAATGCCGTCTAAAAGAAATTTAAGGGCTCTTGTCTTTAAGAAAGTCTTTCACTATGTATGTACATATATAAATAATTCTTGCAAAAAAAAACGACTTCAAAACAGATAGAAGGGCACCAATTAAACTAAAAATGTAATCTGTAAGAATTAGATTTAAACCAAATAAAATATGTGCCAAAATTAGAGGGAAAAGAAGTAAGGACTATGTGAATGTCAAGCCTCTCACTATTACTGCTCAAAAGTTAAACTATTTTCACCAGTATCCGTCTTTTATGGGGACACCATTCAAGCCTCTGTGTATAACGGTTTCAAAGATAGGGTCACATAGATCAAATAACATCTCATATTGGGACACCCTTTAATTTACAATTTTAAATTAAAGATCTGTTGTTATAAAGGACTTGGTCACAAAGATTCTTTGTAAATTTCTACTGTCTGTCTATTACGGTTCAAAAGTTTGGCCATATATATCAAATTACATGAACTATTGGGACACCCTTTACATTATAATTCCAATTATTTATACTTGTTATTATACCAGAGAAAGTAGTGGACATTCTGCCTAATTTTCAAGTGTTTGTGTTTTACGCTTTAAGAGATAGGGCCACATAGATCAAATTACATAATTTATGGGGACACCCTTTAATTTCTAAATTCAAATTGTATATTTGCTATAGTAGACTTTGGAATACAGGTTCCTTGAAAATTTCAGCTGTCTGTCTATAACAGTTCAAAAGTTTGGCCACATACATAGAATAACATTAACTATTGGGACACCCTTTTATTTCCAAATTCAAATTTTATACTTTTTGTTATAGCTGATTTAGCAATACAGGCTCTTTGTAAATTTTAGCGGTCTGTGTACAACTGTTCAAAAGTATGGCCATATACATTAAATTAAATGAACTATTGGAGCACCCTTTAATATAAAATTTTGAATATTTATACATTTTATTATAACGGTCATAGTAATCGACATTCTGTAAAATTTTCAAGGTTTTGTCTATAGCGGTACAAAAGATAGGCATATATAGGACAAATTACGGCACCTATGGGGACACCCTTTAAATTTAAAATTTATTTTTTTATTAATTTTTGCCGATAGCGACATGCACTTTTTTAAAATTTTAATTTGGTGCCCTTTACAGTTCTTAATACACGTAAAAAACATGTATGTTGTATGGGGACACCCTTAATTTTTAATATAATAAACTGTTTTTAAAACGGGACCAACCTAAAAGCATAACCTTTCAAATAAAGAAAAAAATTTTAAAATCGGTTCAGAAATGGCTGAGTTCTGCGGTTACATACATAAAAAAAAGCAACATTCAGACGAATTGATAACCTCCTTCTTTTTTGAAGTCGGTTAAAAAAGCTTTAAATAGCACTTTTCACGCCCATTGAATATACACATACACACATATCTAACCTTTTTTTCTTTCTTTTCAAATTTGCAGCAAAATATTGAATTGACTTTCGTTTTTATTACTTTTATTTATTTATTTAATAACGAAATTAATTGTTATGAAAATGACAGCATGTTGAAACTCTGACAAGTGTGACACATAATCATAAAAGTAATAATTGCTAACGTGCATTTTTATGGAAAAACAAAAGCTATAAAAATTAAATACTAAAACAATTTGTAAGCAAAACTTTTACCACAAAACTTTATAAATAAAAATAAATCTTTACAACTAATACTCCCAGCATGACTTTTAATAAGAAAGAAAGAAATTTTATTAATAGAATTAGATTATTAATTAAATAAGAAGGGGAAATTAAAGGCAACTTTTCTAGGTAAGAAAAGGAGAGGCAAAAAAAAACAGCTCGTGCTTTTTTGATTATTGATTTTGGGGACAGTACTACGAGTAGATTACTGTGGGCACTTCAGTGGGAAAATAAAAAATTTAATTTAACACAAGCACATTATTTATCGAAATTGTTTAATTTTTACTGAAAATATTTACTATTGTCACCATATTCATATACACAAATACATACTCGTATACTGTAGGGTATTAAATCAAAAAAAACATATTTTCATTTCAAGCATAATCAAAGTAATAATGCAAAATCTGTTTTGAACACAATAAAGTCAATTTGTATGATTTCAATTTATTTCTGAATTCCTATTTTCTATGAAAACGATTTGTAGATTTTATAACCTTTTTATTTATTTAGTTGATTGTCTGCATCTTCAATAAGCACAGCCTCAATTTAATTTAAATTTTATTTTCAAATACAAAAAAAAAAAAACAACACTACTACAACGCTATTGAACAGGTGCGTAACTAGGGAGGGGCAAGAAAAAACGGGGCTGCTTATAAATGAATTTTTGTTAAAAACTTGTTTATGCAAAAAGGAGTGTCATTTCGATGCTGAACTCTACTGATTTCCTTAGAGGAACGCTCAATAGGGGATAGCACTGAAGGCTCCTTTTTTAACGCACTCTTTTGTTTATTTTTCTAAATTATAAGTCTCCTGTATAAGGTTTCCAATTATATCTATATCCGTTCTTTTGAAGATGATAACTATATTTGGCAATTGGCCAAGCCTCTTAAGGGTTGGGAACACGAGACAAATAATGCTGAATTTTAATAAAAACTAGCTGTGCGTCCTGACAACATTTTGTTTGATTTTGTTTTGAAAGTAATCCACACCAAATTTTAAGACTCTTACGTATCTTCTTTATATAAAGGTACCCATCTCTAAATAGAATTCTAAAATTTATACAAAATTCTAAAAATTATTGTAAACCTCTGCAAAAGATAGACAGGAAATGAGTTACTCATTATTTAAAAATAGCGCCATCTGTTGCGCAACATTACTTAAAATATACTGCTTTCAAAAATAAAAGATGCCTTAAAGTATGCAGTACTTTTAAATCGATATAAAAAAATCGGCGTACTTTCACCGCTTTTTCTTCACTTACTCTTGGAAGTAAGATATTTTTTCGGAAAAAAGTATCCAATATTGGAACCAGATTACAAAGATACCTACTCGTAAAAATTGATTAAAATACATCCAGTAGTTTTTACGTGATGCGAACACAAAAAAAAGAAAGACAGAGAGGAAATCAGTTACTGTTTTATTATATGTATAGATTAAATAAAATTATGTTATAACATCTAAACAGGATCAAAGGAAAATGGTCGACTTTAATTCTCGTACCCCAAAGTGTTATGTTAAGAAACAGGCGGACAATCAATCATGCTGCTTGATTTGTATTTTTGCTTGATGGAAATAACAAGAAGTAAAAAGTTTCTGATATTCTGGGCATTAAAATTAAAGAAATTGAGTGATTTTCATAAAAATTTTCTAGACGATTTTATCGTTCGCATTTCACTAACAGCACATCAATAATTGATCCTCTTAGATAAAGAAGATGTGTACGTACCTGCCATACAAATGCGCTTTAAAAAAAATTTTTTTTTTACGTTGTCAACAACATCATCATTATGGTTTTAATGATTATTTAATTTTATTAGAAAAACGACATAATTTTCTTGTCTACTTAATGCGTTTTAAGTCTATATATATTTTTTTAAATTTTGTTCTAATGTGCAAAGTACATTTTTATTAACATCATTTTTTTTTTTCATTGCTTACAACGAGGGCAGATGTAGAATTACCGAACTTAGAAAAGAAAAGAAACCAAAAGAAACCCCTACTTGATGGTCTCTACAATTTTTTTTTATCGATATGAAATTATTCCAACAACCTTGTTCTCAATTATATACTAAAAGCTTACCTTATATCCATAGCCTAGTATCAGTACATTTGAATCGGACCCACTGTGCACCTATATGATGGACAAAGGTTATAAACGGTTATACAATACTAGATGTAGATTTTTTAATTTTCCTTTTTTAATATAATTTAGTGAGGGAAAAGGGGAATTTATGTAAAAAATTATTTGTTATTGTGATTATATCTATATGTGACCCGGTCTATGAAAAGGTGGCTTATAACTCAAAAAAAAAATTTCGAAAAATTAGTTGTTAAAGATAAACAATGCATTTCGTTAGTTTCTTAGTAGTTTTTCTTTTGCATTATGAACAGTCATGCCCAAAAGGCAACCAAAAAATGCAAAAGATGCAAAGCACAAACCAGTTTCTGACCCAGCGTTGTCAGATTTTTGGGGATTTTATCCCCAAAAAAAATCCCCAAATCGACTTTGACTTACCAAAACTTCTAAGCAAGGTAGGACTTTCACCACGTGAAAGAGCGTCTCAAAAATTATCGCAATCAAAAAAAAGTGTAAAAATTTTTTTTTAGTCATAAGCCACCCTTTCATAGACCGGGTCACATATATACTAGTTGTGCCCACACACGTTGTGTACGTCCTGACAATATTTTGTTCAATTTTGCTTTAAAAGTAATGAACACCAAATTTTAAGACTATTACGTATTTACTTTATATAAAGGTACCCATCCCTGGATACAATTTTAAAATTCTAAAAATTATTGTAAAGCTATGTAAAAGGCAGACAGGAAATGAGTTAATCATTATTTTATTTATTTGCTTAAAATATATAAATAAAAGATTGTTAATATTTAGTTTGATTTTGCTTTCAAAGTTTTTCACACCAAATTTTAATTGTATAGTTGAGTTCTGTAAATAGTTTCTAAAACTTTTCGCTTCCAAAAATAACAGGTGCTGTCAAGTTTTCAGTACCATTCAGTACAACAAATAGCTTTGAAAGTAATTCACACCAATTGTAAGACTCTTACTTTTATAGTGCTTCAGTTATGGTTTAAGTATTTACTTTATATAAAGGTACCCATCCCTGGATAAAATTCAAAAAAATTATTGTAAAGCTCTGTAAGAGGTGTTTAAAATATTTTAATAGCAATGTAATTCCACAAAGCAAAAATGTAAATTGAATACGAATTTTATTCAACTGGCGCCATCTGTTGCGCAGATCCCACTTTCAAAAATAAAAAGGTGAGATAAAAATCTACTACATACTTACTTAGGTGGCTATTACAGAACATTTGTTCCTGTAGCCGAACGTAAAATAGATTTCCAAGCGCCTCGATCTTCTGCCCTTCTTCTCCGGTTTCTGACACCAAGATTCGAGATGTCTTCCTCAACTTGATCTTTCCATCGAAGTTTCGGTCTTCCCCTTCTGCGTGAACCGTCACCAGGTTCGTATTCAAATGACTTTCTAGCTGGAGCGTCTTCATCCATTCTCACACCATGACCTAGCCAACGCAATCGTTGTAATTTGATACGCTTGACTATGTCTATGTCGGCATACAGCTCATACAGCTCATGGTTCATACGACACCGATATTCTCCGCCAACGCAGATTGGTGCATAGATTTTTCGAAGAATTTTTCTCTCAAGCACTACAAGCACAGCATCATCTGCTTTCGGAAGTACCCATGCTTCGGAACCATATAATAGCACGGGTAGAATCAGTGTCTTGTAGAGAGTGATTTTTGTTTGTCGAGAGGTGGCCTTGTTTTTAAACTGCTTACCTAGTCCAAAGTAGCATCTATTGGCCAGTATTATTCTTCTCTTTATCTCAAAACTGATGTTGTTTGTTTTGTTGATGGCGGTACCGAGGTAGATAAAATCGCTGACTACCTCAAAGTTGTAGTTTTCAACTTCCACTGTCTGCCCGAGTCTACTGGACGTCTTGTGCGTTGATACCATCAACTTGGTTTTATCGCCGTTTACTGCCAGACCCACTTTGGCAGATTCTTTTTCGATTTTTTCAAAGGTGGCAGTTACCGCTCGCAATGTTGGACCCATAATGTCTATATCGTCAGCGTAAGCGAGTAACATGTGTTGTTTAGTGTATAGCGTACCGTGTTGAATATAAAAGTGTTGAAAAAATCCCAGTTTTAAACCGAAAATATCAGTACTTTTAAAGCGGAAATTGTGTTTTTCACTGCTTTTTCTGCACTTTCGCTTGGAAATATGTTTCATTAAGAGTATCCTATATTGGGACCGGGATACTAAGGTACCTTCTCACAAAATTTTGTTAAAATCCATCTAGTAGTTTTTACGTGATGAGAACACAAACGAAAAGCAGACAGACAGACAGACAGACGGAAATGAGTTACTATTTTATTATATGTATAGATTGCATACACCTTATATCAATATATTTATTATTTGAGTAGCGTTGACAGAAAAAAGAAGGAACACGGTGTTGCACAAAAAAACTATTTTTAACTATCCACAAAAAAATACAATAAACACTTGAAAGAAAATAATAATTTTTCACTTTATGTGGGAGGTACCACGCCCACTGTTCCAATCCAGTTGTTTCGCTGAGTTGTTGAACTGAACACTGTTCCAATCCAGTTGTTTCGCTGAACTATGTATATCAATAAGGGGGTGGAAAATTTCAAAGATCTGCCCAGTATAGCTTTTTAGCTACTTAAAAAGTGGGCGTGGCCTATTTTACTTTCCTTAAACAGCTAAGTTGGTTTATGATGAGGATTAAAAAAACTTGTTTTTATACCAGATAATTAACTCGGTTGTCGTAATAAGTGGTTTCACTTATAACCTGTTTATGACTTAGATGTAAATGGGGCCTATAGAAAGTTTTCAGAAGTTTAAAAGCTACCGAATATTTTTTTAACCAATGTGCAC
The DNA here is from genome assembly GCA_949628195.1 of Phasia obesa. Lineage (NCBI taxonomy): Eukaryota > Metazoa > Arthropoda > Insecta > Diptera > Tachinidae > Phasia > Phasia obesa. Next base: position 130,005,453 of record OX451218.1, on the reverse strand, counting down.
AAATCCTACATACAAGCCATCTAGAGTAATAATTTTTTCTGAAAAATGTTCCGTAAATAGAAAATCAACAGCAATATCTAAATGGCTACTGTCACTGCTGGTTCACGCACTGTTAGCGAAGTCCATTCTTTATGAGTCCGTGAGTTTCCTTACCATCTTTGTTCATGTTCAATGTTCATCTGAACATTTTCCACGGTTTATGTATGTATGTATATGTAAGTGTAATTCATTAATTCGCCGAAATATTTTACCCACCATTAGGTGATTAAAATATTTTTTTTTTTGTGTTTGAAAGTGTGTTTTATGGCTGCCAAAAACTATTTAATAAAATATTATTCTTAAACATGAAACATGTTTTCTTTCCAATCGCCATTTTGTTTTGTGACTATGCATATGACAAATCTGGTTGTTCCAAAAACAGCTCTCGTACAAATCTGATTTTTAAAAAATAAAAATATTGTTGTCGTTGTTTTTTGTCAACGAACTAGCAAAACACAACATTGTATCCCATGGAATTTAGAACGATTGTGCCATTGCGTAAGTGGCGCCAATTATGAAATTGATTGATGTATTTTTTTTATAAATTGTTTTTTTTTTTTTTTTATTACACTGGTACCTGTGATTGGTCTTTGTTTGCTCCCTCCTACTGTGATTTAGAGCAGTACATAGAAATTATTGTAGAAGTTTTCTGTTTGCACAGTGATTGCCGTAAAAGGTTTCGTAAATGGCAAATTATTTTGCAATTTTTCAAAGTTAGTTGTAGGAGGTTTTGTGTACACGTTGTGATTTGAAGCATTTTTTTTTTGCTTCGTAATTAATAATTTGATTTTCGAAGCAGAACAATTATCAAAATTGAAAAGTAAAAACAAATAAATAAAAATTACTAAAATGGCTTAACACGAAATCGTTTATGTAGGTCAAGAAATTGTGTAACAAAGTAAATTGTTATCAAATTATTATTAAAAAAAAAAATATTTTGCTTTTTTGCAAAATCTGCTAATTTCTATTTGTACAAAATTAATCATTGTTTTCTTTTTTAATTAATTGTGCAAATTTGCTTCTGACGTGCTGTTAACATTGCAGCTATTTGCCTTTCAATGCTCAGATAACACGCAGTAAATTTGATAAATATCAAAATTAATAATTTTTAAAGCTTAAGGTCATTATTTCAGAGAGTTAAAAACGGGCACCACACCACAGGGCGGTTTTTATTGCTGAGGAACAACATACGGCATATTGATGAAGAGTAGATTCTTCATTAAAAATATGTATGTTCGAATTAAGCTTCCCTGCTTTTCTTTAAGAATTGAGGTTATGAATTATGAATTGGCAGTGAAAAGCTCAATAATTGAGGTCTGTTCCTAAAATTTATTTAGTACAAAGTTGGAACCTATTTAAAGCTTCTCTTTGGAATCAATGGTGATTATGTTGCGATATATGCCTTCATAATATCAGTGTAGTTTTTCTGCTTAATTAAGCTCTTACATAAACAACTTTGCGTTATTAAATGGCTACATTTTAAGGCCCACGGTATTGTAGGTATTGACAATAGACCAAAACAAGTAGAGTAAATATAGCTGTTGCTCAGCAAAATGTTAAGAATCAGCCTGGCACAACATTTCGTTTTCTTTCCCAATATTTGGAAATCCGCAGAGGCACTTTAAGCTACACTTCGCATAAAGATCCTTATTTTCTCGTTTATAAAGTTAAACTCCAACTAACAAGGTGGCATCATCGGCCAGTAATTTTTTTTAAAGAGGAGCCAGGAAACGCCCTCCATGCTGACACCATTGTTTTTTGGTTTTTGTGAGACACACACAATCAGCAAAATAATTTAGATACCGCAATTAAAATTTCTCGATCGCTTGCCTAAAAGATCAGTGACATTCAACTGAGCACTCATTTGAGCGGCACTGCTGAGGAAATTAACCCTCATTGCATAGAATAAAAATTCGTGCACATTTCTAAGGAGTTGTGATTGTAAATGAGATTAAGAAAAGATTTGCGTACGTGTAATTTTGTATCTCTCTGGAACATATTAATTCTCTGGACTATAGAATATACATATATCTGAACTGCTCACTCTATATATCTATATATCTTTACTGTATATCTGTACTGCTCACTCTAACTATGCTGTAAAAATTAATCAACGATGACTACTCAAACTTGATGAATATACCACTTACAGCTGATTTCAAATCAATCAAACTTGATACACAAACAGATTATTTATTAAAATACATTTTAAAATGAAGTTGTACATAATTAAAAATAGTACAGGAATTGATTCCTTTATTTATTCGACCTCATATATTTAGCAATAAAATAAGTTTTTTAGGCTTAAGGTCAATGTAATTAAGTAGGAGACTACAGGGCGACGATTGTAGCCAACGGCTTTTGTAGTCATGTAGCTGTGTAGCCGCTCATGTCTATGTGTTTAAAGCAAAGTGCAGCAATGGTAAATTCATAATACAGTCCTTATCATATCTGCAAGCTTAGGTAAATATGACTACAAAATCAAACAAGGATCATATTAAGAATTTAGAGAAAATTGGATTATTTTTAAGCAAAGAGGATTTGAACAAACAATAAGGAAGAAACCCTGGCAAACTATCAAAGGAAAACTTTTAAGCATTGCAAAACTAATTTTTGCCTCCTAAGAAGGCCGAAAATAAAAGAATGCTTTCAAAAGATACTCCTTTTGTGAATTAGATTTTCTTTTTATTTTTTGTTGTTTCATTGGAAATCATTTCCCAGTACTAAAAAGTTAACTTTCCAAATCGCTGTATGTTTCTACTAAAAACTTATTAAATTTTGTTAGACTTGTTTGAAATTGTTTCCTATTTAACATAAAATTTCAAATATTTATTGATATTAGAAAAAGGTTTTTATCCATATACATACATACTGAAACCGCATATCATATTTAAGGCTAAGCTATTCCATAAAATATGCTTTTTATATCTCTTTTGCTCTACATTATTAAGGAGAATCATAATAAAAGTAACTAAGATTATTTTTAATATTTATAATTTTGTACAATATTCCACAAACATTTTTTTCTGGTTTCTCCTTCAATATCAATATATTTACTTCAAATGACAATCTACGATTGCAGAAGCAAACGCAATCACAATTATCATCCTCATCAACAGAAGCAATATTTTTTAGAACCTACATACATACTTTAAGTTATCACTTCTCCTACTCTCAAGCATTTCTAAGTGCTCTCCTTACACATCCCCAATAAAGTCCCAGGCAAAATCGTTTTTATTTTTCTACACCTGTTCGTTCCTAAGTTACTTTCAACGCACATACATACGTGCGTATGCACGACTACGTTTTTTTTGTATGATAGTCCTTCTGTTTGCCTAACTGACTTTACAAGCATCTAACGCATATTCGTATTTAAAAATCTCTAAGGTATGATGATTATTTTTATAGAGTTTTATAAATGTGAATATGTGTTTGTGTGTGTATTTATACAGTACCCAGTTGGCCGAACTGTAGTAGACGACATATCGTCGTGGTGAATGCAATAGGCTGTATGTCACTAAATCATACTTTTGCAGGACAGACAAAAAACTAAATATTTCTGAGAACCAAAACAAACATGCTGCACATTCGTCATATTGCAGTAGCGCGCAAAAGCTCTCTTCTGATTCCTTGAACGGCATAAGATAAATTTCAGTTGTAGGAGCCCCAATTTTGGTTACAACGCTACAATAAAACCAAATAAAAAGTTTTTTTGACATACAGCCTATTGCATTCACGACGATATTCTTTGATGATATGTTCACAATTCGTCGCCTGTTGTTCAGGTTTTCAAAAGAAAATTTAAGGGAAATCGTCCTTTAGGATAATCTGGTTGACAACCTCTTGTAAACCTTTTATTTTTGTAAACGGTAAGTTTTAGCTACAGAACTCGACAAAAATATAATTATATATCAAACCTATCTCAGTGACGGGTACTTCTAAACAAAACATATAAAGCAATATAAAAGTAAGTCTTAAAACTTGGTGTGAATTACTTTCAAAATAAAAGGCACGCTGAAAACATCGCCGGCACTGCTAGTGACTAAATAAATTCGGATACAAGCTTTGTAATAGTTAATAATTAAATCCATTCCGCTACCTTTTTATAAGTTAAACTTTAATTAAGAAGTTGTTTCCAAACATGCTCGTAAAATAAACTTTTTTATTTTTTAAGTGATCTAGAAGTATAATAGTGGTCGTCGAAGAATCACTTGGCTACGTCGGTGCTGTGAAAAAAACTCTTTGGTTAAACCATAGTCATTATTTAACTAAGGAGTGCGATTTTAGGCCTAAGTCTCAAATGTTACTATGAAAATCTATTCTATAAAAAAAATATGGCTTTACTTACATATAATAGGAACGCAAAAGGACACTTTTGCATGAAAATTCGATCTCAATTAGCTAACTATCATTCAAATAAATTTAATTAAATACATATAGTTGCTGACATGATCAACTGGCCAACTTACATTTATCGATATTTACAGGAGAGCAATTTTTATGAAAAATATGTTTTCTTTAAGATATGTCGAAGATGTTTGAGATTTTTTTAATATAAAAATAATGCGTACAAGCATACTATTTCTGTATAAGGTGAAGCTTCACTAAGAAAGTCCACTAGTTAACTAATCTTTCTGCAAAATTTCAGTTAAGCCAGTCAAGCATCGACGTTGTGTTACTTACTTACTTATGATGAATAACAATTTTAATTGCAATTTATAAAAAAAGACGATTCATAGGTTTTATTTTACTCATTTTGTTTTTTATATATGCAAACCCTATACCAGTTATTGTGAAGCCACAAAAATATTTTAGCATAAAGCCTAGTGTACTCTGTTCGAATTTGTGAAAAATGTTGAGCAACATTTATTATTTCACAAGGAAAATTTGACATTTAAAATGTGGTGTCTATCTGGCGATTTGGAAGAATTTAACGATTTTATTGGTTTTAAGTATACCATTTGCAAAATTTTGCACAAAAAATTCCTCATGAAATAATGCACAATTGCTTTATTTCACAGCTTTGACAAAATGTTGCCAGAAACATTTCAATGTTTTTCCACAATAAAAACAGGGTAATACTTCTGCAACATTTTTTCCTGACTTTTTAATACAAATTTTTTATGTATGTAATTTGACAGCATTCCGCATGAAAAACTGAACAGAGTACCATGCTTGAAACTTAACCTACATCGAGGAACTTTTGAAATATCAAGGCTTTAGATAAAATGAAAACCTTTTTGAAATGACTGATCAAATTCTAAAATATTTAATTACTGCCGAAGTATATTATGCAACTTTTGTCGCTGCAATTCTTCATTAGCTGGCGAGAGGGGAGAGAGGAATTAAATAGGGTATACATAGGCATGTACTCTTGAAATTCGTTTTGTCCTCTCATTCGTAGTTTTAGTTTTTTAGTTGAAAATGTAAACAAATTGCTGCAATAAAAATTGTACGATATAAACACAAATTTTCACTGAAAACAAATTCTTATTTCAATATTTTACATGCCAATTCCCTTTAGCTGCTTTAATAAAGCTCCCATGTCCGTGTCCTTGTTTAAGAAATTTAAGTCTTTTTTTCTTCTTCGCCTCTTAACTTTCTTTAAACTTTCCTAAAATGTAATTTAATCAAAATATAATTTAATTATTTCGAAACAAATTCAGGCAGATCGATATCCCGAAAATTTCCTAAAACTTCTCCTCTGCCAGGGTATAAATATATTTTTTACTAGCTGCGCCCACACACGTTGTGTGCATCCTGATAAAATTTTTTTCGATATTGCTTTGAAAGCAATCCACACCAAATTTTAAATGTATAAATTCTAAACTTTTTATAAAATTCTAAAAGTCTAAAAATTATTGTAAAGCTCTGTAAAAGACAGGCAGGAAATGAGTAACTCATTATTTTAAAACAGTGCCTTCTGTTGCGCAACATTGTTAAAAATATATAAAAATAAAAGATGCCTTAAACTATGCAGTACCTTTAAATCGGTAAAAAAAAATCGGCGTACTTTCACTGCTTTTTCTCCACTTTCTCTTGGAAATAAGACATTTTTGCAGAAAAAAAGTATCCTATATTGGAATCAGGATACTAAGGTACCTCCATCTAGTAGTTTTTACGTGATGCGAACACAAAAATAAATAAAGAAAGACAGACAGACAGGAAATGAGTTACTATCTTATTATATGTATAGATGGGGATGCAAATGAATATCGTAGATAATGCAAATGGCATGACAATCTTATATATACCTATCATACTTGTGGTAGAGGGTAAAAAACTTTAAAATTATCATTATCATCACCATCACCACATCGTCGTTGCCTTGTCAACTACAGATCCAGAATAATAAAACAAAAAGTACAATCAAAGAATCGATTATAAGACTTGTGTGTATGAACAGGGAAAGAGTTGTTTTTTCTGCTTTTTAATTTCATTTCCAAATGAGCATTCAACATGAAGGGTATTTGAAAACTAATGAGACTATGAATACATATTTTTAACTTTTAATTATACATGTATTTTCATTTCATTTTTATGAGAAAAATATGGAAGCCAATGGAATTAATATTTTATTAATTATACGCCACCTGTTACGAATTGTATTAGAATGAATATTTAAAAGCATTTAAGTCATAGTTAATAAAATAAAGAAGATAATTTAAATTTTTTTAAATCATATGCATTATTTACACCTGTTACCAAAACAAGTTTAGTTGAGCTGAGCTGAATAAAACTGTTACATAAATGAACGCAAACATTGCGCTCGGTTCAGCTCTTCCTGATCATTTCATTTGGTTTTGTATGCTCATAAATTATGATACCCATTTGACTCTACCAAATAGACAAATGTGGAAAAGATTTAACGTCAGCACCTGCCGCGATGACCTTATCTACCAGTGGTCTTACCATCGGGTGCAACAACAGTGTAGATCAGAACTCCCACTGAACAATACAAATACCGTACAATGAGTAGCAATTTATATAACATGGATCGTCTGAACCCATGTTCTAACCCCTTGTTTAGGAGGTTTTTTTTTGGATTCCTTCAAGCTACTGACACTCTATTCGTGCTTTTTCTGCTGAGAATTCAACAGCACGTTTTGACCAAATTTGCACTATTTCCACAAAGCTTGGTCCAAAATACAGCCATCAAAGGTATACACTTTGGTGTCGTTTTAGCTAGGTACCGGAGCATCACATGCGATTTTTTTTTCGATTACACTGGTCGGCAAAAAATAACACCTTGTTTCCTAATCTGGTTTTTTTCAACCACGTTTAGTTTTCGAGATATTCTTATTTTAATAAAATACTGATATTGGAACATTAAATACGTATTTACATATTATGATAACAATGGTCGGCAAAAAAAACCAAGTCGGAAACTTCAACCTTGTTATGTGATTTTTTCTATCACGTCTAGTTTTCGAGATATTCTTATTTAAATAAAATAAAATGACAAATATTTAAATATTATTAAATATAACAATTGTCGCAAAAAAAAGTCGGGAGTTTTAATGGACTTTTATGTGCATAATCCAAATCTGTTCACAGATATTTTCTATCACATTCAGTTTTCGAGATATTCTTATTTAAATAAAATAAAATTTTAAAATATTTAATATGTAGTTATTGTGATAACAATGGTCGGCAAAAAGTCAGGAGCTTGAACCTAATTATGTGCTTTTAATAGACTTATATAGACTTAGATAGATTCTATCACGTCTACTTTTTTTTAGATATTCTTATTTAAATAAAACAGTGATATTGAAATATTTATTAAACTTAGCCCATTATTACAACTTGCCTTTAGCTAAAGTTAGGATTTTGTTGGAGCGATAAATAGTTTTTCGTTATTAAAAGTAAGCTAAAATCCACTTTTGCTATCACGTACTATAAGGACAAGTTATAGCAATATACATTATCCTCATTATTATAACAAAAAATTACTTATTGCTCTAACAAAATCCTCACTTTAGCTAAAGGCAAGTTATAATAATGGGCCTTAATGTGTTACTTAATGTTTGTCAAAGTAAGTACCTGCACTTAATAGTGTATAAAATCAAAATTTGTGCATCGATTTTCATCATTTATGGCTTATTTTATTCCTACATAGTGTACCTAGCTTTCCGATTTAAGTGTTTTAAAAGTTTTTGAAACCAAAAATATTTTCATTCATTAAAAATATTTTATTTTCGCCACCAATTTCTAAATTACTCCGAAACAGTTGAAAACGAAAAAAAAAATTATGTAAAGTTGACTTAAACGTAATTTTATTCCGCATCTTTTAGTGTTTCAATTATTAAAATCGAAGAAACCATTAAAGATTTATTTAGAAATAAGTAAGCGTGGTCGCCGTGTTTAGGGGAACAGATTAGCCATGCCCATAAAAAAGTTGTACATGATAATCGAAAACTGAAAGCGGATTTGAGTTTCACAAGTTGAGATCACTATATTCCACATGATTATGTTTAGGGAGCAATTTATTTGCAGACTATTGTTATCATAATGTTTTCGCCCTTATCAATATGATGCAGAAACTTTTTCGTTTTGTAATACTAACTAGAGCAGCATTTAAGACACGCAAAATCGCCTTCTTTAGGCTTTCGGCTTCCGCTTATATGACATTCTTATCTATAAATTAATGTGCTTTTGAACGTCTGAAAATTGTTACTTAATCTACTCTACTCAAGCCATTATTGAGTTTAGCATTAGTCTTGAGAGATGAAAGCCTAGTTCTTACGGATGAAGCATTTTCATTCTTGAATGTTTTTCGACTGGACAAGCCCATCGAAATCGCCTAAACCCAAATCGTCTAAAATACTCACGATAAGTTGCCTTTACAAGTGGCTTTTTGAAAGAAAAAAAAAATAATTAAATACAACTTGCTGCAAATGCAAGCTTCAGTAAGGGTGCCTCGGTGGTCTAGTAGGTAGTGTGCTAGTCTATCAGTTAGAGGTTGTGAGTTCGATTCCCACCAAAGACTCTGGAATTTTTCACTACAATTTTTCAGGAAGATCAAGAAGGATCACGGTTGTAATCTGGGTGCCTACAAATGGTAAACTACGTTAGTGATAGGTAACGTACTGTACTCTCAAGTATTATCTGGCCAAGTTAAAAGGCAAGATAAGACGATACTTGCAGATTGTGCCTGATATGGAGTTGCTGTGTAGTCTTAGCCTTAAGAAAATGTTAGCATTTACCATAGGCTCTGTGATGAGGAGGACTGTTGATGAGTATCAGTCGTCCGTCTGAAATCACTACAGTCTAAAGTAAAAGGCTAGTGACAGCACGAGACCCTATGAATGTAAGGTATTCGTAATTTTCTAGATGGATACCGGAATCATTGTGAAAGGAAAGGGGTCGAAATGGAAACCAAGAAGTTTGCGGTCTGCTTCCGCACAAAATAATAAGCTTCAATAAACTGTATTGTTAACATTTACATTTATATTTACATTTACATATACATGGCGTGACCAAGCCAATGTAAACTAAGACGGTGTAAATTAAAGAATATACACAAAATCTAAAAGGCAACTTTAGACATAAAGTAAAAATATTTTAGAATCCATAATAAATTATTCTTTGTTTAAATTTACAAAACTAAGTAATTAGTTTTACTCTAATTTAAACTGCAATATTTTATTTTACGCTTTTTGTAGCGACGTAAAACAAACAACCAGTCAGTCCACCTCTAAATATTTCATTACAAAACGGCTTTTAAATTGATTCCACTTTCATTTCAAGAAATATTTCCCTTTTTTCCATTAAAAAATGCCAAGTAAATAACTTTATTCTGTGTGTGTTTGTATTTAAATAACTTCGTTTTAAATAATTCAAAGCCTTCAGGGTTGTAAATCCGACTTTCATTTTTTTTTTACCTTCAGCTTAAGACAAATAGGCACTGAATATTATTTACCTTAACCTAGTTCTTTTCTGAGTTGTTGATTTTTTTTTATTTCAGTCTTTCGGCTATCCATGAAATTCTTTACAAATAGAATTACCTTCTGTATTTGTACGTTAAACAAACATAATAAAAATGAAAATGTTTCTTTTGCGATACAATCTCACTTGGAGTGCAACCTTATGAGGTAGAAAAAGTAAAAGGAATTAACAGATAACACTGTAGATTTTAAAGTTGAGGGGATAAAATGAAAACATTAAAAAAAATACTTCAAGCAGAACTGTTGCTATTCAACATGTTTCTAAATTAAATGCCAAAATGTTAAGTGCCAAAATATTTTTATACAACATACATAGTTTACACTGTTTCCTTTCTATATTTTAAAAATAATTTTATAAAAATAATTTTTGTTTAAAAGACAGGTAATTTAGATAATTTTGTGTTAACTATTTTTCAATAAAACTTTTTTAAATTAAAAATTGTGTTTGTTTATATTAGGTTTAAAATTTTACAAGTTTGAATTCTTGATTTTATAAAATACTTACAACATTAAAAAAAATGTTATACGTACAAAAAAAATTGTTTCACCATTTAAAGGTTTTAATCAGCTTTAAATTAAAGTTCAATTAACTTCTTAATTGATTCAAATATATATTTATTTAAAACAGAAGAAAAAAAATCTAAATTAAACCGTTACTTGAATCAATTAATTATTTAATTAAATCTTAATCTAAAACCAATTAAAACCTTTAATTGGTGAAAATAGTTTTTTTTATAAAAAACCTCTTATTTTTCATAAAATATTAAAACGTTTTTAAATGTTAAGATTTACAAAACCTGGCCATAAATTTTATAAATTATTATTTGCTGGAAATTTATTTATAATTAATATATTATAATTTATATATTTTACAATTAATATACTTCACTTATCGAGCATAGTAACAAAGACATATACGTTTTATAGTGTAAGAACCCAGAGTCTTTGGTGGGAATCGAACCCAAAACCCCCCAACTGTTAGTAGGTAATATAATCTTACAAACAAAGAAAGAAAGAAAACTTTAAATGTGCCATTTAACGTCTTTAAATAATTTTAATAAGATATTTTTTGTGAGAGTGATCTTTCTCTTATTTTACGCTCTTCTTATATTGATTACTGCTGCCATTTTTGTGACAGTTTAAAACGTATTGTACCTTTATTTTTATCAATATTTCAGTTATAGATCAAAGAGCTGGTAATTTACAATCCGTACAGTGCTGAGAAATGCTAATCAATGGCAAAAGAGTGAGTAAGATTCACATTAAACCACTACCCTTCAATATTTTACTTTACTTAATGTGGAGCACCTTAAAAAATATATTATAATATTGCAATTATTGCATTTTATGCTGACAACTTTTTTGAACATTTGAAAAATTTCTGAAGATTTTGGCGATTTTTTTCTTGTGGCAACTGTGAAAGCGAATTTATATTTTTTGAAGGATTTTTTAAAATTTATTTAAAACATGTTTCTAGTATGGGCACCCCCATTACTGCATAATTTTTTATATTTTTATTATTGGTTTTTATAGAAGCCAAAGTAAAACAAATCTCAATTGTTTACAATTATGGTACAAGGTAACCTATATTAGAATTATGTACATTAATAAGGACTTGTTGGCATCCTTGTTGTGTACGGATATCCAAAAAAATCTCAGTATGGGGTTATGAGTTTCATTTCCTTTCAGCAAACACTTGGGATATTTTCACTGTAACCATTTAAGTTCTTTGTTACTATGCTTCATTAATTAAAATATAATTTGTAATATTGTTACATTTCATATATAAATATAAAAGAAAATTAATACCAGTTATAAGACTGTTTTATTGTTTTTGTTATTATTTTGTAGGGGGATACCCTAACAGACCACTAACTTCTTCATATGTCCCTTTTCGACGGCCTTGATTCTTCAATGATTTCTGGTATCCTATTGGAAATTTTATGAATACCTTACATTCATTGAGTCTCGTGCTTGTTACTAGCCTTTTACTCTCGACTATAGTGATTTCAGACTGGCGACTGATATATGTCGCCTTTCTTCCTCATCACAGAGTCTATGGTAATTGCTAACATTTGCTTAAGACCTTAGTCCCCAAAGCATATCCATTTAGGAAGTGGTCCAAAGCCATTTTATGTTGGTCTTTTTCCATGCACAGTCTGCAAGTTTCATCTTAACTCGATTTTACTTGATAGTCGGTGACCTATTATAGCCATCCAGAATATATCCAAGCTCCTTATTGATCTTTCTACCAACTTGTAGTGAAAAATTCCATATTCTTAGGTTGGCATCGAACTCACACCCCGGACTGATAGACTATCACACTTGTCTTGTAAAATATATACCGATTTGAAGTTCCAATATATATACCGATTTCCATTTTTTTAATAATATTTTCCTTTTTCATACAAACCAGTTCTTCTTTAGTACACTGTAGTTCGTTTATACTATCTACCAATTCAATTTAAATAATATTTTTAGCGCATACCGCTAATTCCTTTTTTTTTTTTTTTTTTTGTGAAACTTAGAATTCCTAGTGAATTTTCGAATTTGTATCAATTCTAAGCTATTTGCGAACATTTTTGGTTTAAGTTAAAAAAAGATTTTATTTTCAATTTTTTTTTAACATATTTTTTTTTTTTTTTTTTTGTTAAATTTAGATTTTTGGTGATTAACCAGTTTCTTTTGTAAGTTTTAAGTTTTAATAGAAATTTTGAATATTTTGTTTTGAAACCGTAGGAATCATATTTTGGCGCATCGTATAATTAATTAAATCGGTTTTGAATCTTTAGGTAACTAACATTATCTGTCTATTAATTGTTAACTTGGCGCTTTCCTCAACCCATATATTCCCAATTAATTATCATGTTTATTTTTAATCATCTTTATCAATCAGATAATTTGCTTGTGAAAATTAAACATTTATGAGCAAAAATTGTTCGGTCTCCAGTGTTGAATAAATTAAATATTAAATGCTGATACTAAAAAGAATCAGAACAACTTATGTTTTACATTTAATTAAATAAATATAAATTTTTATTTACCTTAAAGACAGTTCTTCTAGTAAGTAAATAAGTGTAAATGTTCACTATTAGTTGATGTGAAAGTGTAAGTAACAAGTAACAAGTAACTAATTCTATACCACTTACACACATTGAAATAATAATTTTGGTCCTTCGAACCTCTACCACAGCGTCATGGTAAAAAATTAATGACGCACGATTTTAATATCATGGTCTTCTTCTTATTCTTCTTTATTCTGCTTACAAATAGCAAATTGCTGTTGCATTTGTTTTGCTATGGCCTCAGATGTTCAAAACATTTTCTACCTATCATGAAGGGAATCCATGTTTTACTTTAGCATTACTTATGACTTTATCTTCTCTATACAATACACGATTGTATATGTATGGGTATGTACGTGTTAGTTTCTCCAACATGCATTTGTTCGTACAAATTTTCATTAACAATAATGTAGATGAAAAACTAAAGTTTCAAAGTAAAAAAAGAAAAAAGAAAAAATTCTTTAAGTTGAAAAATATTCTTTTGTAAAATGGAGAAAACAAAACCAATAAAAAATTCAATTGAAATTAGAATGAACACAGAGCAAATTTCTTTGAAAAAAGAAAAGCATGAAGATAAAACTGAAATGAAAAACAATGCCCCAGCTAGAAATTCCCGATGTTATTATATATTCTATTCATTTAATATTGAGAACAAGAAAAAAACTTACACATACCAGAAATAACCCAAGAAAACAAAAAAAAAAAAAAAAAGAAATTTCATAACGTGTCGGAATAAAAAAACTTGTTAGAAAACTTAATTGAAAATTTAATGCAACAATTTTTTTTCTTCTAAATTAATATTTTTTTAAAGAAAATTAAAACTTTTTATGCTTTAGAGGAATATAATTTTTAAATTTAAATTAAATTAAAAATATTTTTCAAGGGTGTCCCAACGATTTTAAATTACCCTCGTTTGTGGCCCGAAGTGTCAAAGCAAACTAAAAAAATAATTTGACTGCTAAAGCTAATGCACAAGAAAACCACACTTTTTCATTGTTGAACAATATTGGAAGCCCACTTCTTCGCTACAAATTTGATGGCTTTTACATCAGGCAAATTTGACACATTTGACGTTCACAACTCACATCTAATTAGAGTTGCCAGATGTAAATTGTTAAAAAGCTTGATATTCAGAATAAAGAGCTTGATTGTCCGGTGCGTATGTTCACGCGGAGAAAAAATATGGTTGTAGTATGGTCACAAGAGTCATATTATGTTCTATGAAACAATATATAGTTGCGATGAAAAAATTTTAGTTGTTTTTATTTTTTTTTAGCATATCATGGGTTACGATAACCAAGTTTAAGTTAAAATTTCATCATTAAATGGTTACTAAGTCCAAAAAACTCAACTATGCAATTTATGGTAAACATCGAGCCACAACCATAGTTTTATAAGTTATACAAAGTTATATAATATTTTTAAACATAATATATTCATAAAAATCTGTGTCCACATACGTCGTGTGCCTGACATTGTGTGTCCTGACATTATTTTTTCCGATTTTACTTTAAAAGTAATCCACACAAAATTTTAAGACACTTACATTTATAGTACTTCACGTTTACGTATTTTCTTTATATAAAGATACCCATCCCTGGATAAAATTCTAAAATATATATAAAATTCTAAAAATTATTATAAACTTAAGCTTGATTATAAATTTCATTGTATGTAATTATTGTAAACCTTTATAAAAGTTTCTTAATAACAATGTAATTCCACAAAGTAAAAATACCATTCAAATACACATTCATATTGCGTCATTATTTTAAAACAACACCATCTGTTGCGAAACCGTTTAAAATATTCCTCATTCAATTTATATTTTGTCATTATTTTAAAGAAGCGCCATCTGATGCGCAACCGTGTTTAAAATGTCCCGCTTTCAATTCATATTTTGTCATTTTAAAATAGCGCCCTCTGTTGCGTAACATCGCTTAAAATGTACAGCTTTCAAAAATAAAACATTGCTTAAAGTATGCAGTACCTTTAAATCGGTAAATCGGCGTACTTTCACTGCTTTTTCTCCATTTTCTCTTGGAAATACGATATTTTTTAAGAAAAAAGTATACCATATTTGAATCAGGATACTAAGGTACCTCCTTACAAAATTTTGTTAAAATCCTTCCAGTAGTTGTTACGTGATGCGAACACAAAAAAAGAAAGAGACACAGACAGACAGGCAGGTAATGAGTTTTTATTTTTTATTTTATAATTTAACCATATAATGTTTGATATTTTTATACTTTAACATAAATATGGTTATATTTTACAATGTTAGTGTTAGTTTAAACAATAATATATTTCTAAAATAAATATGTTATTACCATGTTTGATAGTAATGTGGTTTGACTACAATCATATAGTTGTATCATAATCTTAATCATAATCTTAGACTATGTTTACCTAAACCATATTCTTTGTGTGCGCTACATGCAAAGAAAAAACATGGTTGAGGTAACCTAGAGCAACATGTTATGGTTGAATTATATGGTTATATTCAAACAATATTATTTTAAAACATAATAATATTTTAAACATATTATTGTCGTACATAAAAATAACATTGTAAAATACAAGAATAATTATGTTTATAATAAAAACATACTATAATATATTGTGAAACATGTAAATGGGGTTATGTGACAACGTATGAATATATTTATAAAGAAAAAAAAAACAAATACACAAATATTTCCATTTAGACTTACATACGTATTTCGATATTTTCTGCTTACCATTTTATATGTTTTATATTTTTAATTTAAAACTATCATTTATAATAAAAAACAAATGTATTTGTTGACAACAAATGTGTATGTAATGTTTTACGCTTTTAGATGAACCGATAGCTTACACACATATTTCTGAACTGAAAAAAGGCCAAAATCAAATTATATATTTTTAAAACCAAATATTATTTGTTTATTTTTAGTCATACTTAACATACTATGTTTAATAATAATATATTATGGCTAAAAATATAATTTTATTTTTAAATATTAAAAATAATTTGGTTGTGGTTTGAATTTCAATATGGTTCAAATCAACCATGTTGCTTTTTTGGTGCGTATAACCATTGAATGATTAACTGTTAACAAAAACTTGTTTATCGTGACCAAAGTATTTTTTAAAATAACTATAATTTGTTCAGAGTAAACATCTATTGTTACAGAACATATTGTGTTTGCCGTGACCATACAATAACCATGTTTTTTCATTGCGCGTAGCAGAATCGTGATACCAATTTGCCTGGTATACTAATTCATTCCCTCGCTTGATTTCTTCATGATTCAATAAAAAATTACAACCTTAAGAGAATAAAAAATTGATTTGGGAGCTGTTTTATCATGTCCTACTTGTTATGCAGATTATATTTAAAAAATTTTAAATTTTTTAAATTAAACTTTTTAAAACTTTCAGTTTGTTTAACAAAGCTTTTAATATAAAATGTGTATCTATTTAGCATTTTTTAAATTTTTTTAATCGTTGATTTACTGGTTTTTTGTTTCTAAATTGTATATATCGTTAAGTATTTGCCGGATTTTTAAGGTTTTTCCAAATTTTTATCGTTATGAGATCATCCTATAGCTCGAATTATATCGAAAACTGCCTGAAAACAAACAGGGGTTCAAAAGAGATCAATTAATATTATAGGCTAACTAATTTATATATTACACCACAGGCTAACACACTTATAACATACCGCTTTTCCCTTTACTTACAATTTAACAAATTAGCCCCCACCATAACCTTTTTCTCCTACAATGATGAAGAAGGTTTAAAATTTTGTTTTGAACTTTATTCTGCTGAATGCAATAAATTTATTTGCACTTTACTTCGTTTACATTTCTTTTTAATATCATTCAATACCTTGTTTTTACAATAATAACTTTTACTGCAATATGTTGTGCTAAAGCACCCCCTGAGGAAGTCATTTGTTGCACGGCTAACAGGAAGTAGAAAAAATCTTGTGTAAAACATATTTGGTGCACTCGTTTTATTAATAACTTGTGTGTAAAACACTAAGGAGTATTTATGACCTCTTTTTCGCACTTTCACATTTATTTGTATTCGTAAATTGCTTTACGAATGTTTCGAACTCTACACGTAAGAAAATAATTTAGTACTTTATAGCAAAATTATTTTATAGTAAAATTTAGTAGAGGAGAAAATAAGCAATGGGCAAAAGTAGTTCAGTAATGAGGGATTTTTAGTTTAATCAAGCAATTTCGACGTATTTAGAATAAAAAATGAACACAGGCTTTCTATAGACTTAATAAATATGTATGAATAAATATGAATTATGATTTTTGTTTGTCGTTCTAATTTAATTGGTAATAATGCCGAACACTTATGTAGTTGAAATATAAAACTGTTTCAAACACCCAGCTTTGAGATTTTGGCTGAAAAACAAAATATCTATACATATAATAAAATAGTAACTCATTTCCTTTATTTGTGTTGGCATCACGTAAGATCTACTGGATGGATTTTAACAAAATTTTGTGAAGAGGTACCTTAGTATCCTGTTTCCAATATGGATACTTTTTTCCCCAAAAAGTACGCCGATTTTTTTACCGCATTAAAGGTACTGCATACCTTAAGGCACTTTTTTTTAATGCAATATATTTTCAGCAATATTGCGCAACAGATGGACCTGTTTTGAAAATAATCAGTAACTTATTTTCCGTCTGTCTTTTACACAGCTTTACAATAATTTTTGAATTTTAGAATTTTATATCAAATTTAAAATTTTATCCAGGGATATAAAGTAACTACGTAACGCGTCTAAAATTTGTTGTGGTTTACTTTCGAAGCAAAGTCGAACAAAATATAGTCCACAACGAGTGTTGGCATAGGTAGCATTCAAATAAAATTTATTTAAAAATGTGTTTTATTTAAGACGGAAAAATAAAATATCCTGACGTAAAAAGTAAAACTCTTCAAAAAAGTTTTATTTTATGAAGGAAAAAATAAAACACTCTTTTTAAGATTTTTATTTGAATTTTTATTTTTTCCTTAAAAAAATAACTCTTAACTATAGAAATGAGATTGATTTTCGAAGATCCCCATGGATTTTGAAAGAGCTCGTCAATACAACTATTAATAGTATAGATCTCCGTTGACTCTAACATAAAGAGTTTTGAGTTAGATTTGTTGATAACTGTTATTTACGGTCCCTGTTATATATTTTAAATATATCCCCTACAATAAAAAAAAACTTTATAATCATCATATCGCTCCTTTAATGCAAGATAGTCATATCTCCAAAAAAATTTGAATTTTCAAAAATCTGTTGATAGATGGGCAACCCGTACAGCACTGCTGCTAAGAGGTCAGCAAAGAAAAAACTTGGTTGAGGTAACCATAATCTAAGGCAACATATTATGATTAAATTATATGGTTGCTATCAAACCATATTATTACACATTATAATATGAACATATTATGGTTAAATTATCTGATTATAGGATGATGAAAAACTATGAAATGTCATAAGGGAACATTTTTTATAATAAAATTTCCATCTGTTTGTGTTCGCATCACATAAAAACTACTAAATGGATTTTAATAAAGATTTGGGAGGAGGTACCTTATTATCTCGATTCAAATATAGCATATTTTTTTGCCGCAAAAATATCTTATTTTCTAGAGAAAATAGAGAAAAACAAGTGAAAGTATCCGATTTCCGAAGTACAGCAAACTTGACAGCATTTTTATTTTGTAAAGCAGGATATTTTAAACATTATTTACAGAACTATACAATAATATTAGATTTTTATATGAATTTTAGAATTGTAGGGATGGGTACCTCTATAAAAAGAACATATATAAACGATAACTCAAGCACTACAAAAGTAAGAGTCTTCTAATTTGGTGTGGATTACTTGTAAAGAAAAATTGATGAAAGTATTGTCATGACGCCCACAACTTGGCGGTCATAGCTAGTAATAACCTTTTTATCCTACAATCTAATTTTGAAAAAAAGATTTAACACTTTTTTAATATTTTTCTTATTATTTTTTTAAAAAACAAAAATAAGTCAAACCCGATGAATAAAAACAAACATTATTAGATTACATACAAATAAACATATATCATTTGTTACGAATATATTATGGTTAAAAATTATATATTTTATTTTCAAAATTTATAAATCTTGGGTTATGGTCTGAAGTTAAGCAAAAATTATACAGTTTAAACCCACCATGACTAATTTTGTTAGTCTGGTAACCATTTAATGATGAAATCTTTACCATAATTTGTTTATGGTTGTGACAAAGGTAAAGTTAAAACAACTAAACTTTGTTTATCTCAAACATATATTTTACAAAGAACATAATGTGGTTTCTATGACCATATTGCAGCCATAGTTTTTTTTACGTGTAAGAATTAACTGAATTTAAAAAAAAATTGTTTGCTTCGCTCCACTGTAAGTGACAGTAAAGATTCTTACAGTGCTTTTTTCCACTTAAAAATACGGCTTAGGAAAAAATTTTCTGACGACGTGATGGTCATTCGACCTCCAATAGATTAAAGGACATTTGTTACATAAAAATGCGTGGTCATAGCGAACAAAAAATATTCCTGATATGAATAGTAAGAAAAAACGGTAGACAAAAGTCTAATGTAAACTTAATACACAGTTATGTACGAGCACTTCATCATCAACTGTGGTAAGCGGTGAAGATAAGCTATAATATACATAAGAGAATTGTAAAACCTTTCCGCATATAAAAAAGAAAGATGAAGAATTAATTTATTTTCTAAGTTTAAGCCCCTGCATCTTAAATTTCTATAAATTTTCTCTTTTATGTTAAATATTTTCTTTGTATTCACATTGTTGAACACAGCAGCAAATTAATACTTTTTATTACACAACTTTTTGTTCTATTTGAAAATTAAAATTAAAAAAAAAAAAAAAAAACACAGAAGACCACCCACCCACCTTGTTAACTTTAGTATGCAGCAACTAAGGAACGATAAAACGATCTTCCTAAATGCACTCTCACTCACACTGTCGTCTTTTTTAATTGTATTTACCTTTACAGAAACGAGAAACAGTTACATTGTTGTTACTTCTTTATTGTAGCCATTAAAATTTGCATTTAAGATGGTAGTGAGAGTTGCAAAACCTACTTATTTACTTATGCCTGAGAGTGTAGAGTTGTAGTGCCAGTGTATGCGTGAGTTTATATGTAATTTTAGTATTGTTTTTATTGCTTTACAAACAGGTGTTGAGTATTAATGAAAATTGTTGTGGTTGCTTTATATTTTTCATTTTTTTATTTGTTTAAATTAAAGCTTTAATGATAAAGACCGCACAGTGGAATTGAATAAAAACTGAATTTATTGAATTTTTTTTTTTTTATGTGCGTGAAGATGATTACGTCGATTTAAATACATTTTTGGAAATATATAGCATGCGATAAAGAAAGTTTTCCCATACATTTAGTACGTATTCTGCACAGATTTTTGGACTTTTTTAAGAAATATTGTTACTGTTTCCATAGCCATCCTTCCCAGAAAAACAATTTTGATGGAATAGGAACACAATAAATTATACACAGTAACTATGAGTGAATAACACCGAAGACTAATGGGCTTGCAGAGTTTTCATAACCAAATTTGAATAAGTATGAGTAAATGTTGAACATAATAACAATGAACTTGAGCGAGTTCAAGCAGTTTTATGCTTTCAGTTAAACACGCAACAAACAAAAAAAAAAACGCAAAATTTTTTAAAAACACTATTTACGCTCATTTTAAGGTCTTCATTTCTTAAGAAATGAATAGAAAAAAAAAAAATAAACAAAAAACCACTAGTGCAAGCAACACGCTCTAAGCCTTCTCCAAATGTTCTACACAGCTACTAAACACTGACCCCCATATTTATAAAAAATAAAATATATTTGAAATATATTTTAGAACTAATTTTTCATACAAAAGTTGTTCTAAAATTAATTTCAAATAAGTTTTATTTTTCATAAATATGGAGGTGAGTGTTTCGAACATGAGACGAGTAAACACGGCGCTCACTAGTATAGAAAGTTCGATTTACTCGCTCAGTTCATTGCACGTATGATACGAACAGAGCTTTGCTCACTAATAATATGGTAATATGGAGTAGGCATGTGTTCAGAGTAAGCTAGTTTTTGTTTGAGTATGAACACTTCTTCATGAGCTTATAAGCACACCCATTTGATGAGCTTGCTCAGGCATCTTTTTAAAATATTGTATCACAATCAAAAAAATAAATATACTTGTTTAGTCCAACCAGTGCTCGACAAAAAAAAATGTATGTTTCACGGTTACTGTAATTTGCGGGTTATCCCTCTGATGTACGGATGAGAGAAGCAGTGTCTCTCCTTCTTAGTCGAATGAAACCAGGTTTATTTAGTATGTTACGGGCCAGTGGATTCGGATGAGTTGCAAGCTTTTTTAAATACCTTATGGCAAGTTTCGCTATTTCTGCTTTAACTGATGGTACGTTTAGATCTTTATAAATGTTCGAGTTTTTTATATGCCAAGAAGCAGATGTAATTATACGAAGAATCTTATTTTGTCGCCTTTGAATTTTTTCTACATTGGTAGGTGAGGCAGTCCCCCATAATTGAATGCCATAACACCATATTGGTTTTAGAATTGACTTGTATAATAAAGTTTGCAATCTAAAGCTAGCGTAGAATTTCTGCCAATTAGCCAGTTTAGTTGGACTGCTTTCAACTTCATTTGTGTTAACTTTGTTTCTATGTGGCGTTTCCATGTAAGGCGCCGATCAAGATGTATGCCGAGATATTTGACGTCTGAAAGCTGAGGTATCGTTTGGTTATTTATCCGAATAGGGGGTCAAGATTCTCTACGCAGTGTGAAAGTTTTGCGAGTACATTTTTGTTCATTCACTTTCATTCTCCATTTCTTCAACCATTTTTCTAAATTAAATATGTGGTCTTGTAAATATCGTGATGCTACTTCGGGTCTTTCGTGAATGCTCAAAAAAGCTGTGTCGTTAGCAAATGTCGATGTGTGAACTCGGTTACTAGTTGGCATGTCTGAAGTATACAATAAGTATAAAAAGGGCCCTAATATACTACCTTGGGGAACTCCGGCTTCGATTGGCTGGGGTGAGCTCAAAAAATCTCCTTCTTTCACAATAAATTTTCGTTCGGTTAAATAACTATATAGCAGCTTATATAGGTTTACGGGCAAATTCAGTTTTAGCTTATATATTAGGTCTTCATGCCATACCTTATCGAATGCTTGAGAAACGTCGATAAAAAGCGCAAAGCAGTATTTTCTCTATTCAAAAGTCTTCTTAACAACATTAACTTACCCATTCATTCTTTCTGTGCTTTTATCTGTTGATTTTAATATGACAACATCCTACAAGTCAAGTGTCATTTAACACACCAACAAATTTATTTCTATAATTTTTTTCGTTAAAAAAAAACAGTTTCACTCAGATTTAGGTAATAAACTGTCTATAAGAGGCTTGCAATTCTTACATATTACGATTAAGCGCCTCCAAATGTGCGCCTTTTTAGTCCACCGGGTATATATCAAATTGTGGTAAATGTGTGCGTTTATAACTAAAATACTTAGTATGAGTGTGTATGATTTTGAGAAAAGCTGCAAGAATAATTTATTAAATACTTTTATTTACGCTTAATACACAATGTCATTAAAACAGCACAATAAACTTTAAATATTCAACAGCTTTTAATAAAAAGTAACCTCCTTAACCACATTTACACACATTTATACACAAATACACATACACATAAATACGCTTGTTAAGCACACCAAGGAGTGTTTAAGTATTTAATAAAACACGGTATTATTGTCATTATTACCGTCATCAGCAACGTAATAAAAATCATAATATTTAATATTTAATAATACACACACGTGCATTACTTCTTTAATACACATAATTAATTTATTGCTTTAAATACACACACAGTTTCATTATGTTGTGAGTGTATTAAAATACATACATACAAAAAAACAAACTACTATTGTATAGTATTGTATTGTGTAGCAACTTACTGACGTGTATTTAATGAAATGTTTACGAGTAATAATCGTTAAGCAACTGATGTAATTAATCTTAAGGTGAATTATTCACTATTGTATTCATTCAAATTGTTGGCCCTTTCAATTTTATATTTTGGAATTTTCCTCTCTTTTACTTTTTTTAAAGCGGATTTTTATAGCTTTGTACACAGAAAAAAATATTTTCATCAATTAAAGGTTTTAATTTTAATAAATTAATAAAAATTTTCCTAATTAAACAATTAAACAAATAATTGAATCAATTAATTAAAAAATTAATTAAATCAATTAATTAAACAATTCATTGAATCAATTAATTAAACATTTAATTGAATCAATTAATTAAACAATTAATTAAATCAATTAATTAAACAATTATTTGAATCAATTAATTAAACAATTAATTGAATCAATTAAATAAACAATTAATTGAATCAATTAATTAAACAATTAATTGAATCAATTAATTATTTACAATTAATTGAATCTATTAATTATTTACAATTAATTGAATCAATTAATTATTTACAATTAATTGAAGCAATTTATTAAAGAAATAATTGAATCAATTTGTCCAATACTTTGGACACTTAAATTATATATAATTTTTATTAATTATACAATTAATAAGTGTTTTAAATTTTTAAAAGAATTGCATGAAATGAATTGAATCATACTAAATTTAACCAAACTGTTGACTTAGCAACCATAAGTAGTAGTTTTATCCGAATCGGTTTGTACTAAAAAAAACCATAGTTTTTGGTTAGCATGAATCGCTTTAAATTTTTTGATTGTATTTTAAAGCTATTGCATTTTAACTACCAAGGAAGAAAGTCAATTTTATAGAATTATTATCACAATTTGATTTTTAACCCAAATACATACGTACCTACTAAATACTTACCTGAAGAAACTTAAATACTTACCTGAATAAACCTAAAACTATTTGTATACTAAACATGCAATTACTTACCTTGTTATTATTTAAAAGGCGCTAATAAAAGGTGAGCATTAAAACTAAACTCCCACCATTGCGACATTAAACTAATTATCTCTTTATATCCCAACATTATAATCTCTCGGAGACGACAGGTTACAAGTAAGGTTTTTCTTTAAAGAAGTTGGCCCTCCAGCAATTTACACATTCCCCCTTGTGCCGTCATCTACAAAGAGAAATCACATTTAATACAAACAGCAATTATATTCAAGCCAATTGTATTCACAATTAATTATTTAATTAGGATTTTCTTTTGTTCTGTTTTACACAAATATATATTTGAATCAATTAAAACATTAATTGAGCTTTAATTTGAAACTGATTAAAACCTTTGTTTGATGAAAAAAAAAATTCTGTGATTTGGTTTTTGTCTTACTACAGAAAACTATTTCAATCTATTTTGCAACAATTAATTTTTTTATTACAAAAATGTAACAATTTGTTCTTTTAAAGACTTAAAATGTGTACGTCAAAAACTTGTGGTTTTTTTTTGTTCTCTTTTTGAAAAAGTAATATTTTTTTTAAAAAATAAAATTTCTGCCACACTGTGCATTTCAAAGGACGTCTAACGCAAATTTCTAATGAAATGTAAATAAATTTTTTTTTTAGATTGTTTTGAACAACAGGATAGGATAGAGTATGTATAAAATAGAACATTAGGTAAATGAACCGACCAGAACCCCCCCCCCCCTCCTTGCTATTCTGTCAATTACTCGTACGCTCACTTTTGTTAAATTTTTCTATAATTATTGTGTAAAAATGTGGCGGAATACACACTGTGTAATTTTTTAAGTCATGGCAAAACAACCATATACGGACACCACTACGTGATAAAAGACCAAAAAAAAGACCCCTGTCTCCCAGTTTTGCCCAAGATTTTTTTTATGGGCCCTCAAAGATGTGGGCCTTGATGTCAGTTTTGCAAAAAATTATCATTTACTCAAGCTCATATTTTGCAAACCGTTTGAAATTTTGATACACTCTCTGAGGCAAAGTTGTAGCTCTTTAGTTTTTAATGTTAAATTTTGACTACTTCTTATGACACATATTGATTATTATACACTCAGTGTCAATTTAAAAGAATCTTTATATTATGATGCAAAAAATAAGCCCATATACCTTAATGGGTCACCCTTTAATTTTTAGTGTTGCATTTTTAACACTTTTTATTGTAGCAGTCATAGAACTGTATAAATTTCAAGCGTCTGCATATAACGATTCATCAGCTAAACTAAATGTACCAAAAAAACGTCTTTAAAGGGTGTCCCATTTATCTTATTTGCTGTTACAGCTAATATAGCAATACACATACTGATTATTACACAGTGCAACACGGAAAAAAATAACCATATACGGACACCACTACGTGATAAAAGACCAAAAAAACAAGCCTGTCTCCCAGTTTTGCCCAAAGTCCTCCAAGTTTTTTTTTATGGGCCCTCAAAGATGTGGGGCCTCGATGTCATTTTTGCAAAAAAAATGATCATTTACTCAAGCTCATATTTTGCAAACCGTTTGGAATTTTGATATACTCTCTGAGGCAAAGTTGTAGCTCATGTCATAACAAAAATTGTGAACATATAAAATCAAAAAAACTTCATCTTCAAGGTCAAAATCGCAAAAAACTTTAAAAAATTCATTTTTTACCTTTTTTCCCCTGTTCAGGTCCATAGGTAGCAAACCGTTCAAAATTTAAGGAAACAATCAACTACAAAAATGAACCTAAGATCGCAATAAACAATTTTCTAGAACATATGAACTTCCTAGGAATGATTCTTAACACCGTTTAGGTAGCGCTTAGGTAGCCGCAAAAGTGAAAAAAAACCTGGAGGACTTTGGGCAAAACTGGGAGACAGGGGTCTTTTTTTTTTTGGTCTTTTATCACGTATTGGTGTCCGTATATGGTTATTTTTTTCCGTGTTGCACTGTGATATTGTTGAATTTCCACATTCAAGGTTGGTTGTGGGTCATTTGTCACACACCTCTTGACTTTAAAAATAAATACAATATGTAGTCTTAATCACATATACCCACTATATACACATCTTGCTCCAAGGACGGCTTAATGAAACGGCATTAGTGGAGTTCGTGAAATAATCATAGAACTTTTTTAAAACGAATTTGAAAAAAATAGTTTTTGCATAGAAATGAAATTTGAAGTCAAGCTTAAGTTCATTTTATTCCCTCGAAGAAACAATAATTTAAATTACGAATTAGGTGATTATTATTAAAGAAAAATTGGAAAAATTGGAAAAAAAATCTAGACAGTTATATCAGTCATTAGCACTCTTCGTATCTAGCTACTTTTCCAATTTTGTAATTTAAATTTTTCTTTCTTAGAGAGAATAAAACAGATTTAAGCTTGACTGCAAATTTCATCTGCATGTAAGATAAATAGTTCGACTAATAAAATTTCAAATATTCAAAAGTAGTTTTTAGTACAAATTTCTTGTGTGGGTATATGGTACCCATCTCTGTTTTTCTATAATGAACAAAAAATCCTCTCAAGATATTTTTAAATTTAAAGTCTGTTTTTCTTACGTTATTTCTTTAATTCTAATATTTTAGTTTGAAAAAGTATCAATCGGAACTTCTCCCGATTCAAAGTTATAGTCAAAGTTATATGTATGAATGTATGTATGTATGTATGTATGTATGTATGTATGTATGTATGTATGTATGTATGTATGTATGTATGTATGTATGTATGTATGTATGTATGTATGTATGTATGTATGTATGTATGTATGTATGTATGTATATATGTATGTATGTATGTATGTATGTATGTATGTATGTATGTATGTATGTATGTATGTATGTATGTATGTATGTATGTATGTATGTATGTATATTTACAGTAAATGCTATACCAATAACACAAAAATAAATTCGAATTTATCCTCACACACATATCAACATTTACATTATCCAATTGAAGAAGCATGGACTCTGTCATTATGAATCCATATCGGACACCACTACAGTTACAGCTTGATCTGCTTTATTTTCAAAGAAGTCTGGCATAATAAGGCATTCATTCCAAAATTTGCACACAATAATACGTTGTAGTTGCTCCGACTTTTCGCTACCCACCCAGGTGAAAATCTGCTTAATTGCTTAGCTGAAGGAAATACTGAAAAAGATAGATAGACCAAGATAGTATAGATATATCAGGCCCTAAAACTAAAACCCCAACTAACAACAGATGAGCAAGGGTAGACTGCCTAAGGGGAGCTACAGATTTCGCTAACACACAGGTAAGAAAATAGGTATTCAACTACTAGTCCACCTCCCAAAAGCTATAAAGATGAAAGTTGGTATCTACGATAGCACGAAACTTAGTGTTCGAAAATTATCAGCTGACAACCGAAAATCACAAAAAACAAACAAGTGAGGAGACAAGGACCCAAAGTAGTAGTGATTTTTTTCAGACTCCTTCCTTGCTTATGGTCGTATAAAGCGTATTTACCAACAACGCTTAGTTTTTGTGTTTCATTTAACATAATTTTAGTTCTAAAGTTTAGAAAATTAATTAAAAAAAAAAAATAGTAAATAATGTTTACTTATCTGACCGATGTTTTTCAAACTTAATTTTTTTTCATCTCATAATTATCGTTGAAATTTAGGGATCTTTCTAAGAAAACTTCGATATTGGATGGTTATGATTTATTGTTTTTTTATCAATATACTAAACGCTATTTAATTTTAATCGTATTAGATCATGGTAGCGTTCGGAGTGATATTGGGAATTCGACTAATTTTGCGAATGAAATCAAAGGTTTAATTTTGCATAAAATAAACCAAAGCATCCACTGGCCATTTGAAAAGATAGCATAACAAAAATTTAATTTTGTAAAATTCAAGCAGCTCTTATACGTAGTCCAGCTCCTTGAAATACCTGAATTTAAACTACTTTTGATTAGTTTACACAAATTAAAAAACTGTAAAAAAAACTTCTTCCATGGGGACAAGGAACTGTGACCCTTTACCGTGAATGTTTTACGTGATAACAGAATTTTTGTGGCCGCAATTGGTTAATGTTGACATCAGAGAGACAGAGAGAGAGAAAGAGAAACAGACAGATCTTTGCTATCCCCAAAACAGCCATATTGCTATATAGCCGGCCAAGCAATTTAGTTGTTGCATTAGAAATTTCCCTGTTGTATAATTTCTGCGTTTGGCGATGTCAATTGTCCGCCTCGTTCTTATGATTTTAAGCCGCTGTCATTAGAACGACTGAGTTAACATAGGCAAACCTTACACAACTGATGGTCTCAAAGTTTAAACTCGAAGCTGCATTAACGAGATAAGCAAAGCTTTTTTGCAAAACATGTTGAAAGAAGCAGACTTTTGCCGATGTGCTAGAGTTGGGAATTTTTCCGAGATTTTAGTATTTGTTTTTTTTTTTAATTTCCATAATTCTGTTTAACATTAGGAGCAATCTCTATAATTCGTTGTTGTTTTTAATTAAAAAAATAAAAAGCCACAGACATGTTTAAACATGTAATATTTTTAATAATTTGTTTTTTTGTTTTCTGTTTCGAAAGATTAGCATTTTCAACAAGTAAATTATTCTTCTTTTGCGCATTGCAGGAAGTTATTGTTTTGTAGCTTCTGAAGGTTGTATTTCACTAAGTAGAAGTATCAGGAAAAATATTATTAAAAAAGCTTGCTTAAAAAAACTAAACTTTATGTGTTTTTGAACAATTATTCTACAAAGCGCTTAAAATTGTTTACTACTTTACATAAAGTATTATTTTGAACTAATTAAATATGTTGTTTTCTAGTTTATTTTTTATTGTTTTTAAGATTTTTATTTCCTTTGGCTTTTTCCAAATTATCTCATTCATTCTAAAATATAAAATACGAAATAAAAACTCAACACAACAGCCAATTACAGGGAAATTAGCATGAAATAATAATTGGAATAACAGCACGTTAAAAACTAAAATAATATAAAATTAATTAAAATAAAATAATACAATATTTTCCCAGAAATGTTTTTATAAATTTGCCAGTGGCTGAACAGAATTAAAAAACTTTTCAACTTTCTCCATAAGTTATTCATTTTCTGGTGAAAAAATCTTGGTGTTTTCGCATATTATTTTTTAAATTGCCTGAGCAGTCCAGAAAAATAAATCGAAAAGGTGTGCTTTGGATTAACACGCCAAGGGCTACATACCTTCTTACCACCGCAAAATATTAAATCTATTCCAGAAATGCAATTACATTTCAATTATAATGAAAATTTTCAATTACACATTACATGTAATTGTAGTTCGACATTTTCAATTACAATTGAAATTTTCCAATTAAATTCAACTATTTGTTGAATTTAATTGAAATTGGAATTTTTCAATTACAATTGGAATTTTTCAATTACAATTGGAATTTTTCAATTACAATTGTAATTTTTCAATTACAATTGGAATTTTCCAATTACAATTGTAATTAAAAATTACAATTACATGCAATTTGTAATTAAAAAATGCATGTTATTGTAATTTTTAATTACAATTGTAATTGGAAAATTCCAATAGTAATTGAAAAATTACAATTTCAATTAAATTCAACAAATAGTTTAATTTAATTGGAAAATTCCAATTGTAATTGAAAATTCCAATTGGAATTAAAATTACAATTACAATTAAATACAAATATTTGTAATTGTAATTAAGATTTTTTCTATTACCCTTTACATTCAATATGTAATTAAAAAATTACAATTTCATGCAATTTGTAATTAAAAAATTCCAATTACAATTGCAGGTAATTGTAATTGAAAAAATGGAAAATTGTTCAGAATATAATTAAAATTGTTCAATGTTAAGTAGTGATTATTGGCTAATTAAAATTACTTGTAATTGAAAATTTCCAAATTACATGTAATGCGTAATTGAAAATTTTCAATTACAAGTAGTTTTAGTTGACTTTAGTCCCCAATTTAAATATATATAATTGCGTAAGTGACATACCCCAAGACTGATGTGAACATATAATAAATCTACATCTATCAATAACATCTATCTATACATCTATACATATAATAAAATAGTAACGCCTGTCTCACTGTCTGTCTGCTTTTCATTTGTGTTCGCATCACGTAAAAACTACGGGATAGATTTTAACAAAATTTTGTGAGGAGGTACCTTAGCATCCTGATTCCAATATAGGTTCCTTTCTTCGAAGAGAAAAAGGAGAAAAAGCAGTGAAAAACGCATTTTGCGATTTAAAGGTACGACATTTTCAGTTTAAAACTAGGATATTTTAAACACTATTATGTAATGTTAGGCACTATATTCTATACATGAAATATTTTTTTTTTTTAATTTTGTGTCTGGTGCAGATATTAATTCAAATGGCATTCAAATTGCATCATGCAAAAATCATTTCCAAGAGAAAATAGAGAAAAACTAGTAAAAGTACTTAATTCAACTTGATAGCACCTTTTATTTTTGAAAGCACGATATTTTAAACCCTATTTTCAGAGCTCTACAATAATTTTAAAATTTTATATAAATTTTAGAGTTTTATCCAAAGATGGGTACCTCTTTATTAAGAAAATATATGAGCCATAACTGAAGCACTTTAAAAGTAAGAGTCTTAAAATTTGGTGTGGATGACTTTCAAAGCAAAATGTGAACAAGATATTGTCAGGACGCCTACAATATGGCGGGCACAGCTAGTACTACATATAATTATAATTGTGAAATATTACTCTGACGATTATTAGAAATAAATACAATACGAAATTGTTAAACATTCGCTAACATTTGTTTTTCGGCATATTACAAATTGTGGTTAAAAAAATGTCTAGATTTAATTATTTCGTCATAATAGTTTTGTTGTATTTATTGCTTTCTTTGTTGTTTTAATAACTTGTTTAAACAAATTCATAAATAGCTGAGAAATTCAAATACAAACTTTGATTTTTAATTTATTAATTCTTTGCACGTTTTTAGAAAAAATGTTTAACAACAATTTTTGTTTTTTCATCATATAGTACTTGTGCAACAATAGTGTGTTAACTCAAAATTTTAATATTTTCGCTTTATGCAAACAATCGATAGATTGTGTTTATTACTATATAAAAATCTGACATTATTTTGAGTGCCCTTTTGTTAATACGAACTGAAAAACTATTAAAACAACGCCATCTGTTGCGTAAACGTGCTTAAAATATACCACTTTCAAAAGTAAAAGATGCCTTAAAGCAAAGGCCCCCAACCAAAAAAAGTGGTTAAAATGAAAATGCATTAGTTTGCTAAATATTTACCAAAGTGACACAAACCTACCTTGTTGAAAGCTGGTATGCTACTGACTTAAAATTTTTACATGTTTTGTTCTCTTTGTAAGATTTTCGTTTAGATTGTGTATGTGCTCGCAGACCCTTATGGGTTTGCGTGGGGGCTCTTGCTTAAAGTATACAGTACCTCTAAATCGGTAAAAAAAAATCGGCGTAATTTTACTGTTTTTTCTCCACTTTTTCTTAAAAATAAGATATTTTTGCGAAGAAAAAAAGTATCCTATATTGGAATTAGGATTTTAAGGTACCTCCTCACAAAATTTTGTCAAAATCCATCCAGTAGTTTTTACGTGATGCGAACACAAAAAAAAAACAAAGACAGGAAAATGAGTTACTATTTTATTATATTTTTAGATTAATAGGTAACCACTATATGTACGGCTGTAAAACGGTAGTGCTCCTGAAATTCTCACTTAAAGATTACAACAACAATCACTGTAAATATAATAAAGGGAGAAGAGATAAAGAGATCCCTTTACGAAAAACATGTTTTGTATAACAATTATAATAACTCGCAAAAGTATGCTTTAAATAATACAACTTCACATTAACAGATAAAATTTTTCAAAACAGTCCAAAATCTCCATTGCAAATGGAGTAAGTAAATGTATCTTGGAACCGGAATATATAATAGACTAAAATTTGCACACAGCGTGTCTAATATGTCCGATTTAACAACAAGTCTTTGAAAATCATAAAATTAAAAATTATACGGCGACCCCGTAAAAAACTTTTATAGTTGAATTACGCTGACAGATAGTTTCAATTAAAACGATTAATTTAAATTTATTGCCTATCAGCCGGACTATATCTTTCTAGTTCGTTTTTCAAGAATTATTTATAGTGATTTTAGTTTAAGGTTTAATATTGTACGCTGCACAGTGGGGCAGAATCAAAACATTTGGGAAATAATATAATAATTTATAAACGGCTAGGCCGATTGATCCATATCATCATGACATCAGCATAGCAGAGGAGTATCTGAACTTAAGTTTTAAAGTTGGCTACTATTCACCCTCGAGGGGTCGCGCTTTGTGTTCTCAAAGTTGTGAACCCCGCACCTGGAAATTCTTTTACAGATTGCCATTTCTTCAATTTTATGCTGATTTTTTTAAATTATACATGGTCTTAAAGGTCTTGTCAATACCTACAAAATGGTATCTAAATTTGCAAATATTAATTTAAAATGATTGACTTATATATTATATTTTATTTCTTAAAAATTTTTGGTCGATGTTTTTCAAATAATGGGTACAATTTTTACCAAATTTTTTTAAATGCTTTATGGTAGTCAGCGAGCCAAATTCTTAATATTTGTATAAATTGGAAGATTGTATCTTTACTGAGTTAAAAACTAGACGATTTTCAATTTAAAATATCCACAATTATTGCATTTTTGTGTACTTTAGCCCAACAAAGGCCGTTAGCGTTCTTTTTTTTTTAATAGAAATTTTTTTAAGGCATAAATAAAAATTTTACATTTCTGTGTAAGCTAAATATATCTGTGTATGCTTAAACAAATTTTATATAAAACTGATCATCCTTGTAGAAGATGGAAGTCCCACATCGAAATTTTGATTTTAGCCTATATATATTTTAAAATGCCAAGGCTGGGATCGAAAAAAGAAGAGTGCTGTAATAAAGCTATATATGCTGTAAATTGTTTCTGAAAGTATTTTTTTTTTTTCGCAATTTTTATTTGTTGTATCTTCAATATAATTGAACTATCAATAATTACTCATATCTTAAGTCTAAAAATATACTTGTTAAGTCCAACCAGTGCTGGGCAAAAAAATGTATGTTTCCCGGTTACTGTAATTTGTGGGTTATCCCTCTGATGTACGGATGAGAGAAGCAGTGTCCCTCCTTCTTAGTCGAATGTAACCAGGTTCAGTTAGTATGTTACGGGCCAGTGGATTCGGATGAGCTTCAAGCTTCTTTAAATACCTTATGGCAAGTTTCGCCATTTCTGCTTTAACTGAGGGCACGTTTAGATCTTTATGAATGGTCGAGTTTTTTATATACCAAGGAACAGATGTAATTATACGAAGAATCTGATTTTGTCGCCTTTGAATTTTTTCTACGTTGGTAGCTGAGGCAGTGCCCCATAATTAAATGCCATAACACCATATTGGTTTTAGAATTGACTTGTATAATAAAAGTTTGCAGTCTAAAGCTAGAGTAGAATTTCTACCAATTAGCCAGTTTAGTTGGACTGCTTTCAAGTTCATTTGCGTTAACTTTGTTTCTATGTGCCGTTTCCATGTAAGGCGCCGGTCAAGATGTATTCCGAGATATTTGACATCTGAAAGCTGAGGTATCGTTTGGTTATTTATCCGAATAGGGGGGCAAGATTTTCTGCACAGTGTGAAAGTTATGTGAGTACATTTTTGTTCATTCACTTTTATTCTCCATTTGTTCAACCATTTTTCTAAATTGGATATGTGGTCTTGTAAATATCGTGATGCTACTTCGGGTCTTTCGTGAATGCTCAAAAAAGCTGTGTCGTCAGCAAATGTCGATGTGTGAACTCGGTTACTAGTTGGCATGTCTGAAGTATACAATAAGTATAAAAAGGGCCCCAATATACTACCTTGGGGAACTCCGGCTTCGATTGGCTGGGGTGAGCTCAAAAAATCTCTTTCTTTCACAATAAATTTTCGTTCGGTTAAATAACTATCTAGCAGCTTATATAGGTTTACGGGCAAATTCAGTTTTAGCTTATATATTAGGCCTTCATGCCATACCTTATCGAATGCTTGAGAAACGTCGATAAAAAGCGCAGAGCAGTATTTTCTCTCTTCAAATGTCTTCTTAACAACATTGACTAACCTGTGAGTTTGTTCGATCGTACTATGTTTTTTCCTGAAGCCGAATTGATAATTTGGAATACATCCTTTGTCGCTTAGAATAGGGTTAAGCTTAGTTATTAACATCCTCTCAAACAGCTTTGACATATTTGACAAAAGGCTTATAGGTCTGTATGATTCAATTTTTGTGTGGTCTTTTCCTGGTTTAGGAATCATGGTAACCAAGGACACCTTCCAATCTGTGGGAAAGTACTCAAAACGTAAAATGGCATTAAAAATAAAAAGAACGATTCTGCGAGCTACACGGGGCAACTCAATTAACATCTTGTTACTGGTTTTCAAATCCGTTATTGCCTTTTCAAGATCACCAAATTCAAATCCTATCGGTACTGCAGCACTAGCCTCGAGAACTGGCAACTCAACTATATCAGTCGATATATTTGGGGTAAAAACCTTTTTCAAATGTTCAGCAAATAAATTTCCTTTTTCGGTATCACTCCTTGCCCAGCCTCCAGCTGAAGTTCGCAAGGGAGGCTTACGTAAGACTGGCCTTTTAAGGTTTCTACAAGCACGCCATAAAGAATAATCTGATTGAGGAGTTGCGTCTAGGTCTCCCAAATAGTTTTTCAGGGATGCTACTCTTCGAGATTCCAGCATGTCTCTTAGCCGGTTCGTGCATTCTTTAAGTCTGCTTTTGAGTTGAGGAGATCTCTGTGATTGCCATTCTCTACGCATTTTTCTTTTTTCAGCCAAGAGCCGTTCGATATCTGCAGAATAAATTTGATTGTATCTAGCTAATTGTCGGGTTATTGTTGAATGTTGGGCAGCTGATTTGAGGTATTTAATGAGCACTATTCCGTATGTAGAGTTTATGGGCAAAAGAGTACAAAATCCCAATTTTGGGATTTTTGGTCCTTATTTTGGGAATTGTGGAATTTCCTTTTTATTAATATTTTGCCATTTTATTTTACTAGATTAACAACACATACACAGAAAATTTTATTTGATTTACTTAATTAATAAAAATTTTATTGAATATCTAAAATTTTTCCTTCCCTCAAATTTGCCCGAAATTTTTGAAATTTTCAGATATGATCAACAAATTTTAAAAAAAAAATTGTTGCCTAGGTTATTTCCAAAATATTTTGATTCTACCCCACAAACATTACGCTTGTGTGTCAGGCTCACACTTGGCCGACTTTTTAGTTGACTATTAAGTAAAATTTTACTTCTTCCAGCATTTCTCGTCTGGGGCCTAGTGCTTATACAGTAATAAATTCATATTTAGCAAAACCTAAAGGTAATAATAATATAAAAACCACTTTCCTTCTTTTGGCTTTGAATATAAAAATTATTGAAATTATTTTCAAAATCTCTACAAATATTGTTGCCAACAAAAATTAACATAACACCATGTTTCTTGCTAATCATTATAAATTATTATTAAAAAACAGCAAAATTGTGTCATAAATGTTATTTAATTTAAGAAATATTTGATTATAAAAATTCCTAAAATTTTATTTTTGTTGTCGTGTTGTATCAAAAATTTTCGATTTTATCATTAAAAAAAATCACATTGAAATTGTTATTTCTTTCCAACGCTGTAAACAAATTAATTTAAATTAAATAAATGAATGGCATTTTAACCTCTTAATTTATGTCACAATTATTTAATATTCTTTTTAAGACATCAGAAAAAAACAACAACAACTCAAAAACATACTCGGTTGGTTGGAATTTTATAAAGTGGCCTTAAGAAAACAACAACAACAACAAAAGCATAAAATTTAAATTAAAATCAAAATCAAAAGATGTTACTGTGCGTTGTGTATGTGTATGAGTGTATGTGTGTGTTATTGTCATCTATTTCATCAGGGCTGTTGTGGTTCGTTTAATGTCTCTAGATGTTTTTGATTTTAGACATACATACATCCATAGATTTTACATTCATATCATATATTTTATAATGTATTAGTGTATAAGTTAACCTTGTCATTATCTGGTTGTATTCTTTCTCTTCATCCTACATCTGCAAATATAAAAATCATCTCATAAATACTAATGTGTATGTATATGTTTATAAGTATGTGTGTGTGTGTGTGAGTAATATATTTACATTATAAACGCACAATTTTCATTTGAGTTTTTTGTTTTTGTGTTTTGAGTGGGCTTTTTATACTTTCACCACCTCTTTTACCTCATTTCCTTTTCCTATATAAATATATTGTTGTTGTTGCTGCTTTACCGTTTCTATTGCAAACTTTCTTTCTGTTTTCTAACCATTATAGGCCTAACAAGGTTATTTGCCTGCCTGCCTGCCTGCCTGTCAGCTTGACTAAAAGCCAGCCGGCCAGCCAGCAAATCTGCTGCTAAAGATATTTTCTAGGTCTGTCTCTCTGTCGAACGTTACAGTTTTTTTTTTTTTTTTAGACGAATATAAAGAAATATGTAGCAAAATATTGTAGCAACAACAAAAAAATTTTATAAATAACAACATTAATTTTAATTAAAATATTTTTCTTTACATTTTAAGTGTAACAACCTGCTTCCTTCTATACGCACCAATGCACTTTTGTGATTTAAAAATTACCCTACAAGCGGTTATTGATGTTCTGCTAACTCTTTTAACGATTTAGATCTTATGAACACAGCATTTTGTGCAGAAAATTTCTATATATTTTCTAGTATCTTGTCAGTTAGTAATATCTAGGCTAGTCTGCAAAGTGTATAGAATTGATAGGGCTGGGAGAGATGGTAGGGCTGGCTTTGACATATTTACAAAAAATAGAATGTCTTTTTAAATATGCAAATAAGAGCAAAGAGCTATGAAATATTTTTGAAAATTTTTTTGCTCTTGCAGATGGTAATCGTAATGGAATACAAAACAGCAATTTTTAGACTTTTTGTATGTCTGTCTGTGTTCACATCATGTAAAAACTACTGGATGAATTTTAATACAAATTTTTAAGTAGATACCTTAGAGAAAATTTGTGAAAGTAGGCAATTTTACCGTTTAAAATTTACTGCAAACTTGACAGCACCTTTTTTTCAAAAAGCGGGATATCTTAAGTATTATATACAGAACTTTGATATAATTTTGGAATTTTATATATTTTTACATATATTTGTTCGCGAGTTATTTATAGTATAGTGGATGGCGACCGCAACTTCAGTTGCGTTGCCTTGCCCACTGGCAACGCAACTAGAAAAAAATTCATATTATGCATGGCAATTTTTTTCAGTTGCCAAGAAGTTATTGTAGTCGTAATTTTGACAGATCGGCAACAGGAAATAAATATAAACAAGCATTCAATAAATAGCAAAGTGGTAGAAAGTCAGTTTTAAGATACAAAAAAATTTTAAAATATAAAATAAATACAAATAAAAGTAAGAAATAAGTGAAATGAAATTAGCATATAAAAATATTATAAAAATCTATCAAGGAAAAATACATAAATTTATTAAAATGCTAAGCTCTTTTATTTTGAGCCATGTTTTTTTTAATTTAATTTGGCTTTGAAATGGATCCACACCCTCTGCCATTCTGCTGAACGTGTTGGTGGTCCATAACTATTGAGCTTTTGGGAAATTTCTTTCCAAGCTTCTACAATGCATTATTTTGTGCCACCAAATCCTCGGGCACCACGAGCAATATTTGGGTTATTTTCCATTTTCTTTGTATTAATAGGTCATATTATTGCGTGGTGGTGATTTTTACCATTTTGTAATCTACAGGCCAAAAATATATTTAAATTTCTATTAAAAACTAAATTAATAAAAAATATTCTTACTTTTCTGTTTAAAAGCCTTTTTCAATTGAAAAATCTTCAAAGCAAGCAGTAAAACACGGTTGCCAATATCATTACTATTTGGCAACTAATGTTACCAGCCGTCAGTTGCCATCCGTAATACAGTTTTGGGAACTGGCAACGCAACTGCAGTTCGTTTGCCATGCGTAATAGACTTACTAGAGTCTTAAAATTTAATGTGGGTTATTTTCAAAGCAAAATCGGACAAAAGATTATTTAAAAGCCCACGACGAGTCGGGCACAGCTAGTATAAAATAAAAAAAAAAAACTTTTGCTTTAAATAAATCCTAAATGTATGCATTACAAATAAATAGTTAAGCGATAGGTCTCAAAATGTGTCTCACAATTGTGTAATCATTTAATGAAATGTTTTTTTTATTTTTTTAATTTGTTATTTGCCAGTAATATTTAAATATCAAACTTTATTTGTTTCACACCCAATTGAATATTAAGCATATTTCTTTAATACAAAGGAAAAAGTTTAAAAATTTACATATATTCATGATGTTTTTTTTTTTTGTGTTAAGAACCAGTAAACCATTAAGTAAATATCAGTCATATATTATTAAATGTAATTTGTCAGTGGCACGAATATGCTGCATACACAATCCAATCCCACTAAACTAGGTACAGTTGCGAGCATAATGCCCTTTGGTAGCACCGGTAATCAAATCCTCTCCTTTTTTTAAGTCTTTTATTCTCTACTAAGGTAGTAACATTGCTCCAGTTAGTAAGTCTAAATGAGATTATGAAATAAAGTATTTTTTTTTTTGCGAATTCCAAAAAAGGTGAAATTGCATATGAATTAAGATGTTTATTAAAATTTTATTTCCATTTCTTATAAAACTTTACGTAAAAGGAAGGTATGGAATATATTACTAATCAAATTTACAAATTTTTTCATTTACAAAGCTAGCAAGCAACGTCCCCGGTCTAGACCACTTTAATAATAAAATAAAAATGAATGTACGTTGTTTTGTTTTGCTCGCAACTGTACATCTGGATGTTAATGTGTTTACACTCATATAAACCAGCAAAGGCATAATCATTTTATTGTGATCTCTTTATATGAACATTCAATTGTTTACCATTACTTGCTTACCCTTACACGGATACAAATATTATGTCTGTGTATGAGAGCTTTGTAATGAAAGACGTCAGCTTTTGTTAGACTCTAATCTGAACAAATTCAGAACATGCTTAACAGCTTCTTCTGCTACAACCAAACAACTTAAACATAATGATGCACATTAATAATAATGTTAAGGCAGAGCTCTAAAAGATTGTATTCTGTTTGGGGAAAGTTGTTTGAAAAATGTCGATTGCTTATGTTTTAAGATAAAAAGTTCTTCCTCAATATTAGCTAGACATCTGGCTACTATAGATAGGATTTTCTTTCAACAGACTTACACGGCCGATCAAACAGCAGACACCTTTCTAAGTTTTATACCCAAAGGGTAAAAATTTTCCCCATAAATATTGCTTCGATGTTTGTATGTCTGTCTGTATGTCTGCAGGACTTGAACCGCAACAAATAGACACTTTAAATATTGAAACAAGATGTATTAGTAAAACAATCTTGAAACTTTAATTATAAAAAGTAAAGATTCCCATTTTTTTCTTACAAATAAATCACCTAATTTGTCATTTGTATTAGTAGTTAGAGAAAGTAAACGAACTTAAGCCTTACTTTAACAATCTATACGTAAAATAAAACTGTAAGAATATTTTGCTCGATTTTGCTTTGAAAGTATTTCACACCAATTTTAAGAGTCTTACTTTTATAGTGCTTCAGTTAATGTTTATATATTTACTTTATATAAAAGTACCCATCCCTGGATAAAATTCTAAAATTTATAAAAAATTCTAAAAATTATTGTAAAGCTCTTTAAAAAGTGTTTAAAATATTTTAATAACGATGTAATTCCACAAAGTAAAAATAAAAATTGTATTCAATTGGCGCCATCTGTTGAGTAATTTTATTTAATTTATTTATTTATTTCAAAAATAAAAGGTGCGCAACCGTGTTTAAAATATCCCAGTTTTAAACCGAAAATTTTTAGTACCATTAAAACGGAAATTTCTCTTGGAAATGAAATACTATAGCGGACAAGAGTATCCCATATTGGAATCAGGATGCCAAGGTACCGCCTTACAAAATCTTATTAAAATCCATCCATTAGATTCTACGTGATGCGAAAGTAAAAGTAAAGCAGATAGACGGAAATGAATTACTACTTTCTTATATGTATATTTATCTTCAAATATAGAAATAAAAGTTATTTATTTTTGATTAAAATTTTTACCAACGATTACATTCTTTATAATTCGTCTTTTTCCACACTCCCCTCCTTTCTTACTTCACACATATTTATTTATTTATTTTTTTCGTACGAATGAAAAATGTGTGAAAATAAAGTTTTTACTGTCGACAAGGGTGTTATGTAGTCGGCATATGTGGGGGTAAGAGAGACAAGGAAATCATTTAAACGCGCTTTAATAAATTTAGCACGTGCGTAATTCTCCTATAGAACTACACTTGGATGACAGATTCCCAATTAGAACTACAAAACTCTAGTCATAATTCATTTTATTTTTTAGCTTGTCATCCATCTATTTTATTGTATGCTCAGGGTTGAGAGGTTTTTTATTATTATTATTTTTTTTTTTTTTTTTGTTGTGTGGATAATAATTGTGATAATAATTGTTAAGACATTTATTCAGCTGTTTTATATTGAATGTCTTTGGCATACGAGTACAACATATATATACATATTTGACTATAGAAACTTTATACAACAGCAACATCTTACAGATGCTTATGGATGTAAGTTTAAATATTAATTTGCATGATCATTTGATGAATCTATTTCAAAGACATTAAATACGAATTTATTAATTTATACGAATTAATGAGTATATGAACATTGAAAGTTATGTAACTACCCTACAAGCAATATGGTAGTCGACTACGAAATAATAACGAAAGTTAAGTTTTATAGCCTAACTATAAGCAAAGTACAATGTAAATGCCAAACCTATCCAAAATCAAAAATAAAATTATTTTTTGCGAATTTTGTTTTAAATATTTTTTAAAATTGTAAAATAAAAATTTGTATCACATCCCAAATTATATTGATGCAGGATAAAGACAAACTCTCTTTATACCTAGCTTCTGAGTAGTCATTAAGACAACTGACTTCCCCCTAGGAGATGACAATATTAAAAAAATCAGTTAGTTTTAATAAAAACAATCCAAGTATCAACTACTACTGGTTGCAAAAAAGTTAGCTTAAAGGGCCTTAAAAGTTAGTTGAGTTGCTTATAGGGTAGTAAAACAGTTATTATCGATTTATTTTAGTTAAGTAACACGATTTTCAGTGAGTAAGGCAAGTGTATATATCATAGTGTAACTGGCATTTGTCAGAAGTGTAAAACTGTAAGGTGTGTTCTTTTAAAGCTTAAATTTTCCAACAGAGGTTAAACTGTCATACGGTTCATGGTCAGATTTGGCAACTCTTTTATTAAATTCAGTTTGGTTGGCTACTTCATTTAGAGTACTAAAATTTAGAATTTAATTTAGAATACACTATATTTAGAATACACCATACCATCAATGTCAAGCCGTATAGAGTCATAATTACCTATTTATTGCATCCCAATTTGATGGAATGTTAACTGAATACATACAATTCCAATAATTCCAACAATTCCACATCAAAAAACTGACTTGTTAAAGGAACCTAAAGGAAAAAGTCTCGTCAATTGGCCACTAAGATCGTGAGCTTCAACGACTTTGGATTATTTTCCATTAGTTTATGAGAGCAAACAAGCTACTTTCATTGAATTATACCACAACAACATAGAAGAGACTTATCAGAGATATGGCCAAATGCTTCAAAATGTGACCGAAATACGACTATCTGAATGAGATACATATATCTCAACCAACACCGGGCGCCCACATTCCCAGAATCATATTCAAACATTAATATAATATAATAAGAAACGACAACATTCGTTTCTTATTGAAAATTTGTATTCACAGTAACTTTCTGCCACGTTAATTACTAGACTACTCTCAAGTTTCGAGTGCTGATTAAAAATAACTTTTACGTAAATGAACCAACGTCGAAACCAAAAAAAAAAAAAACGCTTAATAAATCCTATTGGGACTCTCGTACCGCCATTTACAATGGTTAAAAAGTGGTTTACTGAGTAACGCTGATTATCTAAAAATATATCCGCTTACTACGTTTTACTCTTTGATGCTGATTTTGTGTTAAATGCGTAAGAGGCTTAATTGGTAAAAGGTACGAATGAGCAACATGTCACATCTGAATAAAAGTAAACTATCCCATCGTTAGTGCACTTATCTTTAGGGATGAGGCTAACTAAGATGTGTAGTGGGTTCGATTCTCACCAAAGACTCTAGAAGGCTAGAGAGAAGGAGCTTGGATATAATCTGGGTGCTTACAAATGATTAACTGTGTTAGTGACAGGTAACGGAATATCAAGTATTATCTGGTATAGTTAAAAACTGAGGTAAGACAATACCTGAAGACTGTGCCTAGAAATAGGCTAACATAAAAATGGCTTTGGATCACGTCAAGACACTTCTATACATATAATAAAACAATAACTTATTACCTGTCTGTCTGCCTGCCTAACTGTTTGTTTTCGCATCACGTAAAAACTACTCGATGGATTTTAACAAAATTTTGTGAGGAGATACCTTTATATCCTGTTACTTTTTTCCGCAAAAATATCTTATTTCCAAAAATATTTTTAAACCTTTTAAACACCTTTTCAGAGCTTTAGCAAAATTTTTAGAATTTTTTTTGTAAATTTTAGAATTTTAATCAGAGATGGGTAGCTTTGTATAAAGTAAATTCGTAAGAGTCTTAAAATTTGGTGTGGATTACTGTCAAAGCAAAATCGAACAAAATATTGTAAGGACACACACAAGGTGTGTATGTGGCCCAACGAAATATGGGGTTGTTTTATTCCTTTTTAGTATTTGTCCGCCCCTATTTGACAACCCTATACCTTTAGTACCCAACCTTTGAGCACTTAAAAATTATTTTACATATTTTTGCTGATATGTAGTTCGAGTAATTAAGGCTATGAAACAAGATCACAACAAGTTTAGAAAACTAAACCCCCGCTCCTTTTATTTCCACACTGTTTTGCTCACTACTGTACTACTGGCTGTACTGCTTAAATGAATGTACATAATTTTATTTTTGTATTTACAACATCGTAATAACTCTTTTAATTATTAACAGAATTATTACTTGGAATATCAACTTCCTCAATTTTATATTGCCGCCTTCTAGCTCAAACTCAAACTTTTAGACAGATTTGTTTAACTTATACACAAATTTAAACTCAATTTCCATTTCATTTGTGTGTTTAATGAGTTCTTGGTTTTTTATTTATGTGATGATGATGATGATGATTTTACTTGTTTGTTTTGATTTTGCCAGTGTAAAACTTTCAGGGTAATTTGCATTTCAATCAACCGTTTCTTTAGACTGATATGCAAAAGTATTTCCTTATACTTCTTGCTGTGAATTTTGATATTTGAAAAATCTCCCATATAAATGTATGTTTTCTTTCTTTACACATACACGCACATACACACACACAAACACATACATGAACAGAAGCGCAAAGTCGCTTTCAATTCGTTTGACGTATGCGTTGAACTTACAGAAGTAAAATAAAATATAAAATAAAATAAAACGTGCTTAGAATGAATATTTGGGTTTCTATTTTCATCTTTTTCCTTGTATATTTATGTAAATGCTTTAAGCAAAATATATAATAATATATTCCAGCTTTCCAAAGAAGCCAGAAGTTGAAACTAATGTAAAAAAGTTTAAATTGGTATAATATTTTTTTTTTATTTTTGATCATTTTCATATTTACTCTTTACATCTTTAAATTAACTCCTCGGAAATATATTCGTGCTTTTATATTGACGCAAATTAAGATTGCGGAAATACGTCATAATTTTTTTTTTTTTTGTATATTAAACGGTGTTAAAAGGAAATACTCTCCTATATTTGAATATGTTTATAATTCAAGAAAAACACACGTTCATAACCAAACCCTGGAGACTCTTGTGTATTTGTAAATTTTCCAATTTAAAAGTTGGTTTAAAAATAAAACGAATTCCATGAAATAAATTTAAAACAAAATTAAAAACAAATATTTTATTAAAGGTTACAGCAACCTTTTCTGTTTGCCTTTTAAAACCCCTAAAGTATGTTAGATTTATTTTGAAAGCAGTTTCCTTGTACCTTTTTAAAGCTCTAAAGTACGTTAGATTTATTTTGCAGCGGTCTGTAGTTGTTCATATAATTTTGAAATATACAAAATTATTATAAATAGACTTAATAAATGCTTAAAAATTCTTTAAAATGTATATCATTTTTATTAGCTATGAAAAATAGCCTTAAGGTATGCTAATTAAATGTTTCTTTTTATTTCTTTAGAAATACAGTGCTGCAGTGTTGTCTTTTACAAAAAAAAAAAAAAGTTTATTAAAATAATATTTGTCTTACAAATTAAGTTCTATGAAGCTGTT
Organism: Phasia obesa; assembly: GCA_949628195.1. NCBI lineage: Eukaryota > Metazoa > Arthropoda > Insecta > Diptera > Tachinidae > Phasia > Phasia obesa. The sequence continues at coordinate 129,960,820 of OX451218.1, read as the reverse complement.
ACGGAGTTTTTATGGCCCTGAAATAAAGATATGAACTTAAATAATCTTTTTTTCAGCAGCATGGCGCATCATGTCCATACCTCGATAAACAACTAATCTTTTGCGCACTAAGCACTCATCGCTAAGGTACCACACATGATTTATGATAAAGATATCCGGATCTGTAGCGGCAGCAAAGCTGTGATAAAGTCTTTATCGGGCGTCTATACAATATCCAGATTGGTTGTTGAATGCCAGATATCTGTAGACAAGATAGCGAAACATTTTGGGTATCGGGGTCGGGAATATATTTACGGACAACTTTCTTGTTAGAGATCAGGAAATAGATCAACTAGTCGGCGTGCCGCTAAGCTGCTGTAAAAATAACTACCAGCAAGAGCTACTGGTAGCCGCATAAAACAGATAGTCTAACGAGGTCAACTGCATGATTTTGAGGTTTCTGTGGCCTCAGTATGATTACAAGATGACAAGGTAAGCCTGCTGAGAACCACTCGAGGACAGACTAGCACACTGATGGCTGTGCTGAAAGGTTATACGTCATTGATGTCCAGAGAGACTAAAATCTTACATATAATGACTTCTGTAGAAGTTGTCGGGAAGAGAAGAACGTGTTCAGCCCTCTCTACTGACAGGGCGGCGTTTCTTGACAGTTCGATGCTGCAGCACCTTGCAGACCTCTCGGGCTGCGATATAACAAGGATAAACTAATTTATCCCGGCTTTGGGTGGTTTTGCACTAGACGAAGTGTGAATTTTCGGCAGCCTTATTGGGCTTCCTGCGCATCCCTTTTTCAGGCATCACAAAGGAACCACTAGAACCCAAGTGAGACGCTTTTTGAATTTAGAAACCGGCGACCTGAGAAAACTAGCCTTACCTAAATGCACATCACCATGTGGTGCGCCTGTAGCATATAATATATAGCAAATAATTTAGAAACAATCCACAACATTAGTCTTAATATCCCCTTTGAAAATGTGCTTTTGGGGAAAATAGGGGCACCAGACGCCAGGGTTCCTGGAGCCTCAATCTGGAAGAACAGGTCTGTGTAATTAAGAGTCCTCTTCAAGGCACGACCAGTGGCCTAAGGACTAGTACCACGGGAACCGGTGGTCAGTTGTTGGTGAGGTACCCTTCTTCGGGGGTACACATGGTAGTTGTAGTTTAAGATCGATAAATCCAGGGATGATGCATTGTTGATCAAAGTGTTCTGTTGCAGTCTCAACAGAAGGAGTTGGATGGTCTCCAACCCTTAAGCATGAGGTTAGAACATGGATCTATGGTTTGTTATGTTCTATAAATTACTACTCACTGTGACTCTGCAGTACGTCTAGTGTGACATGGGTTCCATTATGGTACGTTGTCGTAAAGTGTTCTGTACAAGGCGATGGGAGCGCTAGTCTACGCTTTTATTTGACTCGGTGGTAAGACCACCATCGCGACTAGGTGCCGGCGATAATCTTGATCACATCTTAGGGTTAATATTATTCGAGCCATTAGTGGTAGAGAACCAGTAAGCATCAACCAAGTCTTGGAAAATAAGACCGACTATATAAACTACTGCAAAGCCAGCAGTGCAGTCAACTGAGTAAAATCGTCTTCAATAACTGTGGGAAATATTTTATAATTTTAATAAATCCAAAATATACCAATGAAATTAAATTTAGTTTACATTTTATTTGATTTATTTTTGTAGGATGGTGTAGCATGGTACACTTTTAACAAAATCTAAAATTAGTGTTATGTACTTTAAATTATAATATATTTCTGCAGAAAATTATTAAAATAATACAAAAATTATAAATAAACTTGGCATATCATCAGGCAAGCGCGTCTTAAAAAAGCATACATTAGGGAGCCAAAAAAATTACTTATGTAGTGTAGTTAATTGTAAACACTATAATTACTGAAAAATTGTAAACTCGTCTAAAAATAGTTAAAATATTATAACAGTTGACATATTTAAAGAAAAAGTATATATACTTTTTGTTTTACTCTTAAATACTTTTTCTTTTGATACAAACTTTAAAGCAGCAACTACTTTTACTGCAGTTTAGTCTAATTTAATTTTTGGCGACAATTACAATTTTAGGAAAAAAAAAATGAACTGAATAATTTTTTTTTTTGCTTTGCTATTATAAAAATTTGCATTTGCCGCCGTATAATACCACGTTGCTAAAAATATACCAAGGAAAAGTTTTTAGCCAACAAAAGGACATTATACATAAATTATTTTTTACTTGTTTTGAAAACAAATTTTAAAGCCTAATTCAAACACACAAAACAAATATGAATGGATATTTTTAACGCAACTCACACAAGGAGATTGTAGGTTTTTAACAGTAATGTTCATCTAATTTTAAATTAAATAAAAATATATAAAATTTTTATTTATATAAAATAATATTGCCTACCTTTAGGAGATATATTTATTATAAACTTTAGAGATTAGAATTATTAATAAAGCATTAAGTTGATTTTCTTATATTTATTGCTACGTACATATAAATATCCATAACATGTTTTAAATATAAATATATTTTTGAATTTCCAAACGAATAGCTTGACTTTTAAACAACTCGAAATTCAGAAGCCCACATTTGTTAGTTATATTTTATTTATTTTGCAGAATAAATTTAAATAAAAAACGGGATTGAGTTTCCGACTTTATAAACGCATTTTTTTTCCTCTTAAGCTTCAAATCCTATTCTCCTTCCTTTAAAATAAAACGTACATTCACTTGAGTGCATGCTATAAATTACATTATATAGCAACCCTAAAACTAGACAACACATTTAGTTAATATGAGCCTTCAAGCTGTATTTGTTTATCTAATATGAGTGTGTGCAGCAGTATAAAATATGGCTCAAGGATAATGTTTCAGCAAAGCTGTGGTGTTGCTGGTCTATTACACGTTCGCTAACATTTGCACTTGTTGTTAGCTGAGTTTCTTTTATTTTTATTTCTAAACATGCAACAGTGACGTTTTATTTGGAATTTCTATTTTTGTGTGTACGTAAATAATTCATTTAAGAAAAAAATATAATATTTTTATATCATTTTATTTCTTAACGTTGCATTTATTTAACATCCTTGTGCTAGTAACCATTTCCGTTACTATTTTCTTTTGTTTGAAAATAAATATGTAAGACAAGTATGGCAGTTCTCGGGGTACTCTTCTTCAGGCAAATTAGTGTAGGAAATTTTAAGAGATTAAAGTTATTTTATGCAGCAACATTAAAGGCTTGAAAAACTTTAAACTATAGAAATATAATAAAGTTTTAAAGGCATAATCTCTACATATAATAAAATAGTAACATATTTGCTGTCTGTCTGTATTTCTGTTTGTGTTCGCATCACGTAAAAACTACTGCATAGATTTTAACAAAATTTTGTGAGGAGGTACCGTGGTATCCTGATTTCAATATAGAATATTTTTTTCCGCAAAAATGTGTTATTTCCAACAGAAAGTGGTGAAAAAGCAGTGAAAGTATGCCGATTTTTTTTTACCGATTTAAAGGTACTGCATACTTTAAGGCATCTTTTATTTTTGAAAGCAGTATATTTTAAGCAATATAATATTTTTATATTATGAGTTACTCTTTATATATTATTATATAAAGAGTAACTCATTTCCTGTCTGTCTTTTACAGAGTTTTACAATAATTTTCGGAATTTTATACAGGGATGGTTACCTTTATAGAAAGTAAATACGAAAGAGTCTTAAAATTTTGTGTGGATTACTTTCAAAGCAATATCGAACAAAATATTGCCAGAACGCACACAACGTTTTTGGGCAGAGCTTGATAAAAATATCAAATCATTTGCATATTTTGAGGTAAAAAAAAATAACTAAATATAAGATTTCTGTGGAAACTATAAGCATGTTATAATGTGGTGTTCCATTTCGACGTTCCCTACCTTTTTAAAGAAAAAAACACAGAAAATTCAAAATTAATGGAGAATGTTTATTATCATTTGAAAGAACATTATTTGACAGTTATTTTATGAAGATTATAACTATCAAATGTTGGCCGTTACTACATCGCAGATGGTCCATTATTTGAGTCCAATTTACGATAGACTCGTTCGAGCATTTCGACTGGTAACTGGCGAATGACACGCGTGATGTTTTCCTCCAAAGACTGAATCGAAGCGGGTTTGTCAGCATAAACTTTATACTGTAGATATCCCCACAGGAAAAAGTCTAATGGTGTGATATCACACGTTATTGGTGGCCAATCGTCCAACCGGCCCAAAACGTGAAATGATGTGCTCACCGAAATGTTATCTCCATAAATCCATTGATTGATGCGATGTGTGGAAAGTAGCGCCATCTTGCTGAAACCAAATGTCGCCGAGATCACGAGCTTCAATTTCAGGCATCAAATAGTCGGTCGTCATGGCACGATAACGGTTGCCATTGACGGTTACGTTCGCACCGTCATCATTTTTAATGAACACAAACCACACCAAACCGTTGTTTTTTCTGGATGAAGTGCAGCTCTTGAATCTCTTCAGGGTGCTCTTCTTCCCAAATGCGGCAGTTTTGTTTGTTTACATACCCATTAAGCCAGAAATGGGCCTCATCGCTAAACAAAATTTTGCTCGAAAACGTCGGATCTTTTTGGAACTTTTCAAGAGCCCATAGAGCGACTCGATTCAGGCGTAAATCTTTCCATTATAAAATGCCAAACAATACTAAACAAAACTAACATGACAGCATGACACGACTCACACGTGAACTGTCAAAAAAAGGCTATTGAAAAAAGTACCTCGAAATGGCTCACTCTTAGTAATATAAAATAACTGCAAATGTTTTTTATTTATAATTATTTATATGTAGTCCTTAAATTACATATACAAATTGTGGTTAAGTTTTCATATACGGTGGGTGTGTTATTTTCATCCTAAATGTATGCTTTAAATGCTTGACTTTATTTTAACACTATCAATTTTATATTTATAGTTTTCTTGTTTCTAAACGTTAAACGTTTTAAACTCCCATGTGACAAGGCTTTTATCAACTTTAACTTTTTAGTTTTTATGAGCAAGATTTTGGCCTCAAAGTAGGTCAACAAATATTATTCTCGCAATGGTTTAACAAGTTTTTTATCGCTTCTAGCCAAGGGTTTATTTTTGCTTGTATAAAGTGTCTTAATTTTTTGTATGTCTGAAAAGACATTTCGGTATTTTTATTTTATTTAATAATCCTGCTTTGAAATTCTTGTTTTTGTTCCTAGCTTCCATATGCTACAAAGTCTTTGTCACAACAATGAACAATAATAGTTTTGAATGTCTTTTTCTATTTTTGCCAATAATGGTGTGATATAAATGTAAAACGCCCTAAAAAAGTAACAAAAAACTTATTGAATTGTTTACACATACAAACGAAATAAACACATAAATACCCAATACCATAAAAATCTTATCCATGTAGTTGTGCATAAAAAGGTTTCCTTTTACAATTTATAAATGTCTGCTCTCATATTTAATGTGCGGTTAGGTTAACATTTTTGGGAATAATTTTAAAAAATGTTAAGGAAAAATTTCAAAAGCTTCCACAAAAACCCACAAAATTAATTATACTAGTACGAGTATGAACCAACACATAATTTATATATTTATATTGCTTAGAGTGGGTTGAAAATATATGTAGAAAAACGACAAGGAGAATATAAAAATTTAAAAAAAGTTATTAAATCTGTAAAGAATTTCAAATTGTGTGCTTAGCAAAAAAAATCTACAGAAGGAAAATTTTTAAACTACATTTAGTGAACCTTTTAAACAAACATATGGGACCGCGCAAATAGAAAGGGACCAAGTACATTTATTTTAAAGAAGAGCTATTTAAAATTTATCCTTTTTTCAATGCTATTTACTATTGTAAATGCTGTGAGCATACCTTTTATGATTACCATATCACCAATTATGACCAATTTTTAATTTTTTCCGATACTGACATTGCAAACTAAAAAACTAATTTTTCTACGTGAGAAACATTTCGGGGGGTATGGGACCACTTCCATTTGTTTACTCATTAAATTTTACCCCCACTTAGAAAAAAAAGTATGTTTAAGCCTTTAAAACAGTATTAGGTCCTTTCTCCGTGCGCGGTCACTTATATAAAATATATTTGAATACAAAAACATAAAAAAATGTCAATTGTTATTTATTAAATCGTATTTTGCATTCTTGTCCGCTTAACTAATTTAAATCGTTGCATAATTTGTAACATTTTTCAATTTAATTTAATTGTTTTTAGTTTTTTATTGCCTGTCGAAATTAATAATGCAAAACCTATTGTAGCGGAAGGCAAATCATAAAAATGTTTATTAAGTTTAAAAAGTGCCATTTAAATAAATAATAATAAATAAATAAAAAATAAGCATTTTTATTAGAGTACTGTAATAAAAAGTACTTTTTACCTGTACTAGAAAGTACTTTTTTTAAAAAAGAACATTTATAAAAAATTTACTTTTTATTAAAAATACCTATAGTTTCAGTATTTTATAAGAAACACCATCTATAGATAGGTACCATCTATCAAAAGTAGTACCTTTTGTAAAAAGAGCTTTTTATAAAAAGTTCATTTTGTAAAACAAAAATGTAAAAAGTACCTTTTTTTAAAAAAAAACCTTTATTAAAATTGACATTCTTAAAGAGTATCTTCTATAAAAAGTCACATTTTATATACCGACATTTTATAAAAAATAAATTTAATATCAGACTTGTAATTGACGGGATGTCAATTACAGTTTGTAATTAATTACTCATACTCATAATACAATTACATATATGTAATACAATTACATATAATTTTTCAATTATAATTACATTCAACATTTGTAATTGAGATTTGTAATTGAAATTTTCCAATTACAAATTACAAGTAATTATAATTGTAATCTTTCAATTACATGTAATTGTAATGAAAAAAAAAAATTATAATTACAAACAATTTATGGAATAAAATATATAATTTTTTTGAATTTAAAGTAATGATTATTGCCTAATTACAATTACTTGTAACTTGTAATTAAAACTTTCCAATTACAATTACATGTAATGCGTAATTGAAAATTTTCAATTACAAATTACACGTATTTGTAACTGACTTTAATCCCTGATTTAAATTACAATTACTTGTAATGTGTAATTGAGAATATGCAATTACATTTTTGTAATTGCATATTTGTTTTATTTGAAATGTAGTTGAATCTCCCCATGTTTGTTTAATATAAGCACCTTTGATGAAAACTAACTTTTACAAAGAATACTTTTAAAAAAGTTTTACCAAAAAAACCTTTGCATACAAAGTAAAGTAAAGAAAATGTTTAGGTACTTTTATAAAAGCACAGTTTCATTCGAGTACATTTTAAGAAAGACTACGTTTTATTAACTGTGTATTTTATAAAAAGTACATTTAAAAAAAATACGTTTTATAAAAAATGTCTTCAAAAAGATTTTTATAAAAAGTTCCTGTTGTAATAAAGTGTTTTCCATAAAAATTAATGTATACTAGTTACGGATATTTTGCGAAACTAGCTTTTAGAAAATGCACCATTTAATAAAAAAAATTTACAAAAAGTACTTTTTGTTAAATGTATATGTTGCTTCCATAAAATAGCTTTCATAAACACTATTATAAAAACCTAAAAGGGTGTGAAGATAAATTCGTCAGTTAAATACGTCCCACACCTCTGTTAACTGCGTTCCACAAACTGTAAAATTTTTTACAAATTGAAGCGTAAAACTAGTAGATTCCAGCAGTATAATTTCTACGTCCAGATTGTGGCCAGTATCGGAGATATATATATTTTAAAATTTTGATTTTTCGAAAAAAATCGGGTCACCGGAATACTGAAATTAGCTTAAGACTAGTAGATTCCAGCAGTATATTCCGGGTCACCGGAAAACCCGATTCATGTCTTCTCTAAATACCCATTGGATCCACTTAAAAATTTCATATTTTTTCATATTTTTTTTCGAAAACTCAAAATTTTAAAATATATATATCTCCGATACTGGCCACAATCTGGACGTAGAAATTATACTGCTGGAATCTACTAGTCTTAGGCTAATTTCAATTTTCCGGTGACCCGATTCATGTCTTCTCTAAATACCCATTGGATCCACTTAAAAATTTCATATTTTTTCAGATTTTTTTTCGAAAAATCAAAATTTTAAAATATATATATCTCCGATACTGGCCACAATCTGGACGTAGAAATTATACTGCTGGAATCTACTAGTCTTAGGCTAATTTCAATTTTCCGGTGACCCGATTCATGTCTTCTCTAAATACCCATTGGATCCACTTAAAAATTTCATATTTTTTCAGATTTTTTTTCGAAAAATCAAAATTTTAAAATATATATATCTCCGATACTGGCCACAATCTGGACGTAGAAATTACACTGCTGAAATCTACTAGTCTTAGGCTAATTTCAATTTTCCGGTGACCCGATTCATGTCTTCTCTAAATACCCATTGGATCCACTTAAAAATTTCATATTTTTTCAGATTTTTTTTCGAAAAATCAAAATTTTAAAATATATATATATCTCCGATACTGGCCAAAATCTGGACGTAGAAATTATACTGCTTAGGCTAATTTCAGTATTCTGGTGACCCGATTCATGTCTTCTCTAAATACCCATTGGATCCACTTAAAAATTTCATATTTTTTCATATTTTTTTTTTCGAAAACTCAAAATTTTAAAATATATATATATCTCCGATACTGGCCACACTCTGGACGTAGAAATTATACTGCTGGAATCTACTAGTCTTAGGCTAATTTCAATTTTCCGGTGACCCGATTCATGTCTTCTCTAAATACCCATTGGATCCCCTTAAAAATGTCATATTTTTTCATATTTTTTTTCGAAAAATCAAAATTTTAAAATATATATATCTCCGATACTGGCCACAATCAGGACGTAGAAATTATACTGCTGGAATCTACTAGTCTCAGGCTAATTTCAGTTTTCCGGTGACCCGATTCATGTCTTCTCTAAATACTCATTGGATCCACTTAAAAATTTCATATTTTTTCATATTTTTTTCGAAAAATCAAAATTTTAAAATATATATATCTCCGATACTGGCCACAATCTAGACGTAGAAATTATACTGCTGGAATCTACTAGTCTTAGGCTAATTTCAGTTTTCCGGTGACCCGATTCATGTCTTCTCTAAATACCCATTGGATCCACTTAAAAATTTCATATTTTTTCATATTTTTTTTCGAAAAATCAAAATTTTAAAATATATATATCTCCGATACTGGCCACAATCAGGACGTAGAAATTATACTGCTGGAATCTACTAGTCTCAGGCTAATTTCAATTTTCCGTTGACCCGATTCATGTCTTCTCTAAATACCCATTGGATCCACTTAAAAATTTCATATTTTTTTTCGAAAAATCAAAATTTTAAAATATATATCTCCGATACTGGCCACAATCTGGACGTAGAAATTATACTGCTGGAATCTACTAGTCTTAGGCTAATTTCAATATTCCGGTGACCCGATTCATGTCTTCTCTAAATACCCATTGGATCAACTTAAAAATTTCATATTTTTTCATATTTTTTTTGAAAAATCAAAATTTTAAAATATATATATCTCCGATACTGGCCACAATCTGGACGTAGAAATTATACTGCTGGAATCTACTAGTTTTACGCTTCAATTTGTAAGAAATTTTTGTTACAGTTTGTGGAACGCAGTTAACAGAGGTGTGGGACGTATTTAACTGACGAATTTATCTTCACACCCTTAAAACCTAAAGTAGCCTACAATCCACTCAAAGTATGTTCGAATCGAAAAAAACAATTATTTTTGGTTTGTAAACTACATACCCGCTACCCCCCTTCCCGATTATGCCTAAAATACATCTCTTCATCACCTTTTACCAAAGGCTTATACTTCATGAAATTTTGATATGTCATACGGTGACCTGTAGAGCGTTCACAAAATTGGGGTGTCAAGTAAACTACCCCTTGTCCCCTCCCTTCATCTCCATATACCAATGGCACATACTAAATTAATGTTTTATATGTCGAATGGTTATGACCTGCAGAACCTTAATAAAACCTACAGCCACAGACATCATCTCGAAAATAGTAAAAATAGATTTAGGAGACCTGAAAAAGGTAAAGATCCGTTGAAATTCCGACATTGATTTTTTTCCCCGATTTCAATATTTTATCAATAATACATATGGTAGAGTAAAAGTAGCTTTTATTACAAGTATCGCTTGTAAAAAGTACCATTTATAAAACGTACCTTATGAAAAAAAAAACTTTCATTCTTAAAGACTATTTTATATAATACTATTTCCGAAAAATGGACCTTTCAAGAATGTAATTATATAAAAAAAAATTATTGCTCATAGAAGTAATTTTTTAAAAAGGTACTTTTTTTAACAAGGTACTTTTTAAAAAGATATTATCTCTTTTGGAACACATTGTGCAAAATATTTATAAAATTTACTTTTTTATATTCCTTTTTTCGAAATGGTACTTTTCAATAATATGTTTTTTATTTACGTACTATTTCAGAAAATAAAATTTCGAAAAATGCTACTTTAAAAAAATTGTTTTAAATAAAACTTCTTTCAAAAAAATATTCTTTTTTTTTAATATTGGCTTGAGTTTTTAATTAATTTTATCTAATACGAGTAAAACCTGACGTTCTTTAAAATTTATTTTAATATAAAATATGTAGCCTATTTTTAGGGGCTGCAACACGTGTAACAAAACAGAATACAGAATTGATAAGTATTTCCTTTAAATCTAAGGAACATCAAATCAAATTGAGATTAAATCGTTTTCGTTTTACTTTTTGTAATACTCGTATATACGAGTACATACATACATCCATACATACATACTTATGCTGTTGAAAGGCATTGAGTACATTTAAATAAATATTTTTGAAACCCTTAAGTCAATTAAACTCTTTACATATTGCCCACATTTAGCTGGATGTATCTCCAAAATTATTATTTATTTAAAAGCTTTTGTTGTCGTCCTTTTATACATTGACGTGCAAAATCCTTAAAGTAAATTTTAAATAAACTCAATATTTTTTCGCGTTTTATAAGCCTAAAAATATACACGTTAAAATGTAAAATTTTTAGTAGAACTATATGAGTATGTAAGGTTTTTTCAATACTTTATACCCTGAGGGTATTGAGAAGCCATTGATTAAATGGTTTTTATCATTTGTGCAGAAGCTATAACAGTATTTATCTATATATATTTGTATTATTATAGTTGTTACATTTTTAAATTCTGTATTGTTGTGTTCTGGTATAGATTAATGTCTAATATTTTTATTTAAGATTTTCACTTGGTATTCTTTGGGACACATTGTCCTAACTTTAATCCAAAGTACTTATATTGTAAGATTTTTTTAAAGCATAATTTTAGGGTTAACAAATAATGATATCACAAATGATATAGTTAAATTATTTTAATTATTAAAACACAAAAAAAAGCTTTGAATATTTGTTTTACAATAATTGCTATTAAGTTTAAATTATGTATAACAATTTAAGGTTGTTTTCTTACATACATGTATACTCTGCAGGCTGCCAAAAAGAAACTATTCATAAGACACGCAATGTAACATGCAACTTTGACGACACAACTTATGAGTTAAGTTATTTTAAAAACTATATGTTTTGTCGTAAAATGCAAAAGAAACACAATTATAAATATTAAAATTTTTTTTTAATTTAAAAGTAATGAATATTTAAAGGAAACATGTTGTTTTTAACGTTCTAAAATACTGTTGCATATTTTTATTGTTGAATAAAAACCATTGCATACTTTGAGATCTAAAACACACTTTCTAAAGTTGACAAGTTAAATATTGTCTAGTTTTGACTACAAAAGACTTAAATACAAAAAGAAAGTCAATTTTTTAAAATTTTTTAATGAAAATAAAAATGAAGTATACTTTTAGGTAAAACTTTTTTTTATTAGAAGAGAATTCTTTAATAATCTATAGAAATAATAAAACAGTAGCTTATATCCTGACTGTCGGTCTGCTTTTCATTTGTGTCCGCATCACCTAAAAACTACAGAATGGATTTTAACAAAATGTTGTGAGAAGGTACCTAGCAGCCTGATTCCAATATAGGATACTTTACGCAAAAATATCTCATTTTCAAGAGAAAGTGGAGAAAAAACAGTAAAAATCTAATTTCCGGTTTGAAGGTACTGAAATTTTCGGTTTAAAACTGGGATATTTTAAACACTGTTGGTTAGCATTAGGCGCCAATTGAATAAAATTTGTATTTGATTTGTATTTTTACTCCTTTTACAGAGCTTTATATTATTTTTTAGAATTATTTATAAATTTTGCAATTTAATTTAATTTTAAATACATAAACCGTAACTGAAGCACTATAAAAGTAAGAGTCTTACAATTGGTTTGGAATATGTACTTTAAAAGCAAAATCGAACAAAATATTGTCAGGAAGTGGACACATCTAGTCTATACATATAATAAAACTAACTCATTTCTTATCTGTCTGTCTGTCTGTCTACGTTTGCATCACGTAAAACCTACTGGATGGATTTTAACAAAATTTCTTGAGAAGGTACCATAGTAGCCTGATTCCAATACAGGATAGTTTTTTTCCGTAAAAATATCTTATTCCCAAGAGAAAGTGGAGAAAAAGCTGTGATTTTTTTATCGATTTATAGTTACCGCATACTTTAAGACACTTTTTTTTTAAAGAGTGATATTTGCGCAGCAGAGTTCGCCCTTGTAAAATAATGACAAAATATGTATTGAAAGCAATGGTGTTGTTTTAAAATTGTGATAAAATATGAATTACACACTGCTAAATAGCCAATAGAATAAAATTTGTATTTGACTTGCATTTGCATTTTTACTTTGTTATCAAAATATTTTAAACACCTTTTACAGAGCTTTACAATAACTTTTAAAATTTTATATAAATTTTTAAAATTTTATTCAGGGATGGGTACCTTTATATAAAGTAAATTCGTATACGTTAAGCATAAAAAATTTGGTGTGGATTACTTTCAAAACAAAATCGACGGGTATGGCGATACCCGCCATAGCTAGTTTAAAATATTTATAATAAATAATTTTTTAATAAAAAATTTACCCAATTTGAGAAAATGACAATGACAAATAATTGCTTTAATTCAGACTTTTAATTAAAGGAAAATTCACATTTCCTTGGGATTATGGCAGAATAAAATACAAGTTCTCCATTGCATACATTTTTTATTTCATTCTTTTTACATTTTTTAAGTATTATCATCCTTCTATATTTAACATGACCTTTTTCATTTATTATCTGCCTCGACTTAAGCACTGACGCATGCAAATGCTCGTTGCATTTACTTAAAGCGATTTTCTTTCATGTTTTAATTTGGACTTTATCTCATTAATGTCTTGTCTTGTCTTTTTTGCATCATCGTCATACACACACAAACAAATTACAAGTCACATGCGTAAATATTTATTTTTAGTTTGACATTTTACTTTAAACTTCGTTATGTAATGATCGTTACTATTTCTGTTGCTATTTAAAAACAAAAAATATTTACGAGGGTATAAACAGTGTTAAATTCTTTTAAAAGTACAAAACAGCAAACATAAAAAGTAAAGCATACTTTAGGGGTTTAGAATTCGAAAAAAGTTAAGCATATTTTACGGGTTTATTGTCTCTAGGGAAATGTTAAGTTTATTTTTAAAACAACTTCATAATGAAAATTCTTTAAATGTGCGCACTTCAATCTATTCAAATAAGAGATAACAAAAATAAAACTACATTTACTCAATCCTCTAAAAGCTAGAATTAATGATAACATCAGCTTTTAAACAAAATAGTCCAGCATTAAGCGGACAAATATATGTCTGTGTCTCTTGGTGTTTTTAGTTTTCATTTTGAAAGCTGCCAACATAGACGTCACAACATTCAGTTGTTTAAGTGACACTTTATTACCACAAGACACTAAATTCTATATAAAAAAAAAACTATATTTAAGATTATTGTAACAACAACTTAAGTTAATCTTTAGAATTTGTGATTTCTGAGTCTGAGTGATTGGCAAGCAAAAAAAATATATAAACTGAAGTGACACATTATTTGCAGAGACAATTTTTGAATACAAAATTTTTTTTCTTTTGGTGTTCTACTTTTTGAAGCAAATCAAACATCATCTGAGATCCTTAAGGGAGAACTTGTGGCTGCCTTTATTTAAAATAAATAAAATAAATATTTGTAATTTCTCAGTTTAGGTATTTTTGAAGTATTTCTTGTTGGCTTCATTTTGCTGATATTGTTTATTGAAACTAAAAATATAATAGAACTGTTTATGCCTGGAAGTAAAGCATTTATAATCAAAAGTATTTGCGATGAGAAAATATAAGTTTTAGGATTCAATAAGACTCTATTGATAAACCCCAATGTCTGTCAGTCTGCCAAATGGCTGTAGCCATGGAGTCGCATAGGTGCCTCAAATTACCGTAGCAGCTACAACAGCGAATAATAAAAATATAATACAAGCAAAAAGCAAAGGACCAGCCCATATAAAACATGTGTTTTTAATACAAATTTAAAATTTTTTATTAAATCCTAAAAGTATGCTTTTAATAAGAAACTTTTGATAAAATACATGCGCATTAATTGCCGTTAGATAAAATTACAGTAAGTAATTCGTAATTTGTCGTTATTTTAAAACAGCGCCATATGTTGCGTTAAAATATACCGCTTTCAAAATAAAATGCCTTAAAGTATGCAGAACCTTTAAATCGGTAAAAAAAATCGAATTACTGTAAAGCTCTGTAAAAGACAGACAGGAAATGAGTTACATATTATTTGAAAAACAGCGCCATCTATTGCGCAACACTGCTCAAAGTATACTGCTTTAGAAAAAAAGATACCTTAAAGTATGCAGTAGCTTTATAGTGGTAAAAAATCGGCGTACTTTTACTGCTCTTTCTCCACTTTCTCTTGGAAATAAGATATTTTTGCGAAAAAAAAAAGGATCCTTTATTGGAATCAGGATACTATTGGAAATGAGTTACTATTTTATGAAATGTATAGACGGCATTATTTTAATAAACATATAAACGGATCAATTGCATCCTGACAGGTTCCTTTGCGGAACCTGACGAAGTTGCAGTAAGTCCCTGAGGATCTCCTATTCCTTAATAGATTTAGAGCTAAATCAGCATGAAGCCTGTTTAAATTCGTTTAAACCCCGACCTTACATTCAAAAAATTCTGCAAAGTATGGCAGCCTCCGTCTACCATGTTAGCAGGCAGAACTGACTACGATACACATGGTGTCCAATACAGTTGCAGTCTGCTGCAATCATACGGTGGCTGTAGAAGCACCGCAAAAACTCAATTATTTATTTTCAGGTTGGGATGTCTCATCATCTGGTGTAGGCATTCTGAAACCATCTCAAATATCATGAAGCAAAATTTACTTAAGGCTAGTGATACAGATACCCGTATATATGTATTTTTTAGTATCTCTGGCGTAGGAGGACATACATATATTCGTAGGACGCATACAGTATAAGTTTTAAAAGGGCTGGTGGGGTGGGGGGGTCAAAACAAACTCTGGCGGGGCCATTGCACTGCCAGAATGGCCTTTCTACGCCAATGCTAATAGCTAAGGTATTAACCTAAATGATCCCGCATGGATGTTGCAGCCTAATAAAGTTCATCATCTCTTGATATTTGCATATGAACCAGTCAATGACGTACCCGACAATGATATAGCGAATTAATTTTTAGGAAAGGAAGGTGGAGGACGAGCATTATTTAATGTTTTCAACTTATAAGGAGTATCTGTTTAGAATTATAGAAAATACATTTAAAAAAAAAAAATATTAAAAAATATTTTTTAATATTTTTTAAGTACTTTTTACAAATAAGTACTTTGATAAGTACTTCATTTTTAAATTTACTTTTTTGTGGTCCTTAAAAGATTTAAAAAGTAAATTTATTGTAAAGAACTTAAAAAAGAACCCTCTAAAAATGTATCTTTTAGAAAAAAGTACTCTTTGTAAAGTTTCCTTTAAACAAAAAATGGTTCTTTTAAGAAAGCATTTTTATGAAAAGTACCTTTCGGAAAAATCCTCATTAAAAAGGTTTATGAAAAAAATATAAAAGAAAATTTTTTTAGTACTTTTTACCATATAATGTACGTTTTTATTATTATTTGCCGCAAATTATATTCCCACTGAATTTACCAAGGAGTGTAAAGAAGAATTTTACTATTATACGATTTTAGCCAAAATCCACAATTGTTAGACTGATACACCACCACACTACCAAATAGCCTACTGGTCACTTTGTCCTTTTCTTAAGAGCTTTTTATAATAATAACTTACAAAAAAGTAAAAATACCCTTGTTAACTATTTTCTAAAAACAAGGTACTATTTTATTTTTGGTAAAAAATGGTTTATTAAGAAAAGTACTTATCAGAAAAACAGGCTTAAATTTTTTTAAGTAAAGCCTAGTACTCTGTTCGAATTTGTGAAAAATGTTGAACAACATTTATTATTTCACAAGGAAAATTTGACATTTAAAATGTGGTGTCTAAGTCGCGATTTGGAAGTACCTTACGATTTTATTGCTTTTAAGTATGTATACCACATTGTTTTCCACAAAAAATTTTACAAAAAGTTTCACATGCAATAATGCACATTTGCTTTATTTTACAGCTTTGGTAAAATGTTGCAGAAACATTTCATTTTTTCCATACTAAAAACAGAGTACTACTTCCGCAACATTTTTTCATGACTTTTTCATAAAAATTTTTTATGTACATACATATGTAGGTTGACAGCATTCCTCATGAAAAACTGAACAAAGTACCAGGCTTTAAAACTTAATTCTTTTTCTAGAAAGAAAACGGCGTTTTAATATTTAAAAAATTTTTGTAGCTCCTATATATTAAAATCGGAATGAATTGTAAAGGTCTAAGCCAAAAAGGTCTTTTATTATTTGTTTGAGAGAAGAAGGAAAACACCTATATATCCTATATAACAGCAAGCAAGAAAGCTATTAAATTGAACATGAAATTTAATTAACTACAAGAAAAATTATTTCTTCTCCTCACTTTATCGTCCTATAGACCTAAATAGATGAAAAAGCTTGTTGACATGTTTCTTTAACAGCATGATGAACATTAAGACGAATCGTTATCTTCTATATTAATGTTTTTTTTTTTTGTTATTTTAGGTTGTCTGTACTTAGTTTTAAATGGTTTTTACTTAATACTCTACTCGTACTTGTTGTGAAGACAAATTGATTTTTTGTTAAAGAAAAATTAAATTTTTTTTTTGCCCAAACGTAACTTTCAGTAGCAGCAACAGCCGCAACAAAAAGGGGAGGGAGAGAGAATGGCCTTCCCTTATTGTTTTTTTTTTTTTTTTTTTTTATTGACTAAAATATTAAATGAGACCAATGGCAAAGTTAACAATTTCCAATAAAAAGAAAAACTTAACGGCAAATGTTACTGGCTACACTACTGCTAACCTAAAGACTTTTTTCCCTTTTTTTTTTGTTTCGAGAATTTGCTAAAATCCTTGGTTTATTATTCAAAGTAAAAGTTTTTCAAAAATTTTGCTTAAACTGTGACGTAATTCAGTTTGTATATTTTGTATGAATTTGTTAAATTCTTTGTCGGAATTTAATTAAAATCTTAATTATTTTTGTTTCTTTCGTTCGTTCGTTCATTCATTTTCCACTATTTGTTTGTTGGTTTCAAGGCTTTTAAAAACCATTAAGCTGGAAACAGATTTAAATTAAAGAAAAAAAAATCAGAGATTTTACTTAAAGTGAAACAACTTTTATATACATAAAACATTAGGAACGCATGTTTAGATTTAAAATTAATAAAATCAATTTTAGGTTTAAACTAAAGAAAAAATAAAATTATTTAAAAAATAATTAAGACATTTGACAAAAAAATTCTTCTAACAAACAATTTTAGTGAATTTGGGTTCAAAAAAACCGATAATATTTAAAAAACTTCTATTGCTTCTCGTTGTCATACTGGGTTACGTATCCCAAACGTTTTCAACAGGACCCTATCAATATCACAGTCACATTAACGGCTATATCTCTTCAACAACTATTAACAAAAAGATATAAAAAATTGATTTTTGTATAAATCTTAATAAATCATAAAAGTATGCTTTTAATAATTTAAAATCATTTTAATTTTTTTTTTTTTTTTTTTGTGAAATCTTCATCATAACTGAACTTAGATTTTTACGGAAAGAAAAATTGACTATGCCCACTTTTTAAGTAGGTATATAGACCTATAATAGGTATATTATTAAAATTTTGCACTTTATTAATATACATAGTTTAGCGATACACAGGCTGGATTGGAATAGCAGGCGTGGTACCACCCACACAAATCGAAAAATCATTATCTTATACCTGGAAAACTACAATAGGTAGAGTCGTGAAACTTTGCACAAGTAACCCCCAGAGTAATATGCATAGTCCAGCAAAAGACAGACTAGATTGGGATAGTAGGCGTGGTACCTCCCATACAAAATTAAAAATTATTATCGTATAAAGAGAACTACAATAGGTAGAATATTGAAACTGTACTCACGTAACCCTCATACTAATGTGCATAATCTAGCAAAATTAACACTGGATTGAGACAGTGTACCTAGAGAACTACAATATGCAGGGTCTTAAAATTTTGCAAAAGTAACTCTCATACTAATGTGCATAATCTACCAAAATACAGATTGAATTAGGATAGTGGAAATGATACCTCCCATACAGAGTAAAAAATTATCGTGGTAATATGCATAGTCTAGCAAAAAACAGATTGGATGGGAGCAGTGGGCGTAGGAATGGCGTTTATTGTATTTTTTGTGGATGAGTGTAGCGAAGCGCACCGGGCATAGCCACTTTTCGAAATAAAATTAATAAAGTGTGAGCAAATTCAAGGTTAGAAAATGGACAATCTTATAATGAAATATCAAAAATTGATCAGTCATCAGTGTTACCATTGTAGAAGATTTATCTTATTTTTGTAGTTTTTTGAGATGTCAAAAGTATTAAAATTTTTTAACTCAAAAAAAGATTTATAAAAATTTAATATTTAGTACTTTTAGGCTAAAGAAAATAAATTTGTACTGAATTCGATATCAATAAATCACTAAAAAAGATTTTTAATACAAAAAAAGATTTTTTTTCGGTCGACTTAAAGATTTTTGAAAAAATATATGGTAACTCTGTGCCTTCTCCACTGACAATTATTTATTACTAGCTGTGCCCGCCACACGCGTCCTTTAAATTTATTGATGGATTTTGCTTTGAAAGCAATCCACACCAAAAACTCTTACTTTTTTAGTGTCGCCTTAAACTATGCTTCAGTATTTACTTAATAAAATAGCGCCATCTGTTAGTGGTTAGTGCTTCAGGTATGATTTATGTATTTACTTTATTTTCTAAAATAAGTGCGTACTTTCACTGCGTTTTCTCCACTATCTCTTGGAAATACGATATTTTTGCGCAAAAAATTGCGAATTTTCATTTCCGCCTCTCTGTACGTCTGTCTGTCTGCCTTTCATTTGTGTTCGCATCACGTAAAAACTACTGAATGGATTCTAACAGAATTTTGTGAGGAGGTACCTTAGCGTCCTGACTCCAATATAGGATACATTTTTTCCGCAAAAATATCCCATTTCCAAGGGAAAGTGGAGAAAAAGCTGTGAAAAAACGCAATTTCCATTTTAAAGGTATTGAAATTTTTGGTATAAAACTAGGATATTTTCAACACGGTTGCACACCTTTTTATTTTTAAAAGTGGGATATTTTAAAAACTATTGCGCAACATTAGGCGCCAATGCAATAAAATTTGTATTTGATTTGTATTTTTACTTTGTGGAATTACAACGTTATTGAAATATTTTAAACACCTTTTACACAGCTTTACAATAATTTTTAGAATTTTTTATAAATCTTACAATTTTATCCAGGGATGGGTATCTTTATATAAAGTAAATACATAAACAATAACTGAAGCACTATAAAAGTAAGAGTCTTACAATTAGTGTGGAATACTTTCAAAGCAAAATTGAGCAAAATATTGTCAGTTAACCCACGACCTGGCGGGCATATAGAGTAAAGACTGCACAACGTATCAAGCCAAGAACCCCCAAACTGATTGACTGGCATACAACTTTGGTACCTTCCAGGGTACCCATATTTGTTTTAAAATTATATTTTGTTTATTAAAATCGAATATAAATTGTTAAAAGTTGGTCAAGCTTATACTGGGTAATTCTTAAAGAAAATTTCGGTATTTCATTGAAGTGTTAGAAAACAACGCTTTGGGCTAAGTTTTGTGTTTTAAGTTATTGCTCTACTTTACTCCTAAACGAATATAACACATATAGCAGAGCCAGTATAAAAGAAAAGTGAATTTCGCTGCGTATAAAAAATATTTAATTTTCTTATTTTTTTCGTCGACAAAAAAAGCATAATGGAAATGTGAAATAAATGATATTTTCCTGTTGCATGTGCGAGTGTGTGTGAAAAAGTATTTCCTGTATTTTTTATTTCTATTTTTTTCTAAAACATGGTTGTGCAGAAAGAAATAAAATTATATTTGAAAAACTAGAATGGCATATTTATTTTTTCCCGTTTTCATTTGCTAAAAGGGTTATTATTTGGCTTCAGTATTTTATATTACAAAATTTTCTCTCTTTTAATGTATTTTTTAAAAATTAAAAATAAAAAACCTCTCACATTTAAAGGAAGTATTTTTTTATTTATCTGTTAAAGCATACAAATTCAGCTAACTTTTGCTTTTGAATATGTTTTTTTGCTGATTTTTATTCATCTTTTTTATCCTTAGTTGTGTCTCGTGCTAAATAATGTTTAAAGTGTTAATAGAGTAATATTTTTATTATGGAATTTTTAAGAGAAGAAATGTTTTATTTTAAAAGTTTTTACTTTGTTCTGTTTTTTTATCATTTTTTATTCAATTTTTATTTTTTACTCGCAATATCCGCTTCTAAAAGTTTTATAAAATAAAGATAATTTGACTGCTAACAATTTAAAACTTATAACACTTTTAAATAATGCCAGGGATAGAACTTAAGTTGAGTATATAATTAAATAAACTTTTCATGTTGACTTCAACTAATTTCCGTTTTAAAGGTTAAATGTTGAAACAAAAAAAAAATTGCAGATTGTTTATGTCAACAGTAAAAAAAATAGCTGCATTATTTTCACACTAAAGCTAAAGGTGAATGCTACAGCACAGCACTGGCATTTAAATTCGATAGCCAGTATTTACGCAAGAGGTTAGGTTAAGATAGGATCACACATATTTAGATGTGTGTAGATTCACAAGAGAATTATTGACTTCTCTAATATTCACCACTGTCCATAGCTTTGTTCTAAACAATCCTTCCAATTAGTTTCGTGAGCTTCGTAAGTTTGACAATTAGCATAGCTTCCACATGCCTCAAGTCCTCTATATTCTGAAAGAAATAACACCCTAAATAATTCTTACGACTGTGTAATAATCTAGGGCATAGCCAAAGATAGTGGAATGAGTTTTCCTCTTCTTCGCCACTGCAATCTGCAGTTATCATAATCACAAAGTCGGATTCTCTGTACAGACTTACGCAAAAGAAAAGCAGACAGACGGCAATGAGTTACTATTTTATTATATGTATAAATTGAGAACGAACGGCTGGGATATGAACCCATGGCAGTCAAATAAATTATATTCTTAGTAGCCAACTAGCTAACCAACTAGCCAATATTTTTTGAAAATAACACCCAGAAAATATCCAGAGTCTTTGGCGGTAGTTGAACGCGCAATCCTCAGACTATTATTATTATTAATGTAGGGGGAATAACGAAGCAGACCACTACTAAATGGGTCCCTTTTCGACCCCCTTCCGTCCTCAATAACTATAGACAACCGACATAACTTGCGGCAATCTTACTATCATTGAGTCTCGTGCTACAACCAGCCTTTAATCTACACTCTAGTGATTTCAGAGTGTCGATTGGGAATTATCGGCATTCTTTCTTATCAAGGTGTCTTTAGTGGTTGCTAGCATTTGTCTAAGGCTTAGTTTCCCCATGGCATCCACATTTAACAAGCTTCTTCCCGTGGTCCTAAGTCTTACGCTAGCCAATGCTGGACATTCATACACAATGTGCGCTACCGTCTCAGCGTCTTCCATGCATAGTCTGCAAGTATCATCTTCTTTGATTTTCATCTTGGCTATATGATACTTGAAGTTTCCATGACCTGCCACTAACGCAGTTATCCAGCTTAAGGTACTTCTATTGTATTTAAGAACCTTGCTGGCTCTCCTGCCAAGGGGCTCTTTGAGCATCATTCGAGCCTGTCTATATGTAGTAGCCTGCCTCCACCTTTTCAGGTTTAGTGAGTTCAGCCATTGTAGAACTTTTGCTCATATTAGGCCATTACCCAGTGAAACTCTGGGTTCTGGTCCACAGAAATTATCTGCAGATCCCCTTTTTGCTAGTTGATCTGCTGCTTCATTCCCAGCAGTGCCAATGTGTCCTTTAACCCACATCAATGTTACCTCGTTAACCGAGGAATATCTTTTAAGGTTTAAAACACATTCCAGCACTACTTTGGAGTACATGTTCACCTGCTTCATGCGTTTTATAACCGATTGTTTGTCAAGTGCAATGAGAACCTTTCTTCCCTGCACCCGACATTCCAGCAGGTGATCCAACGCATGTAGCAGCCCAAGCAATTCTGCCTGGTAAACGGAGACGTACTCCCCCAAACGGAGACTACAGGACAAGTTTAGCTCAACTGAGTGTACACCTGCTTCTGCTCTAGCGTCCATAAGAGAACCATCAGTGAAAATGCTGATGTCATTCTCCATACACTCATTGTGCATAACGCCATCCGCAATTAGTGTCCGATGACGTCTTTCGACTACTTTTCTTTTACTGATTGAAAAAATTCAATTATAATTACATGATGGGAAATTGTTAAGAATATAATTGAATTTTGTTTAATTTCAAGTAATGATTATTGCCTAATAAGAATTACAATTACTGGTAATTTTTAATTTAAAATTTAAAATTACAATTACATGTAATGTGTAATTAATAATGTTCAATTACAAATTACAATTACATGTAATTGACTTTAGTCTTTGATTTAGATTACAATTACTTGTAATTTGTAATCACAAGTACATTACTTTTAATTTGTATTGTAATTAAAATGTAATTAAAATGTAATTAAAATGTAATTAAAATGTAATTAAAATGTAATTAAAATGTAAAATGTAATTGAATATAATAAGACATGGGGGAATGTCTTATCATTATTAATGCTTTAAAAAATTCTCAATTAAGTTAAAAATTCTCAAAGTCTAAGTGTTCCATCTTGCCAATCAATAATAAATAATAACTCACCGCATTACTATGCAATGCTTGTTATCTATCGTTCTAGAGTTTTTTGTTAACAACTCCCATTTCGCTTTTTTCATTTAATTAACAATTTTATCTAATTTTGCTCACCTTGCTATCATTCATACTCACATTTATATTTTTTATATGGACGAGTATGTGTGTGTGTGTGTCGGAGAGTACAAAAATCGTTTCAGTTTAATTTTTATTGCAGTTGTTGTTTACTTTTGTTTTATTGCAAAATGCCAACAAGTGAACTATGACGTTTGCATGTAGGAAATTAGCATAGCGTGCTGCTAATAAACAAAACAATATAAACATTTACATCTTTTTAAAATTATACACATGTTGTTATTGTTACTTTAGTAAACGACTAAAAACAGCAATAGCAACAATCAACCACAATATCCATTAAAAGAAAATTAAATAAGAAAAAATGTTAAACAAAAAGGAATAAAAAATACAATAGACTGCTGACTATAGAAACATACCCCCCGAACACACAATTATTTACACATGTGTTTTTACAGCTGAATATATACATAGACATATAACATACATACATATGTATGTAGGTTTTATTGTATGTGTTTAAAGTGCATATAAGTGTGTCATTGTTACTTTAAATAACACAAGCTTACATACATAACGGTAAAAAATAAACAAGGGTTTCACTCTCTTAATAACTACTTGCGTGTATGTATGTGTAAACGTGTAAACGTGTGCAAAAACACTATTAATAGAAGTTATTTTAAAGCGCTAGCTAGACACACAAACATTCAAACTCATAAAAAAAATTTATTTCAAGTTTTAGAAATTGATAGATATAAAAAAAAAATTAAATAACACTTCGGAAAACTTAAGAATAGCAACAAAAGCTGTGCTAAAATTTTATTTTTGGAAACTACATATTTTGAAAAAGTACTGCATAAAACTTTTGAAAACTTAAGCACCATGGCCACACATCAAACTGATGCTTCAAATTTGTGTATGTATTGGAAATATTTAATTTTGCTTAGCACAGCCACACATCAAACTCATGCCATCAAACTTCATTTTAAAGTTTATTTGCGGCAGTCGTAAAGCAGCTTTGGATTGAGGAACACGTTCGCGCGTCATTGTCATTATCGTTTAAGGTCATTCAGGCCGTTCTTGTTGCTCGGTCTTCAAGTGGTTTGCGTCTCCCTCTTGCACTGGGTGATTGGCTTCCACGGTTAGCTGTACCGTGGTACAGTTAATTCGTGCTTGCATTAATCAGCCACGTGTAATCGCTTGGATTATCGTGTATAACCTAAATTTCTATGGCGACGGTAGTGAAAATCAAAAGTATTTAGATTTTCTTCAAACTCACTCTCTCCTATACGTGTGAGTATTTTTTTACTAACACAATCACAAAAGAGCGAGTTTGAAGCAGCAGTTTGATGTGTGGCCATGCTGCTTTACAGGATATATTTGGGCATATGGGAGATTCCATGCCAAAATAGACAGTTTGGAAATTTTTGATTTTTTTCCATTTGTAGGCACCCTTTTAAAATGCATCCTGGTAAATTTTGCCATTTTTCTCCATTCGACAGATAACAATTTTTGAAAAATAGTCCTTGTTCGATATTTTTATTATAGTCATGGGGTAACTTCAACAAAGTTTTTTTCAAAAACTTTGTTTTTTATTTATACAAAGAAAATATAACACTTACATATTTAAAGGGTTAAAATGGTACCCTGCTGTTTTCGTTACAATGTCTGTCCGATTGACCTGGAACCGTAAAAGTGAGACTCATGAAATTTTCACACAAGTTGTATAACTGAATTGTCGCTATAACAAAACATACTACAACTTATAAGGTGTTCCGAAAGTGACGTGTTATTTCCTTATAAATAAGTCTTTAATTTTTTAAACCGTAAGAGGCAGACACTTGAAATTTACACACAATAATTAAAACTAGGTTTCCTATATAAACAAGTATTAAAAGATAAACCTAATAAATAAAAGGTGATCCGACAGTGACGTGATTTACATGTATATTTTCTAATATTTTTAAGGTGTGGTGTTAAAAAAAAAATTAATAAATAATTACCAAACTGAAAATTTGTTTTTAATTTCATGAATTTGAGGTTAAATTTTTATCGGAAAAAAATTTTTCAATAAACAATAAATTTTTAATTTTGGAATGAAAATATGGCTTTTTGGCCATACTTGTTTTTTTAAGCGAACTTTTAAATTATGAGAGTTTTAAGTTTTTGTTTGTAAATTGTCCGTTGTTAATCAAGTTTTATTTTTGATCGAAATAAAAATTTTTGGTAGACTTTTAATTTTCTGGTAACATTTGGGCGAAAATAAGATTTTTTGGCGAAACTAGGAACTAGTTTTTCCTTGTGAATTTTTGTCTTTAATAATGTTTAATTTTTGATTGGAATAACAATTTTTTGGCAATTTTTGGGTGAAATATGATAATTCGTTTATCTCTAAACGAACTTTTAAATTATTGATCGATTTTAGGTTTTCTTTGTGAATTTTTGGTTTTTAATCAAATTTTAATTGTAGATCGAAATAAAAATTTTTTTGTAAAATTTAAATTCTTTGAACTGGCAAAAGTTGGATTTTTTACCGAACTTGTAAATTAGAACTTAGTTCTTGATTTTAGATTTTCTTTGTGAATTTTCTGTTTTTAATCAAATTTTAATTAAAATCGAAAAATAATTTTTTGGTAAAATTTAAATGCTTCGATAATTTTTGGGTGAAAATATGATGTTTTGGTGAAACTTGGATCTTTTCGCGAACTTGTAAAATAATATTAGTTGTTATTTTCGGTTTTTGATGAAATTAAAATTTTAAATCAAATAAAATTGTTCTGGTAAAATTTAATTTATTTTTGTAATTTTTGGGTGAAAATTTGGCGAAACTTGGATCTTTTAGAGAAATTGTAAATTAGTTTTTGTTTTTAGATTTTCTTTGTAAATTTTTTTATATTTATATTTTTATATTTTCTTTTGTAATTTTAATATTTTTGTGTGAAAATACGATTTTTGGGCGAAACTTCGAACTTTTAGCGAACTTGTAAATTAGTTTTTATTTTTAGATCTTCTTAGTGAATTTTTGGTTTTTAATCAAATTTTAATATTAGAGCGAAATAAAATTTTGTTGTTAAAATTTAAATTCTTAAATAATTTTTGGGTGAAAATATGATTTTTTGGCGAAACTTTTATCTTAAAACGAACTTTTAAATTATCGATAGGTTTTCTTTGTTTATTTTTGGTTTTTGATCAAATTTTAATTTTAGAGCGATATAAAAATTTTTTGGTAAAATTTTAATTCTTTAATCATTTTTAAGTGAAAATATGATTTTTTTTTGGCGAAACTTGGATCTTTTAGTGAACTTTTAAATTAGTTTTTGTTTTTAGTTTTGTTTTTTGTGAATTCTCGGGTTTAATTAAAATTGAAATTTTAGAGCGAAATAAAATTTTTTTGGTAAAATTTTAATAATTTTGTAATTTTTGGGTGAAAATATAATTTTTTGGCAGAACTTATACCTTTAAATGAACTTTTAAATTACTGATATTTCTTAGGTTTGCTTTGTGAATTTCCGGTGTTTGCTCAAATCCAAAATAAAGATGGAAATAAAATTTTTTGGTAAAATTAATTAAATAATTATTTGATAATTTTTGGGTGAAAATATGATTTTTTGGCGAAAGTCGGATCTATAAACGAACTTTCAATTATTTTTTGTTTTTAGTTTTTCTCTGAGAATTTCGAGAATTTTTTCGGGATAAAGATTTTTTGGTAATATTAAAATTGAAGGTGAAATTTTTATGAAAATGTGATATTTGCTGAAATTTCAATTGTTTAGTGAAATATTGATTTATCGATATTCTATTTTTTTTTTAATTTTCTCTTTTCAATGCAACCAATTGGTTTTCAAATATGGAAAACCTTAAAAATAGAACACCTGTTTTTCATCATATCGCCCTGTTTTATGCACCAATATTGCCGAATTGCAATAGCAAAATTTTCGAAACTATGCCTGAGAGATTATTGGGCTTAAACTATTTGTAGTTATTCTAGTAGTGTAGTTATTCTAGTAGATTTTAACCAGAACATAGATGAACAGAACGACATCGCTAAATAGACTTCCCTATCAAGATTATACATACCTTATGGGGAAATTAATATTGTAGAAATAACACACATAATGACAAACTTATATACATATATACCTTTTTAACCTGTAATGGGTTCTGGGTCCGCTAGTAGTAAAAAGGTACACCTAAGTAGACAAAAAAATATAAAAATTTAAAGTGGAATAGTCATCTCCTAAACTATAAAAGATAACCCGTAAGTCAATGCCAATAGAAAAACCTCTTTACGTCACAATATTAAAAACCTTACGACACGATGTTAAATATAGCATCAATTGTCAGATAGCTTACCGAGCTTCTTTTTGGCTTAACGTATACTTATAACAACTTATTAAATATCAAGTAGAAAGTAATAAAAACCAGGTGTGGCTTTATAAAATTTCATAATTATCTATTGAGAATAATAGCAAAAGTCACAAAACTGAGAAAAATCATCAACAAATTTTAAACATTTTCTGCTCTGCTTATTATTTATAGTTATGATAAGGCCATATCTTTAAGGCCCACATTTTTTGCATTTCTCACATACTCAGATATGTACTTGTGCTATTAAACAGTTTTATTTAATGACGTCGATGACGACCATGATGGTTTGTTGTTGTTGATGTGTTTTTTTTTTTATTCTTCTGTTGTTGCTTTTATATAATTACAGCAAAAAATAAATGATAGTCATGACATGACACTACAATATTTATTGCGTACATATTTGCACAAACACACATACATAAAGACATAATAGATACATACGTTTGTATACAGTGCCAGACAAAATATGGTAAAAGATTATTCGAAAAAATTATGCTTTTTTTTCATTCTATAAAGGTTTATTGAATTGTTGTAATCTTTGAATATTTAAAGCATAGCTTTTATTCAATTTTATTAAATACTAGCTATCTCCGGTGCGCTTAGCTGACCCTTCCACGAAAACTAAAAGTATAATCAAGCTTTAGCAATAACTTTGCTTAATCATGCTTAAGCAATAACTTTGCTTAAGCATGATCAAATGCACAGTTTACGATTTAATTCGTCTTGAGTATTTTTCTGTGGCGCCACCTGTCGAAAATTAACCCCACCAACTTAGGAACCTCCTTCGGCTCATGCGCAACAATTTTGCTAAAGATCATACCATCATCAAATGCACTGCTTACGATTTAATTAATTTTGAGTAATTTTCAGTGGCGCCACCTGTCAGAAATTAATCGCACCAATTCTTCATCGGCTCATTCGCAACAACTTTGCTAAAGATCATAGCATGATTAATTGTACAGTTTACGATTTAATTCGTTTTGAGTAATTTTCTGTGGCGCCACCTGTCGGAAATTTGCACAGTTTACGATTTAATTCATTTTGAGTAATTTTCTGTGGCGCCACCTGTCGGAAATTAACTCCACCAACTTAGGAACCTCCGTCGGCTCATGCGCAACAACTTTGCTAAAGATCATACTAATTAACTTAGAGTAATTTCCCGTGGCGCCATCTGTCAGAAGTTAATCGAACCAACTTAGAAACCTTCGTCGGCTCATGGGCAACAACTTTGCTTAAGATCATGATATGATCAGATGCATAGTTTACGATTCTATAAGGGACAAGCAAACATACAGAGAAACGTTCGTTTTTATATATTTAGATATATGGTCGTGCCATTAAGTAAGACTAATTTCAATACCGTATGCGAGCGGCTACAAATATAGTATACCTTATCTAAATATATATGTAAATCTTATTATATAATTTTATAATTACGTTTATTAAAGCTTTAGGTTTTTTTATAAAAATTTTAAATTTATTTTTATATTCAATATTTCGCTACACCATTGATTGGGTAGCATCGTCAGGAAATAAAAATAGTTCTATAATATTTAATTGAGTGAAAACATTTTTTTCATTCATTTGAGAAAATTACATAATTATAAAATTATTAAAAAGGTAAAAATTGCAGTAATTATCCAAATTTTTAATACTGAGTCCATACGTTGTGTGCTTATTGGCATCATTTTGTTCGATTTTGCTTTGATTCAGATTTTAAGACTCTTACGTATTTACTTTGTATAAAGGTACCCACCCCTAGATAAAATTCTAAAATTTATATAAAATTCTGTAATTATAAGAAATATTCTGCAAAAAAAATATTTTAATACCAATGTAATTCCACAGGTAAAAATACAAATTTTATTCAATTGGCTATTTTGCATTAAATAATTCATATTTTGTGATTATTTTAAAATAGCGCAATCTATTGCGCAACTGTTTTTTCTTTTTTCTAAATACCCTGATTTCAAAATTAAAAGATGCCCTAAAGTATGCAGTACATTTAAATCATTAAAAAGAATTGGCATAATATCACTGCTTATTAGAATCAGGATACTAAGGTACCTCCTCACAAAATTTTATTAAAATCCATCCGTGATGCAAACACAGACGGAAAGACAGAGAGACAGACAGGAAATTAGTTACTGTTTTACTATATGTATAGATTAATATTGTTTTTTCATCCACTGTTTACTGATATACTTGTGCTATCAATTTCTCTTTATGGTATTATACGTCTCACTATATGTTACAAACTTATACCCAAGAGAATATCTTAAAACCTTATAATTATTATTGTATTTGTTTTTTTTTTGCGTCTTGAAAGTTTTTCTGGTTCAAATAATAGAAGATGCATAAAAAAAAATCATTATTTCACATTCAAATTACGTTAAGTACAAACCATTTTACAAACTCGATAATAGACAAAAAAAATAATTTTTTTATCCCCGTTTGAATTTTTTGTTTTTTCGATTGGGATCAAATACAGATACCACAGATATTTCCAGTAAATTTTTTGTTTTTAGTATCATATGATTATCGCATATTTAAAAGTACTCATATTATGTGCCTTAAATATTAGCATTGGAATATTCAAGACGAGCTGTGCCCGCCACTTCATCAGCGACCTTGCAATATTTTGTTGGATTTTGCTTTGAAAACAATCCACACCAAAGACCCTCAAGTTTTTAGTAGAGCCTTAAACTATGCTGCATATCAGTTTATGTGGAATCAGGATGCTAAGGTACCTCCTCACAAAATTTTTTTTAAATCCATCCAGTAGTTTTTACGTGAGCACACAGGCAGACAGACCGATGGAAATGAGTTACTATTTTATTATATGTATAGATAATAATCATGTACAGCTAACACGTATATGTCCTTTTTAAATCACACTTTATAAAATGCTTATATTAATACATCACAATATGATTCCTCTAACACTCAATGATAGTGGATAAAATATAAGCTTTTTCTTAATAATATATATAGGATTCTGATCTAAAAGATCAAGAGATAGCATTAGTACTATCCAATGTGTCCGCCTGTTCCTTTGAACCATAACGGGTAAACATGCGAAAACTTTGCACAAGTGATATTACTATGGCCGCCCTAAATACAATTACAATAAAAAATTATTCTTTAATTTTTAAATAAAAATCTTAAGTTAAAAAAAAAAATAATTAAACACACGCTGTAATAATCACATTGTCGATTTTTGCAAATAAGTAAGTTGCATACCTTTAGGATGAAATATTAATAACGGAATAAACTAGCACAATGTTGCTGTGTTGTTTTTCCTTTTAACTTTCGAATACGAAAATAAGTGTTGTTAACTACTATGTCTTACATATTAGTACTTTTAAATTAAATTTAAATATTGCACAGTGTACAACTAGCGTTTTTATTTAATTATGATTTTACATGTCTCTTAATTAGCTGTGCCCAGCACTTCTTCAACGTGCTTGCAATATTTTTGCGTAAAATATCTAGTTTCTAAGGGTCTAAGGTACATTTTCAGAAATTTTTTTAAAATTCATCCAGTAGTTTCTACGTGACGCGAACACAGACAGACGGATAGACAGACGAAATTTCAAAATTGCTGTTTTTTATTCCATTTCGTTGACTGTCTGCACCAGCAACAAAATTTCCAAAAAAATTTTCATGTACAGAAATGAATCTGTTACAGTTTTATTATATGTATTAATTTTTAGGCAAATAATTGAGTTGCATACCTTTAGGATGAAATTTAAACAAAGAGAATAAACTAGTGAATACAAAAATAATTGTTGTTAACTGTTAAAAAAATCGTACATAATATTAAAATTAAAATTAAATTTAAAATAATAAAATAATTTTCCAAAAATTTTTCTGTGTGATTTTAAATTTTTTCATTTAGAATTTATTGTTATAAATAATAATTTTGGAACACATGGTGTGACAAGTTGAATGAGATTTAATAAAATTGTACTAAAGTTCGAAATTGAGCTTGGAGGACAAAAATGAGTGACACTTTCAACCAGGACTGTGCAGGACTTTGTTTTATAACAATAAAGAAGGGCCTAAAGAAAATGTTAATAACTAAAAGCTTGATTAAATGTCCAAATTACCAGATTTATATCGAGAGCTTTGTTTTGTGGAATTTTTCACATA
Source organism: Phasia obesa (assembly GCA_949628195.1). Classification (NCBI taxonomy): domain Eukaryota; kingdom Metazoa; phylum Arthropoda; class Insecta; order Diptera; family Tachinidae; genus Phasia; species Phasia obesa. The sequence continues at coordinate 129,928,748 of OX451218.1, read as the reverse complement.
ACTTTCTTTTATACAAAAAAAAAAAACCTAAACCTGGTTTTGTTGTAGCATCAATTTTGAATAAATGACCCTCGAATGCATTTGAAGTTTTGACCGGTTTTATTTTGAGCTTTGGTGTATTCAAACAGTTATATTAGGGTTTTTTGTCGAAATTTTTGTTGCAACATTTTAACCTATTTTTTCCATTATTCACAAAAAAAAAACAAAAAAACTCCTATACCTTGAAAAGTTAGAGGGTTAATCTCTTCCACAAAAACGTTTATTACAGTATTTACTTACTACTAAAAAAACTACTTATTCCAAAAATGTAAAGGTCACATGGTTTTCTATGATTATTCACTATAAGATTGAGCTAAAGTAACTCACTGCTCCTACCCAACCTCACTCATAAAATAAAACACTGACGTAAACTTTCAAAACGCCGGTATACGTTTTTTTTCCTTGGTCCCCTCTGCTAAAATCCCTGGTCGTAACCTTTTTATTTTTGTGTTGTACAGTTTAATCGTAAACTTTATTTTTTTAAGTCCCACCCTAATGTGCGCACTTATGTATTTTTATATGTCAAGATGTGTTATCATGTGTCTATCATTTTATAAATGACAATATGACTGAAAAAAAACACAGTTTCACTCATGCTTTGCAAAAAAAAAAATTAACAAACTTTATTTTCGTCATGTGTCTTTGCTCTTTTATTTTTGCAGCAAAACTACTTGTTTATTTAAAAACGACTGAAATAATAATAAAAAAAAAAGAAAAAAAAACCAAGTAGACAAAAACTAGAGAATGATACTACTTCATTTTAAAATACCCTCGAGAGATAGTAAACACATACTTATGGATACATACAAACATACACACCGACAAAAAGGCAAAGTTACAACCCAGCAAAAAATACCACTAACACAAAAGCTGATTTATTAACGGTTGGCCTTTAACCAGTCTGCTTAAAGAAAGCACGATTTTTCTTTTGCAAAGTCCTATTTGGTAGATTTCTTTGATCTTCTGCTTCATTACCAGCTGTGCCCTTTAATCCACATCATTAACCCAGGCAAATTTGTTAAGTTTTAAAACACATTCCATCACTAAATTGGAGTACACGTTTACTAGTCTCATGCCTTTTATAACCGACAAGTTATGAAGTGCAATGAGAACTTCCAAGCATTAGACTTTTCTGCAGGTGATCTAACGCATTAAACAATCCAAGCAGTTCTGCTTGCTAAACGGAGACGTACTACCCCAAGCGCAGACTACAAAGGACAGGTTCAGCTCAGTTGAGTATACACCTCCTCCTGCTCTACCGTCCATAAGAGAAATATAAGTAAAAATGCTGATGTCTTTATCTATATACTAGTTGTGTCCGATGCAATGAGTGTCCGATGCAGTCATTCGACTATTTTTTTGAGTTCCATCGCAATTTGAGCTTCCCTAACCTCCTTACTAAGAAGGTCCAGAATACTTTTTAGCCCGATGATCGGTCCAAAGCTAGTATCCTTTTTGGCAGTCAATACCAGCTTTTACCATGAAATTACAATTTTCTGCATATGAAGTCACGAATACTGCCTTTCAATAAGCTAATATTGCAGGGTTAACAATTTTTATATATGACTACATTTATTTGCACAAAATTATTTGAAGCAATTTGATTATTGCAGTCTTCGGAAGCCTTGCAATGGAGAAACTAACTTAACATCGTGTTCATGGCGTAGTCTTGTTTGTGCCATCATTATTGGCTACCACTATCTCATAGCCGCTTCTCTTTAAGAGCGCAATTCTTCTGTAAGCATCTTAGTAAGCGAGCAAGTTTCCAGTTATGTCCTACGCTTTTTATTTTCCCGTACCCACCTTAACAATCTGCTATCGCAAGACAAGATTTCTTCTACTGCAACAGTAACAGTTTATTTTTTGCTGGGTTACACGATATTTTAAGAATTTAGTTTACAGTTTTAATAGTTCAATAAACCAGTCATATCTTAGCTCAACCCAATAAAACAGCCACAGAGTTTTCGAGTACTTTATTTACTTTACAAGTAATTTTTGGACATTTTTAAAGGACATTGCAGAGTTTTAACAGGACCTTTCTGCAAGGTGTCAAAAAATTAGACACCCTATCAGAAGATGTTATAATTTTTTCAAATGGCATCGTGCCTCAATCATATTTGACATTTGCGAACCTAACAGCTGCAGCAGTACACAAACAGAAAGGCAATTAAAATTGTATAACTTTAAATAAAGATTTTTTTCTAAAAGATAACACTACCTGGGATGTCTTTTTCATGTGAGCAGAAAGCACCCATAGTCTTTGGCAGGAATTGAACCCAAAACCCTGTAGACTGATAGAACACCACTCAAGCACTCAAAATCATTTTTTTTATTTATTTAGTAAAAAAATTAATAAAAATTGCATGATTAAATTTGCAACACCCTGTATTAGTACGTGCGCAATTGTGGAACAAGATTAACGTGAGTACCTGCCTACTCGGCCTAACCTCACGGTGGTCTTACCACCGAGTGAAACTTAGGCATAGACTAGCGCCCCCATTGTGTAGTATAACAACACTTTACGATTGCCACCAATCGCTTTTTGTGTGTGATACAGTCACAATGAGTAGCAATTTATATAATATGGCAAGCCTTTCCAAGGCAAGCCTAGATCCACATTATAACCTCTTGCTTAGGGGTTTGGAGACTATCCAAACTCCGTCTGTTGAGAGTGCAACAGCACATTTGATCGACCTTGCACCTTACCTACATAAATCGAACTTAAACCACAACCAACACGTGTACCCCCGAAGGGGACCCCACCAATAACAGGTCACAGAGAGATAGCCTCTCTGTTGGGCCACCGATTCCCGTGGTACCAGTCCTTTGGGTACTGGTCGGGACTTGAAGAGGAACCGCAATGTTTATCGCAGACCTTTTCTTCCAGATTTAGGCCCTAGGAACCCTAGCGTCTATTTTCCCCGAGTGAACCGCGTCAAAGCATTTGCCATTCCTGCAGTGACAATTGGAACCCCCGGGGGTAAAGTACGTGCGTAATATGGCAATATGACTTTATAAATGGAATCTTGTACAGGATGTTTAGGTAAGGAAGTTGCTTCGGTAATACACGATAAAATCTTCAGCAATCGATAAGTTAATGTCAGCAAACTAGTTGAGTTGAATTTTACAAAAAAAAAATGGAAATGAGCATTAAGCTCATATTAATGACTAACTTTCTTACAATTTCTTGGTAGCATTTTGTAATTTTTTTTTAAATCAAGAAACATACATATTTTGAAAAAATTATTTTTTTTGTTTTGTCAATTGAAATAAAAATATAAACGAATTTTTGACAGCTAGTTGGCACATAACTGCTCAACTTAAAGAAGGGCTTAAGGCGTAAAATAACTGTCAAAAAATCTCATGTACATACAAAATCTATGAAGCAAACCTAAATAGCGCGGCGTCCTCGCTTTGCATTTGGAAATTCCAATTTTGACAGAGCGTTAGGTAGCGAAGTTGGGCGCAAACAAAATGTTATTGTTTTTTTTTTTCGTGTAAGAGTTGTGCCTTTTTAGCTATTTTCTACTTTATCTACCGATGTTATCTCTCTTTTGCGAGACAAAATAGGTTAGCATTACTGTTTCTTACAAAACGTTGCGCTCTTATTTAGGTTTGTTCAAAGCTAGGCGCTAGACGTCGTAACGCCCTACGCCCTTGTTTAGGTTAGTCAGTAACATAGAACAGCAAAAAATATCGCAGTGCTGCCACCTAGTAAAATGAATTCGCCTTGGTTTGAATTCTTTTTCCTAATTTTGAAAGTGTCAGGAAACAAAGTGAACAACTTAAAATCACATCAATTCGAGCTCGCACATATCTGCCATTTTCTTGTCTGATTCATGTGTTTTTCTTTTTTTATTCATTTTAAATTTATATGGCAGCAGCACAAGTAGATAGCAGTAGTAGTAGTAACTCTCGATATGATTGCAAAGCATAAGTTTAAATGTTCAAATTAATGTCAATATTATTGACATGTTAGTGAGTAATGATGACACATAAAAATAAACACACTCATACAAACACGTACACAAGTATTTACTAATATAAACATACATCCATACCAACTTATATTGTCAAAGAATAGAAATAATGGCAGTTAAAATATTGTCTTTGTACTCGTTTGCTACTAAAATGTCACAAGTACAATCGATTTTATGTTGTCGTAAGCTATAAAAAGTTTCAAATACTCGTACATTGTACATTTAGAACTTGAGATTTTTATCTTTAATATAATTAAACATTTATTAAAAAAAATGTACACTAAACTTTGGATTTCAAAAGAAAAGTGGTAGGAGTGCTTAAGGATATGTAACAAAACTTGTTACTTTTTACTAACAAGCATGTCGGAATTTTTTTTTTTATGAAAAGAGCAGTTTTGTCAAACCAAAAAACATAGAAACCCAAATGCAATAATTAATTTTAACTTGATTGGATTTGTTCCGCCAGTAAATAAAATACTGTTGTCATACCTTTCGGTGAAGACCGTCCTTAATGGATGACAACAGTTAATTTTAACCTTTTTAAGGGCAATTTTTTGTGCTAAAAAAGATTTAGTTTTTCATCATTTATTTATCTATACATATAATAAAATAGTAACTTATTTCCGTCTGTTTGTCTGTCTGTCTGCTGTCCTTAGTTGTTTGTGTTCGCATCACGTAAAAACTGCTGGTTGGATTTTAACAAAATTTTGTGAGGAGGTACCTTAGTATCCTGGTCCAAATATAGGATGCTTCTTTTTCCTCAAAAGTATCTTGTTTCCAAGAGAAAGTGGAAAGAAGCAGTGAAAAACGTAATTTTCGGACTAAAATTTTCGGTTTAAAACTGGAATATTTTCAACACGGTTATATTTTCACCACACACATTTTTATGTTTGAACGTGGGATATTTGAGAAACAATTACGCAAGAGATGGCGCCAGTTGATTAAAATTTGAATTTTTACTTTGTGGAATTACATTGTTATTAAAATATTTCAAACACCACTTACAGAGGTTTACAATAATTTGTAGAATTTGAGAATTTTTTATAAATTTTAGAATATTTTATAAATTTTAGAATTTTATCGAGGGATAGGTACCGTTATATAAATTAATTACATAAACCATAACTGAAGCATTATAAAAGTAAGAGTCTTTCAATTGGTGTGGAATTCTTTCAAAGCAAAAACGAGCAAAATATTGTCAGGACGCCCACGACTTGGCGGGCACAGCTAGTTTTATATATTATTAAAAAATTACGCTTAGTGGTTTTTGAAAGTTATGAATTAAATAATATCAAACTTAAATCAGGGCGCTAAGCGCAACGCTATTTACCGCTACGCTTTAACGCTGTAATGACTAACTTAAAAAGCCGTCTTCACTAGCCATCAATTTGAACAAAACATACCCATGACGCTGGCAGTGGTAGTACGGTTGAGCAACAGATGGCGCTGTTTGCAAATAAAACTGTCAAACTAAAATACAACAACAACGTCATTGTCATGTTATAAAAGAGTTTGTATAACAAATGTTTTAACAACTATAATAAGACCTGGAAAAGACATTAACATAGACAGACTACACTTAACACTAACATGATGTTAGTGTTAATGTTTACCACTTTATGAGTAATGTAGGCGTGGGCTAAATAAGAGTGCAACGTTCAATAAAATTAACTTTTTAATAAAACTCTATAAATAAAAATGCAAAATAATGCTTCTGTCGTAATTGTGTTTAAAACACATAGACAACAGCGGCTATATAACCACATGACTACAAATACCGTCAGCTAGCTACTTAAACTGGATTCACCCATTTTGACTGGACAAAATTTTTCTTCGGACAACATTTTTTTTATACCTAGTTTTACATTACTTTCAGAGAATGAGAGAAGTGTGAGAGAAGTGATTTTGTCCAGACAACTCTCAGCTTGATTTCGTTTAATTTTAATTTTGTTTGGGACAAAATTACAATGTGTTGCCACTAAAAAAAATTTTTTTTAAGAAAAAGTTGAAGTGAAGCGAAAACGTATGCCACGCTATTTAGGTTTGCTTCAAATAGTTTGTATATAAATGAGAAATTTCGACAGTTAGTTAGCCCTTAACGTGCTAAATTAGGTTTGTCTGATAGATGTTCGGATTCGAATTTTATTTCCTTTGGCTATCGGACTACTCTTAAATCAACTGCCCTTTAATAAAAAAAAAATTAATACAATTTTTCTGCAGCAAAGAACACAATATTTAAAATGCATTTCCATCAATCAGTAATCGAATTTTAATTAAAATACACGACAAGCAATAATATTGATTTGATATTCGTATAAAAGAAAACTGATTTCAATAAATCGTGTTTTTTTTTTTTTTTTTTTTTTTTTTGTTCATTAATAGTAACAGATATTTTTTGAATCCTCTTATAGATAAATTGAATGTATTATAACAGCATTAAAACAAAAATTAAACAAAAAGTAAAAGTAAAAGAAAACATGTTTTTGTGGAAATTCATTTTTTAATTTTTTTTTAACATCGAAAAATAACACGAGTATCATACAAAAACAAAGTTATTAAAAAAATATATAAAATATTAATAAACTGTTTTAATGAAAAGAATTATTCACAAAAAGTCGTAAATAAAGTTGTATTTATTTTATAAAAAGTTCAGCCTGGTAATCTTTTTAATTCGTATGAAAACTGTTATTAAATGAAAAGCCAGCTTATTAATATTGCAGTTTTTTTTTTTCTAGTTAATAGTTTGTTGTAACCATCAGTTCCTTTATCATGTTTTTCACAGAATTTGCAATATTCATTTGCCATAAAATTCATATGAAGCGGTTTTATAGCAAAGAAATATTGTATGCAGGAATGTATTTTCTATAGCTAGTACTCAACTTTAGACAATATAGTTTTAATTTAAGAAGCCTTTATCCCACTGAATAAACCACCAATTCAAAGCCCTCTTCCTAAGCCTGATTCAGGCTCAAGGTCGCAAACTTTATTTAAATGAAGCTGTTGTTTTATAAATACAATCTAAATATTTTTCAATATTTCGAGCGTCTTCGATGCTCTTCTTGAGGAAAAACTAAAAACAAATATTAAAAAAAAACAAGAATATAGTACATTAACATCACTAATAAATAAACACAATAATTAACAATTAATATTTAAAAAGCTAATATTGAATTGCCAATGTCTCTATTGACTGCTCCTAATTCCCAGTGGGCATCCTGTGGTTCTATCGGCTACCTACATGTGCAGTGCTTTCTATAAAGGACTTTAATACAAAATCAAAGCAGAAAAAAGCTACCAACCTAAAAATAAACAAAAATCACCCCTCGCAGGGGGTTTATTTATCCCCCGACATCTGTTTGCAATCCACGCGATCTACTGGTCGTGGTCTAATATTTATTTAATGAAAATAAAGCAAAAGGGAATCATTACAACAAAACAAAATGAAAACAACGTGAAGAAATATAAGTGGGCATGGTTTTCTTCCCACAGCCTTAAAAGCAATGTTCCGATGTTGCTGAATTCCATTAGCGAAATTTTCGAAACTATGCCTGGCAGATTGGTAAGCGTAAATTTTCTGTATATCTTCTGGTGCCTTGGCAAAGTTGATTTCAACCCGAATACAGACTGACGGAAGGACATCGCTTAATCAACTTCTTTATCTGTAATATAAGGATTTAAAATATATATACTTTATGGGGTCGGAAATTAATATTGTAGAAATTACACATGGAATGACTAACTCAAATATACCCTCTTTCACCTGGTGCAGGGGTTTAAAAAGAGCTACCAAATTAGCACAAAAATAACTGAAAATAGCATGTAGACATGCTAAATAAAAACAGAAATTGTATATTTTTATTTAAACTTATTGTTAAGGGTCATTCCATGTCGAATTCAAATGACACTCAAATTTCAGATTTCTTTGAAACTTTTTTTATTTATATTCCTTGACACCCTGAATCCAAATATAATTTTAAAAGGATTCTATCTCTTACAGCTTTTTTTAGCTATAAATTTATAAAAAATATAAAAAAATATTGCTTTTTTGCATATGCCCTCGAGGCTAAAATATATTCTAATTCTAGTGCTATAAGACCTAGAGAGTTGAGTAAAATCTCATTTTATAGGGCATTTCATAAACTTTATTTTGATACAAGTTATAGTTCAATCATAGTCTAGTTATAATCAACTCGTTGTCTAGTTATAGTCCAATCACAATTAAGATGTAGTCTAGTCATTATAGTAAAACCATCGTTCGTATTTATAGACGACCCTCTTCTGTAACACTCGGAAAAAAATAATAAATAAAAAAATAATAAATAGCAAAACGGGTAATTGAATCATTCCCCATGTTCTCTTTGTAGTACCAGAGCTTAAAACTACTTATAGCTGCCATTCATACAGTCAATAATTAATAATAATGTCATTAAATGTAAATTGATCAACATTACAATAATTTAATTTTTATTTAATTGAAAAATGATTGCAAGTTTGTAAAAAACATTATAGCATTTTATACTCCAGGTTTTTTTTTTGCTAGTTCCTCTTATACTTTTCCATTTATATTAAGTAATAATGCAAGCAAAATTTTTATTAAAATCGTTTTTTTTCTTATTTCTTTTTATGCAAATACTCGAGAGGAATTAATTATAAATTCATCTTTCGTCTTTATCTATCTAAAGATACATATGTGACTAAAAGTATCTGCATTCAATTAGTTTTTAACACAGAAGAAGGGATATAATTTTATCTTTTTTCATTTCATTTAATCATATTTTGAAAAACATTTTTTAATTGCAATATAATTTGTAAAACATTTTATAAGCGCAGTTCAGTATTCAATGCAAATGGTCTTGCAAAAGAGCATGTGCATAAGATCATAGTTTTTTTTTTTGTGAAATCCAACAACAAACTAACTAATTTTTTTGAAAATTTAAAATTTTTATAACGCTTTTGCATTCTTGCGAGACCATTTGTAATCAAATATGGTTTAAAATTAAACTGAAAGTATCTGAAAAAATATCCGAACCCAAATGTAATAATTTATTTTATATTTTTTTAATATACCAGTTCTTTTGCTAAACTGAGATCAAACTATGACTGTAATATTACAAAACTAAAGCTTAACTGCTGTATTTTGATTAGACTGCGACATAACTAAAACTGGGGTGGATGACTATACTAAAGCTATAAAATAACTAGATTATAAATAGATATTAACTAGACTATGAGTAGACTATCACTAGAGTGTGACTAGACTATTACTAGGCTATGACTAGCCCATGACTAGACCATGACTATACTAGACAATTACTAGACTATGACCAGACTATGAATATACTATAACTAGACTATCACTAGACTATTACTAGAATATGAACAGACTATGATTATGGTATGACAAATATACATTGACTAGACTATGAATAGCGTATGACTAGAATATGACTAGGCTACGACTAGACTATGACTAGACAATGACTAGACAATGACTAGACAATGACTAGACTATGACTAGACTAGACTATGACTAAACTATGACTAGACTATGACTAGACTAGACTATGACTAAACTATGACTAGACAATGACTAGACAATGACTAGACTATGACTAAACTATGACTAGACTATGACTAGACTAGACTATGACTAAACTATGACTAGACAATGACTAGACAATGACTAGACAATGACTAGACTATGACTAAACTATGACTAGACTATGACTAGACTATGACTAGACTATGACTAGACTATGACTAGACTATGACTAGACTATGACTAGACTATGACTAGACTATGACTAGATTATGACTAGACTATGACTAGACTATGACTGGACTATGACTAGTCTATGACTAGACTATGACTAGACTATGACTAGACTATGACTAGACTATGACTAGACTATGACTAGACTATGACTAAACTATGACTAGACTATGACTAGACTATGACTAGACTATGACTAGACTATGACTAGACTATGACTAGACTATGACTAGACTATGACTAGACTATGACTAGACTATGACTAGACTATGACTAGATTATGACTAGACTATGACTAGACTATGACTAGACTATGACTAGACTATGACTAGACTATGACTAGACTATGACTAGACTATGACTAGACTATGACTAGACTATGACTAGACTATGACTAGACTATGACTAGACTATGACTAGACTATGACTAGGCTATGACTAGACTATGACTAGACTATTACTAGACTACGACCAGACTATAAATAGACTATGATGACTATGACTAGACTATGACCAGTCTATGATTAGACCATAAGACTATGACTAGACTAAGACTGGATTATGACTAACCTTAACTATGACTATACTATGACTCGACTACGACTAGACTATAACTAGACTATTATAAGACTAAGACTAGGCTATCACTAGACAATGACTGGAATATAACTAGACTAGACTATGACTAGACTATGACTAGAATATGACTAGACTATGACCAGACTATGATTAGACTATGAACAGACCATGAATAGACTATGACTAGACTATGAATATGCTATGACTAAAGTTTAACTAAACTATTACTGGACTATGACTAGCCTACAAGTAGACTAGGCTTTAAGTTTATTCGAGAGTATGACTAAACTATAACCAGATCATGCTTCTGACTATACTATGGCCAGGCTAGGACTAGACTAGATTAAAACTACACTGTGTAGAGAATATTTAGACAATGACGGGATATGGCTAGACTTGCCTTTGACAAGACTATGAGTAGGCAATAGCTGGACTACTACTATACTTTGACAAAACTATGACAACTATGACTGAAGAAGTACTAGACATTCTCCACAAAACTATTAATAGTACTAGACTATGATCAGACTCACATTTAATTATACCTTATCAATGATTTTAAATTTCGTTTAAAAAAGGAAAATATTACTCTAAAAAATTTTCTGTAATTTTTTTAAATAAATTTTAAAACCATTTTACTAAAAAACTATTTTAGCAAAATTTTATGACATTAAAATATTAAAAATTCAATATACTTCATCAATTATTGAGTTGAGTTTATTCGATTTATTACTCTGATGTTTTGTTAACACTAAACTACTTTTCAGAGAGGACTCATGCCGTTTTCAATTAAAGTATCCATTAGCAACGTTGTATTAGCAGATTTTCCTTATACTTTCAATAAAGCCTGTAGTCAGCTTAAAGTTTTGAATCGTAAAAGAAAAGAAGGCTTTCTAAAAATCTATTAGTAAGAAATAAATCATGTAGAAAGATACAGCCAATAACAAACAACATTTGACTCGTATAAAGAGGAAAAATAACAAAACCAATTTTTGTCAAAAACGAGCTTAGGACACACATCCCAATTGCAATTGATGATATTAAACAGTGGTGGTAGTAGTAGAGAAAAAGCCTTAACTAGTTTAGGCATAAAAAGATTTAGTTTTCTACTATTTCAGCTGAGCTGTCAAATATAGTTTAACAAAAAAAAAAAAAACAACGAAAAAATTAAATTTCCATATTTTAAGTTTCAAATGCGTACTCGTGCATTAAAAACCATAATCAAAATCAACTTCAGCAGCAGCATCCAATACGCCTTAAAAAAAAAACTATGAAAAACTATGAAAAGTTGTTCGAAATATCAAATGTTTATATTTCTGTATTTGTTGGTTTTTACAAATGAAAAAGTAATTGTTATATAACTACAATATTTTCCATATTTGTTTTCTCAAAAAAAAAAAAAAAAGAAAAATAAACAACAAAACAAAACAATTGCGTAAATATTTGCATGCGTATGTTGTGTTTAAAATTTCTATTTTATGATAACATTTCACCTGATACAACATTTGTTTTTCATTTCACTTTTAGTTTATCTTTTATATCTCCCTTGCTGCATATACCACCACTCCTCCTTAGTAGGGAAAGTATTTCATCCAGGCATTTTTATTTAACATGAGGTTACCCACACACACCGACACACACACACACACACACAACAGCAACAGCAATAGCAAAATTGATATTGCAATTTCAATCCGAGAAGTTTTAATGTTTGTATGTGCTTGTGTGTATTTCACAACTACCTTGATTTTCAATGTTAAAACCATAAAATCTCAAGGTTTTAACAAACATCGTTGAATATTAAAAAACAACAACAAAAAATATTTTAAAAATGAACCAGAGAAACAACTTAACTTAAGCATAAAAATGAAAAAATGTTTTTGCTGTTGCGCCAAATAAGATTAAGGAAGAGGATTTATTAAGGATTTTTGTTGTTGTTGATTTTACAGAATGTAAAAAGGCTTATGCTTAATGCTGAGGCATATCTCAAAACTAAAAACACAATATCCTAGATTAAAAGCAGGTAAATGTGTCATAGAAAGAAGCAATATGCATTAGTAAAAAACTGACTAAAATCTTGGTCCAACATTTGAATGGTAAATTTTTTAACTCTTAAGAATTATAAGATTTGTAGCTTGAGTTTTAACCTTGAGCAGAAAGTTAAAATACTAACACTTATTTTGAAACTTAAACGTCAAAAATATAAATATTTTTAAATATTTTTAAGCAGTTTATTCAAATAATTTTCAATAAAAAAAATCCCCTAAAATGTACTAAATTCCCATAAAAAGTACTAAATTCCCATAAAAAGTATTAAAAGTGATATTTTAGGAAGTACTAAAAAATTTTAACGTGACATATGTTTTTTAAAAGTTTCCATAAATACATTATTTAAATATACCTTTAGTAATATAATGGGTGATTTTTTTGAGGTTAGGATTTTCATGCATTAGTATTTGACAGATCACGTGAGATTTCAGACATGGTGCCAAAGAGAAAGATGCTCAGTATGCTTTGACATTTCATCATGAATAGACTTACTAACGAGCAACGCTTGCAAATCATTGAATTTTATTACCAAAATCAGTGTTCGGTTCGAAATGTTCAAATGTGACAAATTTTGTTCAGCGATGAGGCTCATTTCTGGTTGAATGGCTACGTAAATAAGCAAAATTGCCGCATTTGGAGTGAAGAGCAACCAGAAGCCGTTCAAGAACTGCCCATGCATCCCGAAAAATGCACTGTTTGGTGTGGTTTGTACGCTGGTGGAATCATTGGACCGTATTTTTTCAAAGATGCTGTTGGACGCAACGTTACGGTGAATGGCGATCGCTATCGTTCGATGCTAACAAACTTTTTGTTGCCAAAAATGGAACAACTGAACTTGGTTGACATGTGGTTTCAACAAGATGGCGCTACATGCCACACAGCTCGCGATTCTATGGCCATTTTGAGGGAAAACTTCGGAGAACAATTCATCTCAAGAAATGGACCGGTAAGTTGGCCACCAAGATCATGCGATTTGACGCTTTAAGACTATTTTTTGTGGGGCTACGTCAAGTCTAAAGTCTACAGAAATAAACCAGCAACTATTCCAGCTTTGGAAGACAACATTTCCGAAGAAATTCGGGCTATTCCGGCCGAAATGCTCGAAAAAGTTGCCCAAAATTGGACTTTCCGAATAGACCACCTAAGACGCAGCCGCGGTCAACATTTAAATGAAATTATCTTCAAAAAGTAAATGTCATGGACCAATCTAACGTTTCAAATAAAGAACCGATGAGATTTTGCAAATTTTATGCGTTTTTTTTTAAAAAAAGTTCTCAAGCTCTTAAAAAATCACTCGTTACTTCTCTTTAAAAATTATACTTTAATAAAATCGTTAAAACCATTTTTTTTTTTTCATAATAAGCCATATTATGTTAGTGTTCTACTTATTAAAATTTTGAAAGCATATCAATTTTAATTTTTTTAGTCCTTCCTAAAATATCACTTTTTAAAATAATATTTTTTTAGTACTTCCTACTCTTAAAAAATAGTATCTTTTCTTAAATTACACCCTCAAATAAGTAGTATACAAAGTACGCTTTTATAATAGAGCTGGAAATAACTACCACTTTAAAAAATTCCCACAAACTACATTTAAAAAAGGGGTCTTTAAAAAGGTACCTATTTAAAAAAGTACCTGTACAAAAAAAAAACTACACTTGTAAATGAGAGTTGAAAAAAGTATTAAATGAAAAACCTTCTTAAAAGAACCAATAGTACATTTTTTTAAATAGTACTTTTTTAAAATAAGTACTCTTTCAATAATCAATTTCTAATAAAGTATTTTTTAAGATTACTTAAAGAAAAAATCTTTAAAAAAATTATCTCTTAAAAAGGAACTTTTTTAAAAAACGATCTTTAAAAAGAACCTTTCGAAAAATATTCCTTCTTAAATAAGTATCCTTCAAAAAAAGCATCTCCAACAAAAAATATTTTTTAAAAATTGTTTCAATACTTCATTTTCTAAACTATTTTTTAATACTTCAAAAAATACAACTTTCAAAAAGTAGTATACAAAGTATGTTTTTATAATAGTGCTGGAAATAAGTAGCATTTTAAAATAGTTTCTAAAAGCTATATATTTGGAAAAGGGATCTTTAAAAATGTACCTATTTAAAAAAGTACCTGTAAAAAACAAACTACACTTTTAAATGAGTGTTGGGAAATGTATTAAATGAAACACCTCTTTAAAAGACACTAATAATACATTTTTTTTTAAATAGTACTTAAAAAATTACTCTTTTAAAAAGCAGTTTCTAATAAAGTATTTTTGAATAATTATTACCTTAAAGAAAAATATCTTTAAAAAAAATTAATTTTTTAAGTATGAACGTATTTAAAAAAGACCCTTCAAAAGTTACTTTAGATAAAAATATTCCTTTTTAAATAAAAAAAAGTACTTTTTAACAAATTTTTTTAATACTTCCTTTTATAATACTCTTTTAATACTTTAAAAGAAAAATCTTCTCTTAAACTACACCTTTGCAAAAGTAGTGTAAAAAGTACGCTTTTATAATATTGCTGGAAGTAGCTGCCATTCAAAAAAAAGTTTCTAAAAATTATAATTATAAAAAGGGATTTTTTAAAAAGGTCTTTATATAAAAAGTAACTGTAAAAAACTGAAGTACATTTTAGTGTGAGTATTGAAAAAGTATGAAATGTTAAAAAAATACACTAACAGTATACAAATAGTACATTTTAAAAATAGCACTTTTTTTAAGAAAAGTACTTATTAAAAAATCAGTTGCTCATAAAGTATTTTTAAAAGTTTCTTAATAAAAGACTTCTAAAAAAATTATCTTTTAAAATTAAACGTATTTAAAAAAAACTACATTGAAAAAAGAACAGTTGGAAAAGTTTCGTTTTTTAAAGTACCTTTTGCAGAAGGTGAAATTTTAGGTTAATAAATAATAATAAAATAATTATTCAAGCTTTAGTTCATATGTAAATATTCATTTATTTACAATATTTCGATATTCTTCGAATATCATCTTTAAATCTTGTAATGAAAATCTCAGTTTAAATGTACCTTTCAAAAAAGTACTTTTTTAAATACTTGGCCTCATTAAAAAGTTACGCTTATAAAAAATAACGTTTTAAAAGTCTCCTCTTCAAAAAATGGATCTTTTAAAACACGTTATTTAAAAACAAACTCTTTCAAAATATAATACGAAAAAAAAATATTTGAAAAAAAATAATTTTCAAAAAATTAAATTAAAGAAAGGTACTTTTAGCAAAAGTACCTTTAAAAAAGTACTTTTAGCAAAAGTACCTTTTAGAAAAGATTTTATTAAAATTATTCTTTAAAAAAGTTCTTTTTTTAATGTATTATTACAATTTTTATCAAATTTCTTTCAAAAGAGTATAATGGAATTAATTACCGTATTGTAGCTAGTGTTTTCCGTAAACAAACCTTTATACTAAAAAAGGCGGATCTTTGAAATCTGTAACACCATGCTATCGATGGACCGAACAATAGCACTTATACATCCTTACACATCCGTATACATTCATCCATTTTAACATTTTAGGGCTTAGGTCCATGTTACTTAGTGAGTTTCAGCCTTCATGATTCTTAAGTTTTTGCACTGAATCATTCTATTATTAAGTTCTTTGTGAATTGTTATCTTTCGCTTATCGCAATTAGTTTTTTATCAAACAGTTAATAAGTTTGTTCTAAAAATAAATTAGTTTCGTCAAATTTCAATTGTTTTCTAAAACAAGTAATTAGTTTGTATTAACGCAGTAGACAGCTATTTTGCTGCTGTCTACACTACAGCAATGTAGCTGCTGCCTACACTACAACATTTAATTGAAATGTTTTCAATTTTGCTCTGCTTGAATGGGGTCAATTTAAAGTGTCGATAAAATTGTGTTTCTCATTGGGCATTGATTTTGTAGTCAGCCAAAAGTAAACGCTGTGTGAAAATTATTTAAATATTCGTCTAAAATAATAAACCTTAAATGATTTATTTTAGTTTGTTTTTTAAAACTTCATGGAAAAGAGTATGAGAAAATAAAAATTAGAAAAACATGTTTTTTGCCCGATTATGATGCGAATGATGCTATTGTTGAAAAACATGATTTTAAAAGTGTTTAATACATGTTGCATATGTTTTTGCTATGATAATATAAAAATTATAATATCCAAATTGTTTACTTTCTAAACAAAAATTACAAGGTTTGTTTTTACTGAAACAACTGCAACACAAACAGTTCGCCTATAATTTAATTCCAAGATTAAGATTATATTAATAATTTTTAAAAAAATATCGACTTTCAAAGAGGCAGGCAGGGTATCAAATCTAAACTAAATATTTAAAACGTATAAATTAAAAAAAAAAAATAAAGGATACAGCAATACACGCCTAAACAAAATTATAAACTAAAGGGTGACCCAAAACATACGTAATATATACGTAATATACGTAATATTTTGGGTCACCCTTTAGTTGTTAATTTTATATTTTGTGTAATTTTATATTTTGTGTAATTTTTATAGTAGCAGGCAGAGAAGTATATTATATAGCAACATACATGCTATATAAAATATATAGCAACATACATGCTATATAAAATATTTCTGTCTGCAACGATTCAAAGGGACACCCTTTATTTTTTTGTACTAGTTATTGCAGATATAGTAATATCAAATGTTAAAATTTCAAGTGTCTATCTATAAGGGTTTAAAAAAATACGGCCATATACCTACCTCAAATAACATAACCTATGTGGGCACCCTTTAATTTCCCATTTAACAATTTTATACTTATTATAGCGGACTTAGTAACACAGGTCCTGTGTAGTTTTCAACTGTTTACCTATAACTGCTAAAAGATTATTTCATATACATCAAATTACCTGAACTATGGGGACACCCTTTAATTTCTGATTTAAAATATTTATACTCATTATTAAATCAAATATAGCTTTTCATATTCTGTCGAATTTTGAAGTCTTTGTCTATAATGTTTCAAAAGATATTATAATAAACGATACATTAGGTCACCCATTGGGACACCCTTTGATTTTTAGATTTAGGTTTTCTTATTGCTTTTTAGTATTGGGAGCTATAGTGATACGTATTTTCTTAAAATTTTAAATTTGATAGCCTTTACGGCTCAAAAGACTTGCAAAAGTCATTGATGTTGTATGTCCACACCCTTTAATTTTCAAAAGTATAAAGGCTGACTTTCAAAACGTATCAATACAAGGTGCGTATTTAGTTGTTACGAAAATAAGCATCAATTTTAAAACTGATGCCCCGGTCACTTTTTCACTGCGTTTCGTGTACCGCGGCGTTATGGAACATAACACTTTGTTCGAAGACCAAGCATTTGACCTTTTAACCTTCTCCTCATTATGAAGTCGAATATATTTTTTTGTAGGGGGATACCGAATGCGACCACTAATATCATGGGTCGCTTGTCGACGCCCTTCATTCCTTGAAGATGTTTGTATCTGACTGGAAATTTACGAATACCTTACTTTCATTGAGTCTCGTGCTGTCACTAGACTTTTCCTCTTGTCCATATTGATTTCAGACTAGCAACTGATACATGTAGATTATCTTACTCATCACAGAGTTTATCGGAATTGCTAGCATTTGTTTAAGGCTAAGGTCTCCACAGCATCTCCATTTAATATGTGTCTGCCCGTTATCTAAAGCTTTTTTATGTTAGCCTTTTTCCAAGCACAGTCTACAAGTATTGTCTTACCGCGATTTTGAACTTGGCCAGATAATACTTTTGAGTCCGTGACCTTTACTAATGCAGTTAACCATTTGTAGGCACCCAGATTATATCCAAGCTCTTTCTTGGTCTTCCTGCCAACTTATAGGGAAAAATTCCAGAGACTTTGGTAGGAATAGAACCTACAACCCTGGACTAAGAAAAAAACACACTACATATTAGTAGTAAATACAAAGAAATAAATACACAGCAATAAATTACACTACAGTTTCATAAAACCAGTTGACCCAGGAATAAGTGACCAACTTAAATGCCAGAGTTGCATTTTTTTTTGCTCGTAAAGCAGGAAGACTTTTAAATTCTCAGACAACATTAAGTTTAGATTATTTGCCAATTTAGTTTTAGATTTAGATTATTTGCCAATGTTATTTATTTGTCCTCAAATCATTTATTGGTCCTTCGAGCCAATTAAAAATCGCGAATAAGAATTTGATCTTATTCGCCATTTTCAAATTTATCTGAAGTGCGTATTTATTATTATATTCAGCGCGTTTCATAAAAAATATATTCAAGATAATCTCTTTGTTCCAATTACTAAAACAAAATTGATTCACACCACTTTAAAAAAAGGAGATTTATTCAAATTTATTATAAGCAAAAAGCCAAAAACCAACTGCTTTTTTCAAAATATCAGTAAAATCTTATTGTTCAAAATAATTTGTTTAAATTTTCCTCCTAAAAACACGCAAACAATTTCTTTACAGAATAATTAAAATTAATGGAAAAATCTAAACTTGAACTAAACTAAACTAAATAAAATAAAAAAAAACCCAAAAAACAAACAAAAAAATAAAACCTAAATACATTCTAAATATATAATGCTACAACGGCTATGATTGCAACGCTGTTTATAATCTTTGCATTTATACGGGCGTTTCCCTGGAGCAGACGGCGTGTGTACAGCGATCAGCCACAGCAAGCAATAGAAACCGAAGCCGTTGCTAGCAACAACCCACCTCCCTCTAATCAAACAAATCCAAATGAACAGGTTATAGTGCCAAAAACTCTTCAACAAACTTTAAATTTAATATCAACAAGCAGTTCCACTTCCGCTGCTACAACTTCTGCGCTTATTTCTACCTCCTCGAAAAGCTCTTATGAAAATGCACCACCCTGCCAAGCCTGCACAAGTCGTAGAAAATCATCCAAATCTATTAAACCACATGAAGTAACGTTTAGCGGTAGCGTGGGTGGCGGTGATAGTGATTCAGAATGTACACCCACCTCGACGAGAACCAGTAGATTAGTTAGACAACCCAGATCCTTTACTGGTACAGTCACCAGTCCGTCCAGATGTAACTCACCCGAAAGTACCAGTTCTTCGAATTACTATCGTTCTGTGTTAAGTTCCAGAAATCAGCTAACGCGAACTTCTTCCGATTACGAAACAGCAGCTAGTGATTATTACACGGCTAGATCAAAAATATCAAACGAAAATGATGTACACGATGCCAAGGGCATTGAGCGTAGCTCTTCAAATGGCTATCTAAAGCGAGTCGATACTTTAGTCAATTCAGATGAGGAAGAGGTTGAAGCCGAACATGAGCATTTAAGAGGTGCAGGTGCAGGAGCTGAAGCTGACAACGAAACCGAAGCTGACGATTCTTATGATCGTGATACTGAGGAATTTTATAGCAACATACAAGACGCCGCCGGTACTTCGGGCACTCGTAGCAAACGTTCTTCCTTATTTTCGCGTTCGGATTCTTCGGCTACCACTACTTCGTCGAGTGGTGGTACTTTTACGGGCGGTAAACGCCGTTCTACCGCTTCAATTATATCAACTTCTATGTGTTCCGATATTATACCCATCGATCGTAGACGCAGTTCTACGACTACAGAGTACAGTGTACGTTCGGTGTCGAGTCAACCGCGAAGATCAAGTGGCCGTATACGACGTCATATATCGCGTATGACGATTGCGGGAGCTAGAAGGCGCACAACGGGCAGGTATATAAAACTTATGCAAATATAATTTTATAACAATTTTTTAACCTAAGAGTATATTCAAGCTTTTGTAATTAACTTTCCTAAAATAAAAAATACTAAGTTTTGTTCAGAGTAAAAGATAGAAAAACGAGTACTCTGTAGAGTCGATTGTTACAAAGACTTTCTTAAGGCTTTAGGCATTTTATGTGGTTCAAAGTTGTGCAATTCATAGCTCCCATTGTATTGTGTATTGTATTTTTAAATACAGTAATCCCTAATTTCTCTGTAAACATCCAGTATCCAACTGTTAAAAGTTATCGAAATCGTTATTTTGACACATCGGAAATACGTGAAATAAAATTAACATACAAAGTGATAAATAAAATAAAAACAATCAAGGAAAAATGCATAAATTTTTTGAAATGCTAAGCTCTTTTATTTTTAGCAATTTTTTCTTTTATTTGGCTTTAAATTGGATCCGCCCCTCAGCCATTATTATGCAGAATGTGTTGGTGGTCCACAACTATTGATTGCACTTCTACAGTGCAATCTTTTGTGTCACCAAATCCTTGGACACCACGAGCAATATGTGTGTTATTTTCCATTTCTTGTATTAATAGCTCATATTGTTGTGTGGTGGAGATTTTTACCATTTTCTAATCTACCGGAAAAAATGTATTTAAATTTTCATTAAAAAATAATTTAATAAGAAACATTCTTACTTTTCTGTTTATCAGCCTTTTTCAATATCATTACTATTTGGCAACTGTTGTTGCCAGCCGTCAGTTGCCAGTTGCCATCCGTAATATAGTTTTGCCAACTGCCAACGCAACTGAAGTTCGGTTACCATCCGCAATCGACTTATTATTGTATTTCTAAATGTTAAATAATAAAGATAATGAACAATAAAATTTGGCATTAGTATTTTAAAACATGTTTTATTTAATTATTTATAATTATTTTCCATTTAGATTTTTAAAATTTAGGAAATTTTAATATCGAGTATAAACCCAAGATGGTTATTTTCGGAAAATAAGAGCCATTTACTACGTTAATAGAAATATAATTTTTTTTAATTACTGCTAACAACAAGTATTCACCGTCGTATTGCTATACAATAAAACAACCGATACAACAATAGGAGAAGTTGAGAATTCAACAAATTACTTTATGCCGGTTTATTTTATTATGGTTGTTAAAGTACTCCATGAGCACAAAAAATGAAACTCATAAGACGCTCATTATAATATTTTGTTGAAATCCTGTCTGTTCATTCATTCCACTCGAGTAACGAATGGTGGACAATAATATAAATAAATAAATAAATAATAAACAGAGCTAACTGCGATGAGCTTGCATAGTTTCCATAAACAAGTTTGAATAAGCATGAGTAAATGTTAAACATAATAACAATGAACTTGAGCGAGTTCAAGCAGTTTTATGCTTCGAGTATAAAACGAACACAGTTCAAATCTATGAACTAAAAATCACAGAATTGTTTTAACATTACTTACGTTCATTTTAAGGTCTTCATTTCTTAAGGAATACAAAAAAACAAAAACCACTAGTGCAAGCAAAACACACAAAGCCTTACTCAAAGATTCTATATAACGACTAAACAAAACGCACTGAGTGTTTTGAACATGAGAGGAGTAAACACGTCGCTCACTACTATATAAAGTTCGTTTTTCTTGGTCAGCTCATTGTGTTTATCATAAACACGAACAGAGCTTTGCTATGGTTATATGGAGTAGGTATGTGTTCATTAAGCTAGTTTGTGTGCGAGTATGACCAATTGCTCATGGGCTTATGAGCACACCCATTATATAAGTTTGCTTAAGCAATTGCTTATTAGATACATATTCTCTTGTCTGTTAATAGTTTTACTAATAAGATATTTCAATTGCTACTACTACTAATAAGATATTATAATTGTATCACCAATAAGTAATACAATTATAAAAAAAATAAATATCATTTCCACACAATTTTTTTTAAATCACTGTTATATTAAATTACATTTTTTTTTTTCATTATAAATTATAATAAAAACTTCTAATTTTAGAAGTTTCTACTTCTTTTACTTCTAATTTTAAAAGTTTTTATTCGCCTTTTAAACCCAACCAGCTTGTATTTTATAAATTGTTTTTCTTTGACATCCTGTTCTTTTTTTTTAGCTTAAAGGAAGAAATTTAAATTTCCTACACCAAATTTGATGAATCATTATTGCCACAAGTCAATAACTCATAAAATAAATAGTCCATAAATAAAAAAATGCTATAAATACAAAACAAGATATGTACATAAAATTAAATTATAATGAAAGCCTACACTCACTCTCAACAAAAGTTGTACTTGAGTTGGCAGGCAATCTTGTAATGTGCTGTCATAAAATACTATATTTGGGTTTCAGCAGGAAACCGTAAAAACACACATACACAAATAAAAATCTTTGTCATCCTTTTATCGAATCTTGAGAGAAATAAAAACAAAACCGACAAAATGCCTACATTTCAAATGTCCTTTTCTTTTTTTTATTATTTTTATATTTTTTACTCCTATTAAATGAAGTCTTGCAAAATACAATTTGTGCTGCAAATGAAATGAAAAGTGTATGAAATTGTAAAAAAAGTATTTGCCACACAACATAATAAATTTCAAGTTACTATAACAACACATTACATCCCTTAGTTAGTTATTCATATGATTTTTTTTTTTCTTCTTCTCAGTTACGATTGTATGAGGCCTGTTTTAACGGCTGTAAAAAAAAAAAATTTTTTTTCAACATTTACGAAAGTAGAACTAAAGTTTTTCTTTCTGCCTTATTTAATGAAAAATCAACATTTACAATTTTTAGGTCAGAAGTTTTTTTTAGATTTATAGATTTGCTTGCATTGGGGAAAAGAAGCAGATATTTAAGGTGGCCAGCTAGTCACTTTAAGTAAAACATTTATCCTAGCGCAAAGTAAAGGGGCAAATCACTGGATATATGTGCTAGCTGTGCTTATACACGTTGTGAGCGTCCTGTCAATATTTTGTTCGATTTTGCTTTGAAAGTAATCCACACCATATTTTGAACACTGGAATTAACAGGTCCCTGTTTCCTAGCATCAGGCTACAACGACTACAACGCTTAACATTTGTTTTGAGGATCGCAAAAGGTCTTGTTTTTTTTTTGCGCAATTTCAAAAATGTGTCTAATTGTGATTTCGAGTGTACAACCCACCTGCTGGCCTGCTGATGGCCAAAGACTACCTGATATCATTGATTTGGGCATGATTAATCATCACTAGAAATATCCTCAAATCATTCATCCATTGTTGTTTCTACAAGGAACAAACAAAATATCGTATCTAAATATTTGTTGTTCGTAAAGAAGACGTAGAGAACACTGTCATATTGATTTTAATAAAAACCTAACAATAGCTGTCCGGCAACAGTAACACATAAAAAATAAAAGCTGTTGAATGGAAAAAGAAGAATTCAAAGAGAGTGGCAAGCACATAGATCTTCTCAACTCAAAAACAGACTTAAATAATGCACGGCTAAGGATAAGAGTACGAAACGGCTAAGAGAAAACCTCGATCCAATTTCAAAATCCTTAAAAAGACCAGGAGAAAGCCCCTGGCTGTCATAAAACCAGTAACAATATTTTATTTGAGTTGCCTCGTATTGCTCTCAAATTATTTCATTCTGAGTTTAATATCATGTTACAACTATAGTACGTGCCCCCAAAGCGGAAGGTTTCTGTGATAACTATGATTTCTAAGCCGCGAAAAGCTCACACAACAGTAGAATCATGCAGATTCAAAGTTGTTTGAGAAGATATTAACAAAGCTGAACCCAATTCTAAGCGAGAAAAGATGTGTTTCAGCTTTCAGAAAAAACAAAAAACAATAACACAAACAAACAGATGAGTAAAAAGAGTGAAGAAAAGAAAGAAAATACTGCTCTGTGCTTCTTATTGTAGGTGTATGAAATGCGAGTATTCGTTAATTTAAAAATTTTCATAAATGTTTGCAATTTTTTTTTTTCACATATGAACGTTTTCATTATTGAGTGTTCATTTATGAAA